>JAABKJ010075445.1:245931551-245944462 GCA_011634705.1 Andricus grossulariae | reverse complement strand
TGGAAACTACCAATTTGAATTTAAAATATTAATTTGCAATTAAAACCATAATAGTTACATTCTCAGACATGAAAATCATTTCTCAACAAAAAAAAAAAAATTCCGAAAAATAGCAAGTTTTCAAGCTAAGAGATAAATTCGCAATAAAATCAATCAAAATTAATTTTCTACCAAACAGTTGAATTTTTAACTTATAAGCAATAAACTTTCAACAAAAAATGGAATATTTAAATTTCCAGAAAAGGAAATTAATTTATAACAAAAATAAATTAATTTAAAAAAAATAGTTAAATTTCTCAAATAATTAGTTTAAATTTGAACAAAAAAGATGATTCTTGAAGAAAAAAGATTGCGTTTTTTTTAAAGTAGTTCAACTTTAAATATATTTCACTGTACCTTGTGTCTTTTTTCTAAAAATATAATTTGTTTATATTTAGTCAATTTTCCAATCCATGGCATGAGATTATGAAGGTTTGCTACGAAACCGCAAACTTGGACACAGAAAAAGTCAAATATTTTTGTAAAACTTTGCCTTTTTGGTTTAAGAATTGTTTAAAAATTCTTATTTTGACTAATTCTAACTGTTTTTTTTCATTTATCATTTAAATCTCTTTTAGTTGGAATATTTACTATTACATCACTCGATTATAATTTATTTATTGTTTTTGTTGAAGATTCATCACTTTAGTTGGAAATGTATCTATTTGGTTGAAAATTAATTTTTTTAACTGAAAAGTTAACCATTCCAAGTGAAGATCCATCATTTCTGGTTAAAGGTTCATCTTTTTGGCTGAAAATTTGACTCTTTTGTTGAAAATTAATTCTTTGTGGTTAAAAAAAAATTTTTTAAGCTTAAAATGTGAATTTTACATTTTTTGTTGAAAATGCACTTTTTTTAGTTCAAATTCTGTTTGTTTCGTTGAAAATGAATTTTTTTCCAAACATTTTTTTTTTTTGGTTGACTATTCAACTGTTTAATAGAAAATAAATTTTTCGGTACAAAAATTCCACAATTTAAATTAAATTTGTTTCTTTCTTGACCCAAAAATCTTTATTTGTTGGAAATTCGTATTTTGGTTGAAAATTTGGTCTAAACTGCTCTGATAAAATTTAATTTTTCTGTTGCAGATTCATAATTTTAGTAGAAAATTCATCTCCTTGGGTATAAATTAAACTATTTTGGTAAAAATGAATCTCTTTGGTTTTTTTTAAACTTTGTTAAAAAAAGTTTTGTTGTAAATTAAACTATTTTGTTGAAAATCAAAATTTTTGGTTGAAAATGTATATTTTTGAATTGAAAATTCAACTGTTTGAGAAAAAAATCGTGTTTGGCTTGAAAGTTCAACAATCCAAACTTTTCTTCTTTCTCCAATGCAAAATCGTTATTCGTTGAAAATTCGTATTTTTGATCGAAAAATTTATTATTTCAGTTAAAAATTCCTCTCTTTGATTAAACATTTAACTATTTTTTTTTGACAATTCATTTTTCTTGTTGAAAATTTTTTTTTCACTGAAAATTTAACCTTTCCATTTTTGTTTGAAAATTCGCCTTTTTGGTTTCAAAACAATCTCTTTTGTTAGAAATTTCATAATTTTAGATTGAAATATCAAGTATTATCTTTTTGCTTGGAATTCATTTATGTATCTAATTTGTTAACAATTCAAGAATTTTGTTAAAAATCATTCTTTGCTTGAAGATTCTTCAATTTAGTTGAAAATTTATTTCTTTGTTTGCAAATTTAACTATTCTGTTGAAAAATCTTTGTTTTTGGTTGGAAATTTATTTATTTTTTTTTAACTGAAAATTTAACTATGACAGTTAAAGATTTAGCATTTTAGTTTAAAATTTATCTCCTATGTTAAAAATATAACTATTTTGTTGAAAATTATTTTTTGTTGTTTAAAACTCAATTTTTTAACTGAAAATTTCACTATTCCATTTCTGATGGAAAATTGATATTTTTTAGTTCAAAATTCAACTACTAGGTTAAAATGTTATCTTTCTGAGTTGAAAATTTGTCTTTTTCGATCGAAATTTAATCCTTTTGGTAGAAATGTCATCTTTTATATTGAAATATCATCTATTATCTTTATTTTTCACCATATAATTGAAGATTCTATAGAAAAATGACTTTCTCTCAAACTTCTCAGATTGTTTACAAGGTAGATTAATTTTTAAACAATCAATTAATTTTTACTTCGAAAACACGAATTTTCATTTATTTTTCTACAGAAAAATACGAATTTTCAATCAAAGAAAATGATTTTCAATTATGTAGTTGAATTTTGAACTACAAAGTAATTATTTTTAGCTGAATAGATTAACTATGAAGCAAAAAGTTGATGTTGTTAACAAAAAGATTGATTTTCCATTTGAAAAAATCAAATTTTTTGAAAAATACAGAAACTTTTAACCGAATAGATGAATTTTAAACAGAATAGTTCAATTGTTAATAAGAAAGATGAATTTTCTAGAAAAAATCTTGATTTTCTATAAAAAGAAAAGGAATTTCAACAAAATATATTAAGTTATAACTAAGAAAGAAAAATTTCAACCAAAAATGAATCAGTTACATTTTTTATTTGAAAAAAGGAAATTTTTTTTAAAAAAATGTTTAAAAAAATAGTTAAATTTTCAACAAAAACTCTTCAAATTAAAATAAAGTATTTTTGACCAACAAAATAAATTTCTGATTCTTCTACTATTTAGATCAATTTTCTATCGAATATTTGAATTTATACCAAAAACATGAATTTTCAACCAAGAAGGTTAATTTCTCACGAAAAAGACGAATTTTCACCAAAATACATGAATGCTCAATCAAGAATAGTACATTTTTAACAAAGGATGGAAAATTCAAAGTTTCAGATAAAAAAATAACTTTCAAACAAAAAAAAAACAAAAAATCTTGAAAACTATTCTGGTTAGCAGTTCGAATAATCAAGCATTTTCAACCAAAAAGCTGAATTTTCAAATACAGATGATAAATGTTAAACTAAACATCGAATAGTTAAATTTTAAGTAAAAAAATTAATTTTCAAAACACAAAAAAACGAATTTTCAACAAAATAGTTAAATTTTTAAACAAAGACATTATTTTTTAACTAAAATAATGAATCTTCAACAAAAAATTGCATTTTCAACCCAATAGTTTATTTCTCAACGCAAAAAAAAGACAAATTTGGAAAAAAAGGGATGAATTTCCAACAAAATAGTTAAATTTTTGAACAAAGAAATTATTTTTTAACTTAAATGATGAATCTTCAACCAAAAAATGAATTTTTAACCCGATAGTTTCATTCTCGACTTAAAAAAAGACAAATTTAGAATGAAATCGATGAATTTTGAACAAAATAGTTAAATTTTTAACCAGGCAGACGATATTTCTAACAAAAAAGGGAATAGTTGAATTTTCAGTTGAAAAATAATTAATTTTTATTTAAAAAATAAAATTAATTTTCAATCAAAAAGATGAATTTTCGACCAAAAAAGATTAATTTTCAACAAAATACATGAATTTTTTCAAACAAATTTTCAATTTTCGATATTTTTTTTTTTATAGAAACTTAAACTTTTTTGTTAAAAGTTGACATTTTTTTGAAAATTCATATTTTGGGGTTGAAAACTCAACTATTTTGTAGATAACTCTTATTTTTCGTTGAAAATTAAACTATTAGGTTAAAAATTAACTTTTTTGTTAAAAATTCATAGTTTTGGGTTGAAAATTCAACTGTTTTGTTGAAAATTCATCTATTTTGGTTAAAAATTCTATCATTTTCGTACAAACTTCAACTACTTGGTAAATTCGTGTTTTTTTGTACTGAAAATTAATCTGTTTACTTTAAATTTAACTATTCATTCTCTTTTTAAACTAAAACTGGAACTATTCAATTTTTGGTTGAAAAGTTGTTTTTTAATTGAAAAGTCGTATTTTTTGGTAAAAAATAATCTTAGTTGAAAAATAATAGTTTCGGTTGAAAATTCAATTATTCTTCTTAAAAAATCAACATTTTCGCTGAAAGTTCATCTTTTTACTTTAGAATTCAACTATTCCAGCTGAAAATTCATAATTTTAGTTGAAATTTGATTCATTTACTTAAAAATGTAACTTTTTTTAAATATAATTTTCTTGGTTGCAAATTATCTTTTTTTTTTTTTTAGAAACTAATCTTTGCAGTTGAAAATTCATCATTTCTTGGTTAAAAATTCATCAGTTTGGTTGAAATTTCAACTATTCCAGTTGAAGATTCGTCATTTTAGTTGAAAATTGATTAATTTGTTTAAAAATTTTATTTAATTTTTTTGTTTGAAAATTTTTTTTTTTAGAAACTAATCTTTTTGGTTGAAATTCATCTTTTTGGTTGGAAATTCATGTATTTTGTCAAAAATTCGCCTTTCTGATAGAAAATAATATTCTTAGTTGAAAATTCATCTTGGAAATGTCATCGTGGAAAATTTAGTTCTTATTTAAAACTAATATTTTGATTTTCAAAAGTCAAACTGAAATGTTTTTTGGATCAAAAACAAATTTTTTTTTCAAATTTGTCTTTTTAATTTAAAAGTTCATCTGTTTTCGTAAACATTTCGTATTTCTTGAATATAAATGTAACTGTTTCATACAAAATTAATCTTCTTTGCTTGTGAATTAAACTATTTAATTGTTGGTGCTTATTTACTTTTGTATTTTCAAACTTCTGCACTTATTCTCTTTTGCAGTGCCAAATATTGGCCCTTCTGCCATTCTGCTTTGCCAAATGTTGGTCCTTATGCCTTTTCGGAATTTCGAAACTTTGGCGCTTATGCCCTCTTCCTTTGCTAAATTTAGGCGCTTATGCTCTCTGGGAATTTCCAACCTTTCTGGCTTGAGCTCATTTGCTTTTCCAAATGTTAGAGCTTATGCCCTTTTGGAATTTTTGGACGTTGAACTTTGTGCCCTTTTAATTCTCCAAATGTTAGCGCTTATGCCGCTTCGGAGTTTCTAAACGTTGGCGCCCATGCCCTAATGCTTTGCGAAATGTTGGCGCTTATTCCCTTTTTCTTTTCCAAATGTCAGTGCTTATGCGCTTTCGGAATTCTCGAACTTTCACGCTTAACCCCTTTTGCTTTTCGAAATGTTAGCGCTTATGCCCTTATGGAATTCCTAAACTTTCACGCTTAAGCCCTTTTGCTTCTCCAAATGTTCGTGCTCATGCCCTTACCGACTCTTCAAACTTTCACGCTTGAGCCTTTTTGCTCTTCCAAATGTTAGCGCTTATGCTCTTTGAGGATTCTCAAACTTGCGCGCTTAAACCCTTTTGCTTCTCCAAATGTTAGCTTTTATGCCCTTCAGGAATTTTAAAACTTTGACGCTCACGTCCATTTGCTTAGCGAAATGTTGGCGCTGATCCCCTTTTGAGAATTTCAAACGTTGGCGCTTATGCCCTTATGCTTTGCTAATTGTTAGCGCTTATTTCCTTTTGGACTTTTAAACTCCAGCGCTTATGCTTGTTTGCTTTGCCAACTGTGGTCGCTTTCGTGACCATTCAAAATTTTAGATACAAATTTATCTCTTTGTTTGGAAATTTGTTTGTTTTAAATCAATTCTTCACGATTCTTCTTTACACAGTCGTTTGTAAAAAAATATTAAAAAAATTGCTTCAGAGTCTCTGAGGAAATTAATCTGCTTTAATTTGAATTTTATATTTTTCATCTTAAAGTTAAAATATTGGTTCAAAAATTCACGTATTGGTTTGAAAATTCATGTATTTCTTAAAAAAAAAATTTTGAGAAAATTTATGTTATTGGTTAAAAATTCATCTTCTTGATGGAAAATTCTTGTATGTTGATACAAATTCGACTTTTTGGTGAAAGATTGATCTTCTCGATTAAAAATTTAACAATTTGGTTGATAGTTCATCTGTTTTTGGTTGAGCATTTAATTTTCTGCGTTCAAAATTCATCTTTTTATTTCAAACAAAAATATTTTGTTTTTGGTTCAAAATTGAATTAATTCGTAAAAAATACATTTTTTGTGACTATTCAAAATTTTCTATGAAAATTCATCTCTTTGGTTGAAAATTCGCTTGTTTTAAATAACTTCTTTCTCTATTCTTCTTTGCACAATCTTTTTGTAGAAAAATATAGAAAATCTTTTTCAGAGTCATTGAGGAACTCAATCTGCTTTAATTTTGAAAAAATTATAAAAATGTTAACAAACCCGAAATGGCGAAAAGAAAGAAAATCGTGAACAAAAATGGCAGATATATGTAATGAGAGATTGAGGAGATAATTAGTCTCAAGTCATAAAATGTGTAACATTTTATGAGCGACATTGTTCTTCCTTTTGTGGCGTTCGCCCATTGGTCACTGGAATGCAAACAAGCGAGACAAACAGTTGCAGTTTTGACCCAACAAAAATAAATTTCAACCAAAAAAATCAGTTTTCTACGAATAAAGCCGAATTTGCAGCTAAAAAAAATCAATTTTTAAAAAGATTAGTTTTCTATGAATAAAGCCGATTTTTCAAGTAAAAAAGATTAAAACGAATTTTCAAGGAAATAGTTAAATTTTTAGTCAAAGAGATAAACTTTACCAAAAAAATAAATTTCGAACAAAGTGGTTCAACTTTTACACAAGTAGTTGAATTTTCAATTTAAAAAATTAATTTTCAGTCAAAAATGGAATAGATACATTTTCAGTTAAAATAGTTAAATTTTCAATAAAAAATATTATTTTTCTACCAAGAATGCCGAATTTTCAAATAAAAAAGATGAATTTTCAACAAAAAATGGAGAAGTTACATTTTTGGGTAAAAATTAATTTTAAACAAAAAAAAAATAAAAAAGATGAATTTTGAAGAAAATAGTTGAATTTTTATCCGAAGAGATGAACTTTACCAAAAAAATAAATTTCGAATAAACTGGTTCAACTTTTACACAAGTAGTTGAATTTTCAGTTAAAAAAAATCAATTTTCAGTCAAAAATGGATTTTCAACAAAACTGATGAATCTTCATCTTGAATAGTTAAATTTTCAATAAAGAAAAAAAACGAATTTTCAAGAAAATACATAAACTTTCAAATAAACTAAAAACGATAAATTTTCACTTAAAAAAATAAATGTTCAACAAAATAGTTCAATTTTCAACCAAAGAGATGGTTTTTAACCAAACAGTTGCAGTTTTGACCCAACAAAAATAAATTTCAACCAAAAAAATCAGTTTTCTACGAATAAAGCCGAATTTCATTACATTTTTCGTTGAGATTTATCTTTCTTGCTCAAAAATTCAACTATTTAGTTGAAAATTAACTTTTTTCGTTGTAATTTTGATTGACTAGTCCTGGTTGTCAAGTAATTGATAATTAATCTTTTTTTTGTTTACAGATTCGACTATTTTTATAACAATTTATCTTTTTTAGAGGAATTTTATTAGAAATACGAATGTTTTGAAATATTAACTTTCATATTTTTTGTTGAGGATTTGACTATTTTGTTGAATATTTGTCATTTGTGAAAGAACTTGATTCTTTTTGGCTGGAAATAAAAATATTTCTTGATTGAAATATCAACTATTACATTTTTCGTTCAGAATTCATCTTTTTTTTTTGTTGGAAATTGAATCAATCAGTTAAAGGTGAAACTACTTTCATGAAAAAATATTTTTTTGTTGAAAACTTCAACTGGTTGACAATTAATCTTTTTTGGTTAAAGCATGTAACCATTTCGTTGAAAAGTAATTTTTTTCTTGAAACTTTGTTTTGATATATCGGAAATATTCAAAAATTAGTTTATATTTCCAGAAAAACCTTGGGCAAATTATCTTCATGTAAGAAAGTAACAAATTGTGCAATAAAATAAAAAAAGGATTTTACAATTTCGTTGAAAATTCTTCTTTTTCGGATGAGTTCACCTGTTGTTGATTTGAGACTAAAACCTACTTAGGTAGAAACATCAATTACTTATTACTTTTTTTTGTTGAGAATTTATCTTTTCTGCTTGAAAATTTAACAATTTTGTTGAAAACAAACTTGTAAGTTGAACTTTTGATTTGTCATATCCGAAATCTTCAAAAATCATGTCGAATATTCTCAAGAATCCTAAATTAATCTTTTCGGTTGAAAAATCATTTCTTTGGCTTTAAAATTAGTTTTTCTTATTGATTTATTTCAACAATAAAATTAATTTTTAACGAAGCAATTAAATTTTCAAGCCAAAAAATGAATTTTCTACCAAAAAATAATAATTTAAAAAAAGGGAAGAATTTTTCAACCAAATATTTGAATTTTTAATAGAACTTTCAACCTAATAGTTGAATTTTCAACCAAAAAGTGAATTACTCACCAAGAAGGTTAATATACTACCACAAAAGACAAAGTTTCAACAAAATACAGAATCAAATAGTTGAATTTTTGACTGAAGAAGACTGATGTTCAACCAAACATTAAAGAGTTAAATTTTCAGTAAAAAAAATTTTGTAATAAAAAAACTAATTTTAAAGCCAAAGAAATGATTTTTCAATCAAAAATATTAATTTTATAGCAAAAATGAAACAGCAACATTTGTAGTAAAAAAATCCTTTAAAAAAAAAACGAATTTTCAACAAATGTCTTAAATCTTCATCTAATAAAATGAATTTTTAACAAAATAGTAGCAATTTCAATCAAGTAGTTGAATTTTTAACGAAGCAGTTTAATTTTCAAGCCAAAACATGAATTTTCTGCCAAAAGAAGACAAATTTCCAACAAAAAAGATGAATTTTCAATAAATGTGTTAAATCCTTAACTAATAAAATGAATTTTTAACAAAATAGTACTAATAAAATAATCTTAATTCACTCTTTGGTTGAAAATTCAACTATTAGGTTGAAAGTTCTATTACAAATTCAAATATTTGGTTGAAAAATTCTTCCTTTGATTTTTATTAATTTTTTTTTGTTTGCTAGAAAATTAATATTAATCATTAGTTTTTAACGAAAAATATTAATTTTCTAACAAAAAAGACGAATTTTCAACAAAATACATGAATTTTCAAAGAAATAGTTTAATTTTCAACCAAAAAGATTGATTTTCAAGCAAGAATCTTAATTTTCTATATAAACAAAGAAATTAAAAAAAAAAAACATGAATTTTCAACCAAATAGTTGAATTTTCCAAAAAATAGTTAAATTTTCAACAACAAAAAATTCTTTCCACAATTGTTGAATTTCCTACAAAGTTGATTATTTTTTCAAGAAATGGTGGAACTTTCAACAATAATCATTAATTTTTAACGAAAAATAATAATTTTCTACCAAAAAAAGGAAATTTGGACGAAATACATGAATTTTCAACGAAATACTTCAGTTTTTAACCAAAAAGATGAATTTTCAAGCAAGAATATTAATTTTCTATAAAAAAAAGGAAATTGAAAAAAATACATGAATTTTCAACCAAATAGTTGAATTTTCCAAAAAACCGTTAAATTTTCAACAACAAAAAATACTTTCCACAATTGTTGAATTTCCTACAAATTTGATTATTTTTTCAGAAAATGTTGGAATTTTCAATGAAATAGTTCAATTTTTAACAAACAAAAAAATAATTTTTTCGCAAGAATCTTAATTTTCTACAAAAAAAAAGAAAGAAATTTGGACGAAATACATGAATTTTCAAAGAAATAGTTCAGTTTTTAACCAGAAATATTAATTTTCAAGTAAGAATTTTAATTTTCTACCAAAAAGACAAATTTTATAAAAAATACATGAATTTCCAACGCAATAGTTGAATTTTCCAAAAAACGGTTAAATTTTTAACAACAAAAAGAAGATTTTAGTTTAAAATCTGGAAATCCCACAAAATACTTTGACATTCCTTGGAATTTCAGAAATCCCATGGAAAATACTTTGAAATCTTTTTAAGTAAATGAAAATCCTTGGAAATCCCAAAACTGCTACGAAATACTCTGAAATTGTTAAGCCTCTTAAAATTGCTTGACATCTTTTTAAATAAATTTAAATCTTCGAAAATGCCAAAAAATTCTTTGAAATTCCTTGAAATTTTGGAAGTCCCATAACAAATACTTTAGAATCTTTTGAGATAAATAAAATCCTTGAAAATCCCACAAAATTCTTTAAAATCTCCCGAAATTATGAGGCCGCTCAAAATTCCTTGACATCTTTTGAAATAAATTAAAACTCTAAGAAATTCCCCGAAATTTCTTAAAATCTAGTTAAAAATCTCTGGAAATCCCAAAAAATTCGTTAACTTTCCTTGAAATTTTAGAAATCCCATAAAAAATAGTTTGGAATCTTTTAAAATAAATTAAAATCCTTAAAAATCTCACAAAATTCTTTGACATCCCCTGAAATTTGTAAGCCTTCCGAAATTCCTTGAAATCTTTTAAAATAAATTTAAATCTTCGAAAATCCTCCAACAATTTTTTAATATCCTTGGAGATTCAATAAAATAATTTAATTTTTCAATAACTTAAAATACGTTAGAGTTTCATTTCATTTTATTTATTTTCTAAAGTTCTCTAGAAATTCATTAAAATCGAGTTTAAAATTTTTGGAAATCCCACAAAGTTCTTTGAAATTCCTGAAAATTTTTGAAATCTCATAAAAAATTCTTTGGAATCTCTTAAGATAAATTAAAATCCTTGGAAATCCCACAAAATGATTTTAAATCTCATCCTTTATGATAGAAAATTAATCTTTTTGGTTGAAAATTCAACTATTTGGTTAAAAATTCAACTAATCAGTTAAAAATGTATGTATTTTATTGAAAAATCGTCTTTTCTGGTAGAAAGTTAATCTTCTTGGTTGAAAATTTATGCATTTTGTAGAAAATTTGTCTTTTCTGGTAGAGAAAATTAATTTTCCTGGTAGAAAATTCAACTATTCAGTTAAAAATTTATGTATTTCATTCAAAATTCGTCTTTTTTTGGTAGAAAATTAAACTTCTTGCTTGAACATTCAACTATTTGATTAAAAATGTATGTATTCTGTAGAAAATTCGTCTTTTCTGGTAGAGAAAATTAATCCTCCTGGTATAAAATTCAACTATACGGTTAAAAATATATGTATTTTGTAGAAAATTAATCTTCCTGGTTGAAAATTCGTCCTTTCTGATAGAAAATTAATCTTTTTGGTTGAAAATTCAACTATTTGGTTAAAAATGCAACTATTCGGTTAAAAATTTATGTATTTTTATTGAAAATTCGTCTTTTTTGGTATAAAATGAATATTCTTGGTTAACAATTCAACTATTTAGTTCAAACTGTATGTATTTTATTGAAAATTCGTCTTTTCTGGTAGAAAGTTCACTTTCTTGGTTGAAAATTCAAATGTTTGGTTACAAGTTTATGTATTTTGTAGAAAATTATTCTTCTTGGTTGAAAATTCAACTATTAGGTTTAAAATTTATTGAAATCTCTTCTTTTCTGGTAGAAAATTAATCTTCCTGGTTGAAAGTTCAACTATTTGGTTAAAAATTTATGTATTTTGTAGAAAATTCGTTTTTTTTCTGGTAGAGAAAATTAACTTCTGTACCTTGCATGGGTTGACCGCCAAATGGAATTTTTGATTGTTTATTATCTTTTTTTGGGATAAAAATTTCATTTTTTGATTTTCGAGAAAATTAAAAAGGTAATTTTAATGTTTTCAAGAAATTATTTGTTTACAGACGACGACGAAAACGTCAACGACAACGACAGACATACAGCAACCGACGTAAAATCTATTTTTTCTGACTCAGGGGGCCTCAAAGCGTCGACATTTGATGGAATCCACGAAAGTCATTTTTCACATGAAACCAATACCTTCTCATTATGAAGAGAATGTAATAATTTATTATGTTTTGTGCCAATAAAATTTGAAGTTTCGATTTTTCGAGAAAACTCAAAAAGTCATAAGAATCTTGTAGGACTATCAAAAAGTAACACTTTTTTTTCCTGAATTTTTTGTATATCATGCTTTTATTGGCTGGAAATGTTAATTTTCCCTTTTTTAGGAAGATTTTAAAAACCAGTACCTTCTCATTATGATGAGAATGTAAGAAGATTTTGATTTAAAATAAGAATCGTTGAATGTAACCAGAAAAGACTAATTTTCAGCAAGATAATTGAATCAACTAATAAAAAAATTTTATTTTCAACTAATCAGTTGCATTTTCGAACAAAGAAATTTATTTTATATAAAAAAAAACGTAGGAGCAGTTTACACGAAATGCATAAATTTTCAATTAAATAGTTACATTTTCAACTAAAAAAAGCTAAATTTGGAGTGTAAAAAAATTATTAAAAAAAACAAGGTTTTCATCAACTTTTCATTAACTTTGAAACAAAAAAGGTTAGTTATTAACGAAAAACATGTAAGAGTAGATATTGTAACCAATAGGAATAAGCTAATTTAACTTATTCAATCTACTGTATCATCAGATACACATGATTTTTTTGTTAGTTGTTTGAGGTCATATAGCAAAATTTGATGATGCCCTCAAACTTTAGAGCAATTTTCAATTTAAAATAATTCTAAATTATATTTATATTACTTTAAAAGTTTTATTCAACTTTATTTTATAGTTGCACTTCATAAGTGAATTAAATCGTATCTGTTTTTGAAAAGAAGAAAATAAGAAGTATTTATGTTATGTGAAAAATTTTATTGACGTCAACAAGTTTTTCACTTGTCGGCCCTGTTTCATTCCCAAATTTGAATTCTTGTCAAAAAGTTCCAGCTCTAGATCAATATTTGTCAAAATTCGAAAATTTTAAAGACTTTACTTGAGTTTTATTTTAAATGTCCTGTTCCAAGACAGAATTTCAGATCAGTTCAAAAATTTCCAGTTTCAACTCAGAGTTTTTTTAAATTTGTAACTTCCTTGTTTCAGTCGGAATTGATTTAAATTTGCAAATTGCCTGTTCCAGGTCAGAATGATAATTCTTTTAAGAAATTC
>JAABKJ010075445.1:245790436-245931541 GCA_011634705.1 Andricus grossulariae | reverse complement strand
TCCCGATCCATTCCAGAAAGCCTGGACAAATTATTACAGGATATTTTCAAATATATAATTATCAATTGAACAATCAAATAAATAAAATCAAAATAATTATTGATAATTTTTCAAAATTTTTTCACCAAAGAGTTCAATTTTAAACTGAAAAGGATGACTTTCTAAAGACAAATTGTTGAATTTTATATAACTTTTGACGAATTGTCTCGTGCATATTTTGATTGATAATTCTGAAAATGATTCATTAGTTAACAGAGTTCTTTGTTTAACTCCAGTTCCCTAATCCCACATACATATACACATACACATTCCGCGTGAGACAAATAATAATATCTACATTCCCGGCGAGAATATTCGTCTGAACGTTTATAAACCTTATGAGTCATAAAACATAGGTAGTGTTTATAATTTATTGATTGTCTTTCTCAAGAAACAAAAGAAAGAAGTACTCTTAAAAAAACTTTGCTTTTATATCGAGATACAGGGGTGAATACTAGGGCGTTGAAAATGAACATAATATTTTTTTCCTTACAGTTAATCACTCAGACGAAAATCTTGTTCCATTTGCTGAAAAATGCCTAATTTTCTGGGTTCTGAAACAGTCCAATTAGGATAAAAAAAACTGAATTAACGGTAATTTTCATCAAACAAGTAAGTGTATAACATGGAACATGTAATAAATATGAAGAATAATATCTCGTAGAGTATATGTAAATTTCGTAGAACAATTTTTTTTTCTACAAAATGTTATAGGAAACAAGTAAAATATTTTATCCAATTTTGTAGACCAAAATAATTAATTTGCAACGCTAACATGCTTCATGGATGTGAAATGTGCTTTAAAGGTGGTTTAACCCCTTTAAATCAGAGTAAGGGTGCCTCATGCCGGAAGACTGCGATGTTTTCTATTATCACAATGTTTCCTGTCCTGAAGATGATTTTTCACTAGAAACATTAAACTGCATCTTTTACAAATGTTTAAGAAAATGAAAATTTAAATTAAGGGTAGTTTAACCTTTTTAAATTGAAAACAGAGTGTAAAAAAATATGACGTTTTTTTATTGTTATACCACTTTATTAATCACTCAAAAATAAAATTTGACTTGAATGAAAATCAGGAATTTTTGTGTATGTTAGCCACCTGCAAATTTAACTATTTCATTTTTATTAAAAATTGATCATTTTTTAGTTCAAAATTGAACTATTTGGTTGAAAATGAGGTATTTTGTTGAAAATTAGTTTTTTCTTTGGCTGAATTTTTTTTCCAGAAAATTGAACAATTCCAGTAGTAGAATTTTAAACATTTTGTTCATCATTTATCACCTTGTTTGAAAATGTAACTATTTTTTTAAATTATATTTTCTTTTGTTTAAAAATAATTTTTTTTGAAACTGAAAATGTAACTATTCCAATTGAATTTTTCATTAAAAAACATTAATCTTTTTGGTTAAATTTTTTTGTGTGGAAAATTAATTTTTTTAACTGAAAAATTAACTATTCCCTTTTTGGTTAAAAATTGATTCTTTTTTAGTTGAAAATTCAAGTATTTGGTTGAGACTTCATGTATTTTAAAAAAATCTTCTTTTTTGGAAGAAAATTAATCTTTTTGGTCAAAAATTAATTTATCTTCTTGAAAATGTAATCTCTTTAATTGAAAAGTTAGAAATTTGAAGCGATTTCAAGTGAATTTATTATAGTACCTACATTAATTCTACCTATTTTTAAGTATACGAAGATGAAATAAAAATTTGTTTGAATTATTATTCAAATTAATGGTTTTTAGAGACAGATTCAAGAAATGATTGATTATTATATATTTTTTATTATTTAATTATTTAAATAATCGATGGTGCTAATATTTTTGAAAATGTCCTGTAATGTAATTGGTCAAAGATTTCTAAATTAAACGAATTAATTGATTACCTAGAAAATAATTAATAAATAATTAATTTTATTAATTAATTATATTAATTCATTATAATTAATTTATTTTATTGTTCAACTTTCAGTTAAATGAATAAATTTTCTACTAAAGAAAAAATGTCAACACAATAGTTTAATTTTCCACAAAAGGAAATGAATTTCCAACAAAGAAGTTCAAATTTCAATCAAGTAGTTAAATTTTAAACAAAGAAAGATAAAGTCTATAAGAAAAACGTCATAGTTAATATTTTAACCAAAAAATAGTCCAGTTTAAAATAAAAAATAGTTGAATTCAACCAAAAAGATTAGTTTTCAACAAAAAATGGAATAGTTGAATTTTCCGTTGAAAAATTTATTTTTGAAACAAAAGGTACGAGTTTCTAACAAAATAGATAAATTGTCAACCAAAGAGATGAATCTTCAATTTAAATGACGAATCTTCAGACAAACAAAAAAATGAAATTTTAACAAAAGAGTTTCACTTCCAACCAACTAGTTGAATTTTCATTCAAAAAGATGAATTTTCAATCAAAAAGATTAATTCACTACCAAAAAAGACGTATTTTCACCAAATAGACGATATTTTAATCAAACCGTGGAATTTTTAACTAAAAAAAAATACATTTTTAACATGAAATATAATAGTTCAATTTTTAGTTAGAAAATTTATTTGTTACCAAAAAAAAAACGACTTTTTGAACAAAATATTAAAAAATTCTAACCAAAGCGATACATTTCAAAACTAAAATGACGAATTTTGAATCGAAAGAATGAACTTCTAACAAAAGAGTTCAACTTTTGAAGAAGTAATTGAATTTTTAACTACAGAAGATGAATTCTCAACGAAAAATGAAATAGTTCATGTTTCAGCCAAAAAATATTTTAATTTTAAATCGAGAACAGTTTAATTTAACGAAAACAGATTAATTTGGTTCAAAATGGATACGTTTTTTATTTAAAATAAAAATCTTTTTTGTTTAAAATATCAACTATAACATTTTTCGCTCAGAATTCATAATTTTCATTTAAAATTCAGATATGTGGATGAATATTTACCTATTTTGTTGAAAATTATTTTATTTTTATTTTTTTTAACTGAAAATTTAAATATTTTACTTTGGGTTGAAAATTCAGCTGTTTGGTTGAAAATTCATGTATTTTGTTGAAGATTTGTCTTTTTTGGTGAAGAATGAATCTCCTTGATTAAAAGTTGATCTTTTTGGATAGAAATCTATAACTAATTATTTTATTGAAAACTGTTTTTTTTTTGCGTTTTGAAAATTAAGTTTTTTGACTGAAAGTTAAACTATTCTGTTCAAAGATTCATACTTTTAGTTGAAAATTCATCTCTGGTTCAAAATTTAATTTATAATTTTTGCTTAAAAATTCAACTATTTGGATGTATATTTACTTCAAAAAAGAAAAAGATTGATTTCCAGAGCCACAGAGATCTATGTATACAGCCCAGTATAGGAAAATTGGAATTTTTTCCCCGCCCTGAAATTTAAAATTTTCTAAAAAATTCCTTATTTTAAAAATATGATGTCGGTCATGACTAACCTGCGACTTTCAATAAATCAATTTTATTAATAATTTTATATCCGCAAAAGTGTATCATTTTGATCTAAAGTTGATAATCTGTACTATAGATTATAGATTATAGATTATAGATAGATTATAGATACTATAGATTTCTTTTAAAAATTGTATGTATATGATTTCACACAAATTAATTCAATGGAAGAAATATTTTGTTTATTTATTCAATTATTTATAAAATTCACATCACAACTCTTTGAATTTCCATGAAATAACAAAAATTCAAATTTTGATAGCACAACAAATAATGAGAATAAGAAATTACACTTTGTGGTCAAACTATGCAAGATACGGAAAAAGATGATATGCCAAAAATTATACACCCTAAAAAGATCTACAAGTTGTATGTTGTTCACTTTTCAATAGAATGAGTTCTCGTAGTTTTGTTTGTAAAGAAAGAATAAAAAAATTGAATTGGACCAACGACACTCATGCAGTTAAGTTAAATGTAAAATTTGCAATAAGGGGACTTCCATATAATACATAACGTTCAACAATGAACCAAGAATAATTAAAAATATTGAAATGTCAGACTTTATGGATCAAAATTGTCTGAAAACAGATGAAATATGGTGATTCTTCACAAAAATAGAAAAATGTAAGGGGATTGAATTCTTGTAAGTAACGTTATTGTTGATACCATATTCAATGCAATATGAAACACTTTGGATTCTTGAGATTTCATGTCAAAATTTGTTGCATTTTCGGCACAATAGCTTAATTTTCGACAAAGAAAAGATTTTTCACCGAGAAAAAAAATAATTTTTAACCCAAGAAGGTGCCTTTTTTAATAAATATTTGAATTTTTAAGAGAAAAATTATTCTTATTGATAAGTGCTGTAATCAATTAAATAGTTGAACATTTCTGCAGAAGGGACGAATGTTCAACATTATTTGAACTTTGAAACAAATAGTCAAATTTCCAAGCCAGGAGACTAAAATAATTTTTGAAAATTCCAAGTACTTAGAAGATATTCAAAATTGCAAATTTTGGTCCTTTTTTAACATTCATTGACTTTGTGATTTTAATGCTATAGGGTTATTTCTGACAAATAAACAAAGAATTTTCATAAAAATAGTTAACTTTTCAACCCAATAAATGAAATTGCAACCAAAAAAATGTATTTTTAGCCGAAAAAATTATTTTTCTATTAAGAAGACAAATTTCCAACAAGATAAATGAATTTCAAGCCAAACATTAAAAATTTTAACTGAAAAGATAAATTTTCAACCAAAAATGAAATAGTTGAATTTTTAGGTAACAAATTTAACCAGCTAGTTAAGTTTTCCATCAAAGAAGTGAATTTTCAAGTAAAATGATTAATCATCTATTTAAAAAATGTGTTTTCCATCAAGTAGTTCAATTTCCAACCAAGCAGTGAAATTTTCAACAAAATACATGAATTTTCATCCAAGTAGTTAAATTTTCAACGAAAAAGATGTATTCTCAGCCAAAAATCAAATAGTTAAATTCACAGTAAAAATTATTTTCAATCAAAATAAAGAACAAATTTCAACCAAATAGTAAAGTTTTCAACCAAGGAAAAAAAATTTCAACTAATATTACAAATTTTTCATTAAAAAAGTAAATATTTAATAAACTTCAGCCTTCAACAAAAAGTGGAATTATCAACCAAAAATGATTTTTATTTTTGATCAAAAATAGTTGAAGTATTTCAACCAAAAAATAACAGCGAATATTCAGCTTTGAAAATTCATTTTTTTTCTTTCTAAAAGTGTTTCTTTAGGTTGATCTATTCCCTATTCCCACTTCTGGAAGATTTACAACTTCCTGTATTGGGCTATAAATTTCTATAGCATGTAGACGACCATGACTTGGATGTGGCATATAAGAATTGACACTTGACAGTTGCTACTCATGAAAATTCAAGACGTTTATATCCTTCGGTACAAAATTGTCCTTTATTGCTTAAATATTCAAAAAGACGAATTTTTAAGAAAATAGTTAAGTTTTCAAGCTGAAATTTAAAGTGTTTCAGAAAACAGTTGCCTTTTTATCTGGAAAACAGGAATTTTCAAGAAAAAATTAGTGAAATATTCACCGAAAAAAGATCAATATTCAACCAGTTGAATTGAACTAAAAAAGACTAATTTTTATACAATTGTTGAATCTTCAACCAAGATCAGTTAAAAATTGTTTTTGTTTCGGTTCCTTCTGAAACGTTTGAATTCGCTTTGCCTGTTTAGTTATGAACAAATGATAAATAAACAAAAGAGAGAAACATATTTCAAACAATCACTTTCTTTTTCGTGAATATATTTGACTAAAGCGAGGCTGATATCAAAATATGTTTAATTCCAAAATTTTCTTTTACGCTTTGCATTAAACTTATTGTTGTAATTTGAAACAAAACTTTCACAAGTCATTTGCAAATCTAGTTTTCCCACCTACTCCTAATTATTACATTCTTTTTTTTTATCTCTTGTGTAATATAGCTTTTTTGTTTAAATGAATCTCTTTAAACATTGGAAAAAAAGTAAAAATGATTCAACTGAAAAAGCAAAATACTATTTAAAAAGTGATTCTTGTTGAGGTTTTTTCTATTATTTGTTTATAAGTAATAAGTCAAAGGTTATCTAAATATTTCAGAAAGAAGCAACTTTCTAGCAATTCTCTAAGAGAAGGCAGTTATGAACAAAAATCAAGTTTTAAAAAATTCAGAGAGAAACCGCAACTATCTAGTATTAATATAGGAGAAGATATCTATAGAAAATAAACCGCAATTTCCACCCACACTTACCCTCTACTTCACCTCTCTACTTCTCTACTTACCCTACCATTCCTCTTCTCACTTTCTTCTTCAATTCCCCTACTTCTCCAACATCTACTATCCCTACTTCCCATTCAAACCGCTCTCTTCCCTTTCTGTACTTCCCTTACCCACCCAAATTTACCTTTCCCTGATTTTCCTCTCTTCCCTGCTCTTCACCGACCTTACCATCCCCTCATTCTCTCTCCTTCCGCCAACTCCCTCTCCCATAATTCCCCTACTCTCCTCAGTCTACCTCCCTTTATTTCCTCCTTCACTTCCTCTACTTCTTCATCCTCTACTTCCCTTACTTCCCATTCCCACTCTTCACTTCTCTTCCCCTACTTCATTTCCCCTCGTTCCTCACCATCCCCTCATTCCCCCTTCTACACCCTCCCTCATTTTCCTTACTTTCCCTTCTCAATTCTCCTTACTTCCCCTCCAGGGAAATAAGTACGAGGGGCGGACGCACACAGGGGCAATAAAAGAACAATTTTTATCCGATTTGAGCATTTTCTTTTTAAATGAAATCTAATTTTTCAAAGAGATTTTTTGATCCGATTCTTTAATTTTTTGTATTTATTCTTTATTTAACAACAAAGTTGACATTAAAATTTTTTTTATAGACGATCTGAAGTTTTTCATTGTATCATATATCATATATATTATTATTATTAATTATATCATTGAACAATACTAAAAAGTTTGTCCACAATAAATAATGTGTATGATTTTTTGAAACCTGATAGCAATTGATAATTGTTTAAATAAATTTCATGAACAAACGCAGATTTTTTAAATTTTCAACTGGAATTTATTTTCTTCAACAGAATTGCGACAAAGAGATTTTTAGGAAGATGTATGTTTATAGCAGGTTGTATGTACGGTATAAAAAAATAGATTTGAATTAAATATGAAAATTTGCTTTTAATCTTTTTTCCTCGCGAGACACGTGATACGAATGTGTTTGTTAACGCGAAGTGATATTTGGGTTTGCGTATGAACCAAAAATCAGAAATAGTAAACATATCATAGCTCTCATTAAGGTTTTGCTTTATTTGGTCATAATCAAAAGCTTACATTATTGAATATTAGTGTTGACTGTTCACAATTTATTTATAACTCAATGTGATTTGTTTTTTATATATCATTTCACAAAAATCCCAATGTAAGTGGTGGACATATATTACTATCGATTGATATAACAACATGGACTATTCAACCTTCCATTTCAATTACAATACGTAAAGTGGATGGTCTAGAAATATCAAAATACTTTTTTCTTTGATAGACATTGTAAGATTTCATGTCTCAATTTAATATTCTAATTTAAGCGGCTCCAGGACGAGTACGTGTTGAAATTTTAATAGATTTTTTCTCATGAACCGTGAAATGAACTTTTTCGAAAAATAGTATCAAGATAGATAAAACCACGCTTCCACAAAACATCGCCAAAAGTGATGCTATATCCAGAAAAGTAACAGGATGATATTTTTGTTCAGTAGGTGCATTTATCGAGGAAATTTTGATGCTGCTGCTGTCTCGAACCTTTGACATAATGTGTTGGAAAATACCACTTTCCCTGAGTTTTGTGATGCTAAAAAAGTGATTATGGTATTTGAATAACGAAATTCTAATCGTAGATTTTGTATTGTATAAATATGAGTGATTAAATAAAATCTTCCTAAGGTTTCAAGAGAATGAAAAACTTTTCTAGATAAAATTGAACAAGATTTCAAAACATTTCGAAAGATTTCCAAAATTGCCAGAAAAGTATGTGGAAGATTTTAAGGCAATTTTTTCATTTTGCATAATTTAAAATTTGTTTAGGAAAAATGCTACTGATCTCAAAAGATATAAGGAAGTTTTGAAAAAATTTCAAAAATAATTTAAACCTTGGAACGATTTCAAGACATTTAAAACAAAATGTAGATTTTTGAAGATTTCGAAAAATATGCTTTTCAGTAATTTTGAAAGGTTTCAAGAGAAAAAAAGTTTTCTTTTAAAGATTTTAAAAGATTTCCAAAATTGTCGAAAAAGAATCTGGAAGATATTAAAGCAATTTTTTTAATTTTTCAGTCAAAAAAAAATGAAAAATTCGAATCGCTTTAAAAGCTATAAAGAAGTTTTGAAAAAATTTCAAAGGATGATTTTAAAAAAGAATGTCGAAGATTTTAAAGAAAAAAATTTGAATTTAGCAAGATTACAAATTTTTTTTAATTCTTCCAAAAATTAGTTTTTACTTTAAAAAATTAATTTTGAGATAAAATTGACAATTATTTCAAAATAGTTCCAAAATTGAATCCAGAAGATTTTAAGGTAATTTTTTGTATTTTGCAGAATTTTGAAAAAATTGTAGGAAAAATCTAACACATTTTAAACTATATTTAGAATTTTTAAATAATTTCCAAAATAATTTCAAAAAATTTAAAACAAAATGTAGATTTTTGAAGAATTCGAAAAAAGGAGCTTAATAAGAGTTTTGAAAGCTTTCGAGGCAATAAAAAATTTTTCTTTCAAATATTCCTGGAAAAACTGTATATTCATCTCAAAATGAGACTAATCTAAACTTGGAGAAGGCTCGGCTGCAGATTGCGATAATAAAGAAATTTGAAAATTAGGAAATAGATTTTAAAATTGATAATCTCAAAGTGAGAATAACCTAAGCTTAGAGAACTCGGCTGCAGATTGCGATAAAAAAGAAATTTACACTTGATCGGTGGCTGTACAGAACTAGATAACCAATAAAAGCGAAATTTGTTATGGGAGCGAAAAAATATTCTGTAAAATCGAAATTAACATTTAGAAATGAACCAAATACCCTCTCTCGAACTGAAGTATTACTGACTTGAGGTTAAAAAAAAGTTTTATGACAAAAAATGAAGAAATATTTGAAATGTAGAATCTCAAAGTGAGACTAACCTAAGCGATAAAAATTGCAATTCTGAGTTTAAATAACAAATAAAAATTTTCTCCCGAGAGATTGAGTTTTTGAATTTTTACTATTTGTCCTATTTGGTTGAAAATGTAATTAGTTTGTTTGAAATTCAACTATTTCAATTAAAACTCATCTTGTTTGGAAAATTTTAACTGTTTTGTTGGTCATTCATCTTTTCGAATAGAAGATTTCTCCTTTTATGTTAAAAATTCATCTTTTGGTAGAAAAATCATCTTCTTTGGTTTAGAGTTATATATTTTTAATTGAGAAGTTTTTGATTAAACTTTTGGTTCAGAATTCATCTCTTTTGGTTCAAAATGCCACTACGTTATTGAAAATTTAATTATTTAGTCAAAAATTCAATTGCTTTATTTAAAATTAATCTTTTTGGATTGAAAATTCGTTCTCTTAGAATGAAAATTTATTTTTTGGTAGAATAAAACTCATTTTTTTCAATTGAGAAATGCTTGAATTCAAATAATTCCTTGAATTCAGAAAATTCCCTAAATTCGAAGAATTCCTTGAATTCAGAGAATTTCTTGAATTCAGAGAAATCCTTAAATTCAGAGAACTCCTTGCATTGGAAGAATTCCTCGAATTCAGAAAATTCCTCGAATTCCTTGAATTTGGTGACTTCCTCGATTTCAGAGAATACCTTGAATTCAGAGAATTGCTTGAATTCAAAAAAATCCTCGTATTCAAAGAATTCCTTGAATTTAGAGAATTCCTGGACTTCAGAGACTTCCTTGAATTTAGAGAATTCCTTGAATTCAGTGCATTCCTCGAATTCAGACAATTCCTTGAATGTAGAGACTTCCTCAAATTTAGAGACTTCCTTGAATTCAGAGAAATGATTGAATTCAAATAATTCCTTGAATTCAGAAAATTCCCTAAATTCGAAGGATTCCTTGAATTCACAGAATTACTTGAATTCAGAGAATTTCTTGAATTCAGAGAATTTCTTAAATTCAGAGAATTTCTTGAAATCAGAAAAATCCTTGAATTTAGAGAACTCCTTGCATTGGAAGAATTTCTCGAATTCAGAGAATTCCTCGAATTCCTTGAATTTGGTGACCTCCTCGATTTCAGAGAATACCTTGAATTCAGAGAATTCCTTGAATTCAGAAAATTCCTTGGATTCAGAGAATCACCTGAATTCAGAGAATTTCTTGACTTCAGAGACTTTCTTGAATTTAGAGAATTCCTTGAATTCAGGGCATTCCTGGAATTCAGAGAATTCCTTGAATTTAGGCAATTCCTTGAATTTAGAGACTTCCTCAAATTCAGAGAACTCCTTGAATTCAGAGAATTTCTTATATATTTATCAGCATGAAGAAGTATTTTTTTTTGTATTCGAGGTAATTTTCATATGGAAAACCGCAAAAAAATTATAATTATCGCCAAAAATCCGCACGACGCATTTTTTCTCTGTGTTTTTTTTTTGGGACCCTATAAAACAGACTTAGTTGGGTGATATTTAAAAATTAATATTTCATTCTTATTCGATGGCTAATTGTAAACGGAAATGTTGGATTTTAATTTTATTCAGATAATATTGACGATTCTGAATAAAATTTACAAAAACGTCTTTTTCTTATAGGTAATACGTGTTAAACTTTACTGGCCTTACGCCACCTCTAAATATAATTTTTTTCAAAAACAAAAAAATGGATATATTTTTTTTTGTGGATTCTAACAAATTTTCGGGCGATATGCATGAAAATTTGAGAGAAAAAAATTTGAAACACCCTACTGTATATAATAATTTAAAAAAGTTCTGAACATCGTAAACGTCAAAAATAGAAACGTTTGATGAAACGACGCAAGTAATGGCTTTAAACTCTATTGAAACAATGATAAGACCAGATTTTGAAATCATGAACCTGAATTTAAAAACATTGCCTCATAATTGTTTCAGCAAAGTTGAGAAAAATTGGAATTTCTTACAATCTTGAAATTATAATGCATCAATATGGGCTATAAATTACTGACGCACATTCAGGGTCCTCAAGTGCTAAAACAATGAAAAATTGAGTTATTCGATATTTCGGCGCTACTTATGATTTTTTTCTGTTTCTTAATACAAATTGTTTAAAATACATAAAATAGGACTTTCTACTAATAAGTGTATGTTTACATAAAGCACTTAAACAATATATTATTGTTTTCAACTCAGAGTGGCTCATTGTTGGAGGCTTAGGACTTCCAGATGCAGGCTCGACCATAAAGCTCCCTGCTACAGGCCCAAACCTGTAACCCAGCATATTTCCCAATTTTTTTCGCACTTTCTGGGAACCCAACTAATTTTTTTACAATACCCTAACTTACCCCAATTTATCTCAATGAGATAAATAGCAGAGTAATAACACTAAAACTGTCGTCTCGGTTAAATCGCAGGGCCCGCTTCAGGTTCTCTTGAAACTTTTCTATTTTAATTCGTACATTAGAAGAAAACTTCAAAATGCTCCACAACGTACAAAAACTCATTTTTATCAAAATAAAATAATATGTATTTATTTGTTTCCACGAGAGAACAATTTGGCGACTGCGCGGGTCGAAAATTCCAAAATGTATATTTTTGGGCCACCCTAATATATATATATATATATTGTATAAATTTCGAATTTATGAAGAAAAAAGTTAGTTTCAGGAAGAACCCGAATATAATTTCTTTGATCGAATATCAATGAAATACACTCAACTCTCGATATAAGAATGGTTTCGGGCATGGCTTGCAGTGGCCTTGATCCTAAATGGGGGGAATGCAAACGTAAACAGGTAGGGCCGCGTGAACCATTTTTGTTGGATTTGGGCGCATGCTAACAGCTGACGCAACTAACGCGCTGAGATCACTTAAATTCCAGGAATATCGTAAACTGAGGGTTCTTATATCGGTAGTTGAGTGTATGTTTTTAACTCTAACAAACCCTTCTTCTGGTCCATAGTTTAAAATCATGAAATGTTGAACATCGTTTTAAAATAGGTTTATCTTAAGATTTCTAATTGAAGATCCTTCAATTTTCAACTGGTATATTGTACCTTTGTTGAAATCTTTTGAATTCTTGTATTCTTTTGAAATCTTTATGAATTTTTTATGGAATCTTTGAAACTTTGGTGAAATCTTTTGATATCTCGTAAAAAATGGTCAAATTGTTCAAAACCTTTTGAAATATTAGAAATCTGGTTTACTATAACCTTTTTAAAATCTTAAAAATCCATGAAATCTTTTAAAAGTTTTAAAATCTTTGTGAAATGTTCGAAAACTGTGAAATCTTCGAAATCTGATGTACACAACTTTCTCAAATCTTTGAAATCCTTGCACTCTTTATGAAATGTTCGAAATCTTTGGGAAATTTTTGTGAAAACTTTAAAATCTAGTGTACGTGCCTTTTTTGAATCTTTGAAGTCTGAAATATTTGTGAAATCTGTCTTAAACCTTTGTTTATAAAATCTTTTGTAATCGTTGAAATCATTGAATTATTAAAAATCGTCATGAAATCTTTTGAAATCTTCTAAAAATGTTTTGAAACCTCTTGAAATCGTTTTAAATCTGCGAATTCCTTTAAATCTTTAAAGTTTTAACATTTTTGTGGAATTTTTGTGCAATTTATTAAAAATATTTTACAATGTTTGAAATATTTTGAAATCTTTAGAAATATATTGTAATCTTTTGAAATCTGATTTACACTCAAAAACCGAGTAATTCTGAAACTGAATTAACATCGACATTTTAAACTAATAATTCTTACAATCTGTAAGTTGAATATCACAAAAAAATTATACTTTAACATTCGGAGACGAAATTAAAAACTCACCGAATTATTCACAATATTAAAGTCTGTTCATTGCAATCTATAAAATAATTGGTACAGTCTAGTAGTTTTATCTACTTCGCATTCTTTCCCTCCCAATTTTCCCTCACTGCTCCTACTTCCCCTCTCCTTCTCTCATTTCCCCCCACTCCCTGTACTTCCACTCTCCTCATATACTATAATATTTCCTACTTCTCCACTCATGACCCTCACTCCCTTTTCTTTCATTACCCTCACTTTCCCTTTACTTATCTTCCCTACTTCCAAACTACTGATTCCCGATACTTTCCCTTATTTCCCCCATATTACCTACTTCACCTCTCTTAATTTCACATCAGTTCCCGTACTTATCCCCTCTTATAATTTCCCCTCATATAATTTCCCCTCACTCTCTGTGCTTCCACTCCCCTCATTTCCTTTCAGTTTTCCTACTCACCCTCCACATATTACCCTCACTTTCCCTTCACTTACTACCATCACTTCCCCTTCATCTGTTTCCCCTACTTCCACACCACTTATTTCCCCTACATTTCCACCCCTTATTTCTCCTCACTTCCCATATTTCCCCTACCATAATTTCCCCTACCATAATTTCCCCTGCACTCATTTCCCCTCACTTCCCCTCATTTCCCCTTCTTGGGAAAAAGTACGACTTAAGAAAAATAAGTTTTTTTATGAAGATCTATAACAACATGACAATTGGTATTTTTTATAAACATATGTTTTGTTAACTATTTTTGGTATTCTAATTGGTGAATAATTCTTATATGTAATTGTTAATGGATTTGGTATTAGCATTTAATTAATGAATAATTATTGAAGAGAAATTACAAAAAAATATTTTTAATATTTTATTATCATTAGTTTAAACTATTTTTTAATCTTTTCAAAAGTTATAAATATCTCTTAAACTTATTCGGCTTCACATCACTACTTTACCACCGAGCAATTCACGCCTACCCCGAAAGGGAAACGGCTTAATGATATAATAATATAATAAAAATAATTAACTTTAACACGTAATACTTTTTTGATTCAAAACAACGCAGAGAAATAAAAAAACTGAAAAACTTGAATGAAATTTTTCAATTATCTTTAATGAGAGAACATGAATTAACCGGTATCAAATATATCGACGCCTCCATTCAATATGAGTCTATGTGCTGACAGCGCCCTGTATGAGACTATTCCCTATGATTATACACAGCGCATAGTCTCATGCAAGGCGCTGTCAGCACATAGACTCATATTAAATGGAGGCGTCGATATTATGATATTTTACACCCATAATAAGGATATGAACTGTAAAACCCAATATTGAAATTGACAAGTTCGACTTTCTAAGCGACTGATTGAAAAATAATGATCTCAATTCGAACTTGTGCGTTTTGGAAATTCAAATTAATTAAGGTACATATTGAAAAATACGTTTATACTAATCAGAGTAATCAGAGTTGGCCACTTTCATCAGCGAAAAAATTCGTGCTCATTTTCCGGTTATTGGCCAGTTTACAAAAATTTTCCCCCGGCGTTGAAATTCAAGTTCAAATGCAAAAGTTCAAACTGTTGAAGCCAAACATTTCAAAATTTGAATTATTCAGTACTAAACGATAAACAAAATCAGCAAAAATGAAACGCTTCTGAATTTTCAACTTTCCAAATCTTCCAAATTGAAGCTTGAAAAATTTGTCATTCAAAAACTCTCTGGTCAATCGTTTACTGATGTACACGTTTTAGAATGGAATGCTTCTAATTTTAACACTATTCAACTATTTTCGGAATTTTCAAGAGCATTCAGTTGTTTAATTAGATTTCGAAAGATACAAAATATTTGACGGCATATAAAAAAAATCCGATAATTTGAAGGAGATCAAAGAATTTGAAAGATTTTAGGGAATTTTAAACATTCCCAGGAAATTTTAGGAGCCTTAAAGTGTCACAATGAATCGCAAAGTATTTTAAAGATTTTAGGGCATTTTAAACATTCGAAGGAATTTTTAAGAGCCTTAAAATTTTAATCATTTTAGGAGATTTTTATGGATTTGAAAGATTTTAGGATATTTTTGGAAATTCCACGGTACTTTTAAGATCTTCAAAAAGTATAAATTGGGGTTCCCACACAATCACTTCTAGTCACTTTTTTTTCCTAAATCACTTTTTAGTCTCTTTATTAAAATAAAGACAATATAGTCCATTTTTAAAATTAAAAGTGACTTTAGTAACTTTTCTTTCAATAAATCAACCCGTGGTTTAATTACTATTCACTGATATCTATTACATATATATTATATATATTATTATATATATTTTCAATATTAAATTCAGGTCTATTCTTATCTTCAAATTTATTGAATTATTTTGAAATATTTCAGGGAATTTTGAAAGATTCCAAGAAATCTTTAATGGATTGCAATAATTTGAAGGAATTTGGAAGATTTAAGGTGACTTGAAAAAATTTCAAGGAATTTCATACTGAGACGTCTAAAAAGTATTTGGTTTAATGTGATTTTAGCAAAAATGAAATCGCCGTTTGCTTAATATCCCCAAATATATAAAAATCAAAAAAAAATATTTAAGAAGTTAAAACTAAACAATTCCAGGAAAAATCTTTCTGACCGAAAAAATATATAAAGTTTCCCAAAGATTTTTATAATTGCGCAAATATAAGTCAATATATCAAAAATATTTAATAGATTTCCAACTATTTCAGAAAGATTTTAATTATGTCACAAAGACTTAAGATAGATTTCAAAGAATGAACAAAAATTTCAGATAGATTTAAAAGATTTCATGAAGACTTCTATTATTTCACAAAAGATTTAAGATAGATTTCAAAGATTGACCAAAAATGTAAATGATCTCACAAAGATTTTAAAGATTTCAGATGGACTCAAGATATTTCAATGATTTGCCAAAAATTTCAAAAAGATTTAAATAATTTCACAAATATTACCAAATATTTCCAATATTTCGCAAAGATTTCCAAAGATTTCATAAAGATTTGATAAAGGTTGCAATAATTTCTCAAAGATTTCATAAATATTTCACACAGATTTCAAAGATTTCGGATATATCAAAAAGATTTCACAAAGATTTCAATTATTTCACAAACATTTGAGATAGATTCCAAATATTGAACAAAGATTTCAATGATTTGCCAAAAATTTTCATAATTGCAGAAATATTACCCAATATATCAAAAATATTTAATATATTCCCAAATATTTCAGAAAGATTTCAATTATATCACAAAGACTTAAGATGGGTTTGAAAGATTGAACAAAAATTTCAGATAGATTTAAAAGATTTCATGAAAACTTTTATTATTTCAAAATAATTATGATAGATTTCAAAGATTGACAAAGATTTAAGTGATTTTCCAAGGATTTTACAAAGATTTCAAAGATTTTGGATACATTTAAAAGGTTTTACAAAGACCTCAATTATTTTACAAAGATTTTAGATAGATTTCAAAGATTTAACAAAGACCCAAAAATACGAATTTTCCTTTACACTTATTACATTTTTAACCCAAAAAGACGATTTTTAAACAAAATGTATGAATAAATACATTTTTGATTTATTAGATAAATTTAAACAAAAAGATTTAATCACGAAAAAGTTAAATTGTTAACCAAAAAAAAAAATTTTCTTACCAAGATAGACGAATTTACAACCAAACAGTGGAATTTTCAACCAGGGAAAGGAGTTTTTATCCAAAAAGATGAATTTTCAACAAAAAAAACTAATTTTTTACCCAAAAAGATGAATTTTTAAGAAAAAAATGATTCTGAACAAAAAAAATAGAATAGTTGAATATTCAGTTACATTCATCCAAAAAATACAAATGCTTAAACAGGTCATTTTTTTAGTAAAGAAAGAATAAAAAATTATCAAAAATGTCTAATTTTTGTGCCAAAGACAAATTTTCTACAAAACAGTTAAGTTTTCAATATTAAAATATGAAAAATTACAATAAAAAATGTTAATTTCTATCCAACTTTTGAATTTTAAACGCAGAAAAAAACACTTTTCTATAAAAAATTAGAATTTTCAACCCAGACATACGAATTTTTCTTTACACTAATCAAAATTTCAACCCAAAAAGACAATTTTCAAACAAAATAAATGAATAACTACATTTTTGCTTTGAAAAATAAATTTCCAAACATAAGTCATTTATTACAAAATAGTTAAATTTTGTTAACCAAACAAAATAAATTTTCTACCAAGATAGCGAATTTACAACCAAATAGTGGAATTTTTCTTTATCCAAAAAGATGAATTTTCGAACAAGAAAACTAATTTTCTGCCCAAAAACATGAATTATTAAGAAAATACATACGATGGGCGTGGCCGATACCAACTACCCGGACTCGATGGTCACTACGGAGCAGTACGAGATCTTCAGGGAGGCTACGTGAAGGGCGCTCAAAAGAGTGTCCCCAGATCAATGGCTAAAATTCATGACCTCCTTCTGCAGGGGAGGGGTCTTCGCATTTGTGGCAGCCGACCTAGCGACTAAAGCTTGGCTACTCGAAGCAGTGGTCAAGACAAAGCTGTGAAATGGTGCAGCTCTTGAGGTGGGTAGGGTTGAGTTGCTGCAAAAGATGGTCAGGGCTATGTCGTGGTTTCTGGCTAAGCAGGAAGACCCGTGTGAGGTACTTCGGCGTTTACAGGGATTTAATCGCTTACTTAAGACAGCGTCCCGACGAATCGTCAGGCACGATAGGCCTCAGGAAGAGGGCACAGAAGAAGGCACCAGGCATCTTCTAGTTGTACAGATTCCTGAGTCCCAGGCCCAGATGGAATATATCCAGTCTTCTCACAGAAGGCTAGAGAGATCATCGTAGGGCCGCTAGTGAGACTTGCTAGTGCTAGTATAACGTTGGAACATGTCTCGGTGGCATGAAGGGGTACGAGAGCAGTCTTTATTCCGAGAGCAGGTAGGATCGGCTATGCCTCACCCAAGAATTTCAGTCCCATCAGCTATAGGGCTGGTTACTCGACGGAGACGGTCCTAAGCGGAGCAGCAAACCTAATTGAAGGACAACTAAAGGAGAAAGTCCTCGCGATTGAAACCTTAATATACATTTAAGGAGCCTTTGGAAACACCTCTGAAGAGGTGTCAGAGCAGTCATGATCACACATGGTGAGCCTGCTGCAGTTGTGGAATCTACGTGCGACATGTTGGCTAAGTCTGCGCATCCTATCAAGAAGTGATTATTAACAAATTTGTAGATATTTTCCATATGCAAAATTTTGGTTGATTTAGCTTTTTTCGTATATTGTATAGTTTGACCGCAAAATGGAATTTATGATTTTTCATTATTATTTTTGTGCGATCAAAAGTTGAATTTTCGATTTTTCAAGAAAATTTGAAATTTGTCTATGACAATCTTGTAGGGTGTTTAAAAAGCAACGTTTTTCTTTATTTGACTTTTTTCATATCGTGCGTTGTTTGGCTTGAAATTTTCATTTTCGTTTTTTTTTTTAATTTTGTAAATGTTATAACTCTGGTAATTTGTTCTTTATCAAAAAAGATATTTAAATAGTTTGAACAGGTGGGGGTAAAATTTTATACAAATCTCATACATTTAATATATTAGTGATGTTGCAAGTATTCAAAAAATTCAGTGCAGTTCAAAGAGTTCAAAAAATTTTAAAAGAGATCAGAAAATTTCAAAAGAATTCAGAGCATTCAGAAGAATTTAGAGAATTCAGAAGAATTTAGAGAATTCAGAAGAATTTTGAAAATTCAGAAGAATTCAAAGAATTTAAGGAATTCAGAAAAATTCAAAGAATACAAAGAATTCAGAAGAATTCTAAGAATTTAAGGAATTCAGAAGAATTCAAAGAATTTAGAAGAATTCAAAGAATTCGGAAGATTACAGTGAATTCAGAAGAAATACGAGAATTTAGAAATATTCAATGAATTTTAAGAATTCAGAGAATACAGAAGAATTCAGAGAATGCAGAAGAATCCAGAACAATTCAGATGATGGAGAAGAATTTAGAGAATTCAGAAGAATTCAAAGATTTCAGAAGATTTTCGGAGTTCACCAGTGGGGCACTACTGTCCCATTACTCTTCACCAGTACAGATAATCGGCAGTTCGTCCAGTACTGGCAGACGGTTAGCTCTACGACTGGAGCAGTACAATGCCGACAGTATACATATTTAAAAAATGAAAAATACGTTTAAAAGTATGGTTCATGTGTTCGAAAATGTCAAAAAACTATAGATACAAATATAGCGAAAACCATTTTTTTTCCTTTTTTCTTAAAGGAAAAAAATGTGAAGTTCCATCCTTATGATAAATTATAAATATTAAGAAACAATTAAATTTGGTGTGATTTTTTTAACATTGTAAAAAAGTTTAAAACGCCTAAGACGCAAAACGTTACACGAACCTGTAAAAAAACGTATTATTTAAAAAACTGTCGCAGAACACAATAACATTTCTAAGTTCCGACGATACAAATTTCAAATGCTCATAGAAAATATAGTTTTATTTTATCATGAAAAATTCTAAAATGATCTCAAACTTGAAAAAAAAAAATATATATTAGACAAAGAAGAATTATAATCGATTTAAATTATCCGTTTGAGCATTATTTTATTTATATTCCCGCTCACAGTTCATTCATTTCAATCTGCATGGTGTTGTATAATAATAAAACAATTAATCAGAAGAAAGAGTTAAAAAACTGTTGTTTTCAATTTTTTGAGCTGTAGCTTCTCAGGATGGTTTTTTTCATTAACGTTCAATTCTGTAGGTATAGAGTAATGATTAGGGCTACCAACTGCAAAGTGATAGATTCCGCTATTGATGTAGGTTCGAAACCCCGTAGCGTTATAAATTTTATTTGTAATATAATGTTTAAAAATGCAATATATGTATTCATTTTGAAATTCTATAATTCCCTTAAATATGATGAAATCTCTTGAAATCTTTCAAATCCCTTTAAATTTCATTTAATTTGATTTATTCAAAAAATTTATCTGGAAATCGGTTAGAATCCCTTCAAATGTTTTAAATATCATCACTACCTGGATACCTTTTGAAAATCCTTTACAATTTTCTGAAATCCTACCAAATTCTTTCAAAACCTTTACAAATTTTAAAATCTCGTTAAATTCAGCATCTTGAAACCTTTAATATTTTTTTTAATTTATTTGAAAATGTAGAAGCCTTTACAATACCATGAGCATTACTTTTGACCCCATAAGATCACATGAACCCTATAGGAATCCCTTAAAATTTCTCGAAATTTCCATTTATTTCATTTAATTCCTGAAATAACTTATAATATTTTGATATCTTTGATTCAAGTTTGAAATCCCTTGAAATGTCTTGGAATTTTGTAAAATATTCTTCAATTTTTGTAATCCATTAAAATCTATTGCTTTCTTTTGAAATCCTATGAATCCCTTAAATATGGGGAAATATCGGAAATCTTTTGAAATTTAATTTAAGTTAATTTATTCCAAGTGCGATTCTATTATTAATTAAATTAAATTTTTTATTCTGATAGCAAGTTTCTATTCAAATCCTTTAAAATTTTTGAAGTCGCTTAAGATCCGTATGAATCCCTTGAAATATTCTAAATATCATTGATATTTTGGTAACGTTTTTAAAAACCTTTAAAATTTTCTGAAATCCTACGAAATTCTTTCAAAAACCTCTACAAATTTTGAAATCTCGTCCAATTCCTTGGAACACTTTAACCCTCAAGTGCTAGAAGCTCGAAATTTTCCATAACTGCAAACTACACCATGCTCCTAATTTTGTACCTACAACATCATCGCAAATGATTTCATACGACGTATTAAATTAGCTAATTACATCTTCATCTCATCAGTCACTTGACTTAGTCCGTGGCTATGATGGAAAACCGGGTTGTTTTAACCCGAGAACACGTTTGAAAAGAAAACCATATAAACTTCTATAAATTTCAGAACTAATTTAAGCCTGAGCTCCTGCGTATTCTTTTAGAAGAACTGTTATTAAATTCCACAAATTTCTACATATCATCATAAATTTGGACAAATTTGACAAGTTTTCATAAATTTGCACAAATGTTATAATTTTCTCAAATTTGTAGCCATTTGATTTTAAAAAACGGGTTTCTTTTAGAAACAGCGAAAGCTACAACATTTTTGGCTGGAGAAAAAAGGTGCGCAATTAACTTTTCTATGAGAATATGTACTTTATAATTTAAAATTCAAATCTTTTTTCAAAAGCCTCTAGATGTCAAGGCCTAATGCTAGAACTTGAAGCGCGATCAAGATTAGTGGATAAATATCTTGTATTCTAAGCCCTATTGTTATTGGACGTACACTGTAAAAACTAGGAATCAATTTAGGACTAAATTCAGTACTAAAATTGTACGCTTTCAAAAGAATAATATTTAACCGTTAATGATTTCAATTTAAAATAAGATTGAAGAATAATAAAGTATTTATATTCAAAATAACTGTTTAAATTAAAATGCTGCTTCAAACAAAATATTGCAGAACTACAGCTCTGAAAACTTTACACTTTTCCAAAATTCAATAATTTAAAACTTGAAATACTTACAACTGCAAAATTCTAATTTAGAATCAAGGGAGTTAAAAAGACGAATTTTCAACAAAATACATGAATTTTTAACCAATTTCTAAATAAAAAAGATAAATTTTCGACCAAATAGTTGAATTTCAAAATAAAACAGATCAATTTTAAACCAGAAACGGAAAAGTAAAATTTCTAGTTAAAAAAATTAGTTAAATTTTTTTAATTTTTAACAAAAAATTGAATTCTATCAATTCACAATGTCGAATTTCCTGTCCAAATAGATCAATGCTCAACAAAATAGTTGTATTTCCTACCTACAAAAATTAATTTTCAACCAAATACTCGAATTTTGAAACAAAAAAATCAAACATTGACCAAAAACAGTTGCATTTCCAGCAAATACATGAATTCTTAGCGCAAAATTAAATAGTTAATATTGCAGCCAAACAAAATGAATTTTCAACAAAACAGTTAAATTGTCAACCAGAGTTGAATTTTCAACAAAATATGTGAGCTTTTAACCAAATAGTATAATTTTCAACCTACAAAGATGAATTATCAATCAAAACGTCGAATTTTCAACAAAATACATGAATTTTCGAATAAATAGTTGAATTTTTAACTAAAATTGTTTTTTCTTTAAGGGAATAAAAATTCCTGGGCCATGAGCAAAATTCAAGGATTTTTCCAGGTTTTCCAGGATTTCCAGGACGGTAGACAACCTGCTTAAATACCCCTTCCCCTACGCTCCCAGCCGCCACTTTACCCATCACTGCTCCCCTTCCTTAACTTCTTCTACTTCTATTTCCACCTCTCCACGCTTCTCTAGCTATCACAAAACTTCTCCAGCCCTCCCCCCCTACTCATCCTAATTTAAAATCATTTCCCCTACTTATATTCCCCTCACCACCCCAAAACCACGGAATTTTCATCTGAAAATTCTTGTTCGATTTTCTTGTAATTGGCTAACCTTTTTTTAATAAAATTTAACTTTTTTCAATCAAATTTTTTTTACCTCAATTCAATTTAGTAAATTTTTTAAAGAATTATGTGTGTTAAATTTAATTAATTATTGCCTCACTCTAATTAACAAGTGGACAAAACGTGGCAGGTGATTACCAAATTAAAATTTTTATTGGATGAGATATAACTACTACATTTTTTATTCAGAATTTACCTTTTTGAGAATGAAAATTTAATTACTTGATTCAAAGATAAACCCTTTTTTTCAATTCATTTTTTTGGTTGAAGATTCGTTATTTTCATTGAACATTCATCTCTTTAGTTGAAAATTGAGCTATTTGGTTGAAAATTTTTTTTTTTTAAATTTGAAAATAATTTTTTTAACTGAAAATTTAACTTTTCTATTTCGGGTTAAAAGTTGATCGTTTTTATTTGAAGATTCAAGTATCTGGTTAAAAATTCATGTTTTTTTTTGGAAATATGTTCTCTATGGTTGAACTCAACTGTTATTTATTAAAAAATTTCAACTCTTTTGTTTAAAATATCAACTAGTATATTTTTCGTTCAGAATTAATCTTTTTGGAATAAAAATTTAATTATTTGGTAGAAAGTTAAACTCTTTTGTTAAGAAATAATTTTTTTGGTGGGAAATTAAACATTTTAATAAAAAATGCATTTCTTTGGTTGAAAAATAAATGTTTTTAAAATTTTTTTTTTCTTTAGCTGAAAATTAATTTTTTTTTTTCAACTGAAAATGTAACTATTTCAATTGAATATTCCATCATTTTAGTTAAAAATTTGTATCAAAATGTTTAAAATATCACTTGTAATCGTTTGCAATTTTGTCACAATAATATTTTTAAATTGTATGAAATTTGAAAAAAACGAAGACCGAAAGTTTACATTTACTACTACTTGAATTTTTATTTTGTTTGAATAGTGCAATTTTATTAATTTTTAGCAGGAGTATAACTTTGAACAGAGCTTTAGTGCCCCGGCTAAAATCTAATAAATAAAATTGCATCACTTGAATAATATTAAGATGGAAGAGGGCAAGAGAACATTCATATGTATTGAAACATTTCCATAAATTTCAGAACAATGGACTCCTCTTTTTAAATTATAACGACGCCCAATATAAAAACATGTAATTGGTCACGTGACAGAATAGCATGTGCCCTTAAATCTCCACGTATCGCGATTCGTCGTCATCGTCATCGTCGTCGTCTGTATACTGGATAAGTTTTGAAAGGCAAATCGAGAAGAAAGGTCGAGTGCGTTCACCAGAATTGTTGACCAGCGGTTCTGGTTTTATCGATAAAAAACTCCTAGCAAACCAAAAAAATTATTTTGCTGCGTAGTTTTCGCTTTAATCGTGAAAAATGTCATTAGAAATAAAAAGTTTATATTTTTGAAAAAGGAATGAAAGATGCAATAAAATGTGTGGTGACAACATTCTTCGCCTAAATTAGTCACTTTTGTTTTAATCGTGAAAATGCTATTAAAAATATAAAATTCAATTTCCCAGAAAAACTGCGATGCGAAAAAACTGTTAGGAAAACATTTTTAGTCTGAAGAAGATCCAAGATAAGATTTATAGTTTTGGTTTTAATCGCGAAAAAACGTTGAAAAAATAAAAAATATCATTCTCTAGAAAGACTATGTATACATATAGTAAGTCTGGTTTTTACGGGCGAACTGAAATGGTCTCAACAAGTCTATAATTCAAGGGATGAAGAAATAAGATTTTTGGCGTTTTCCAATTGCCAAATATCGAAAATTTAACTTGTCATTTTCATCACTGTAGGCCATTATTTTTTTATAACCATGAGCTGTCCGAATTATTCCGCTTTTCTGCTATCGATTAGTAATTTCATTTCTAAATATCCTTCCATATAAGCATATTTAAGTGCAGTGGCCAACCATTCTATCGATTATCCGAATTCTGATTTTTCCGGGTTGAAGAAATATAACCTGTAAATATGTTATGTTTGTGAAGCTAATGTAGCATATATACAAATTTCACAATAATGCCTTTTCACTGTTTTACCAAAGATGACCATTTCACACAATTCAATTTTAAGAATGCTCCGTCACGATACAACTTTGAGCATGACGTTTTCAAACATCTATATCATACCAGCAATTCCACTCTAGAAATAAACCACTGGCAAGACATAATTCCAATTCAGATTAAAATATATCCTTTAAAATCCGACTTACTATACTGATTTACTATTAATTGTTATTTACTTTATCTCAATCATATTTTGTTGATAGATTATTTTATCTAAGCTTTACAACTCTCTACTAATTCTACCATACATTTGTCATTCATCGATCAGTTCTTGCAATTAATGATACATTTTTAATGTATACCCTGTTTATCAAAGGGCTTATTAAATCTAGGAACTTTTTAAAATAAATACAAATATTATTAAAAATACATTTGCATTCGTTTATTGAATATCTAATTTGTCATGTTTCCTATTGATGAAACGTTTCGCTATATCGTAGGTCAAAAACAAAGATAAGTAGGATCGTTGTGTTTGCTCGTTCATATGCAAAAAATTTTAAAATATATTCTTGAATTACAATGATTGTTGAGTCATAATTTTGAGTATAGTTATGAAGAATTAGCCTGTAATAAAAAATAGTAATGATTAAATGTATAACATTTTTGGAGGTAATGTTCAACATAAAGTGAAATAAAATACATGAAAGGAAAAGAAATTTTTTCAACCACAAGAACAAGTGACTCTATGAATAACATTACAACGGTCTAAAATATTAGGTTTATCTTTTCCTAATTTAATTTATTTATCCAATTTAGGATCATTTCTAAAAACAGTTCTTATGTAGTAATTATTAAGAAGTTTATTGATATTATTTGACATTGTTCCTAAAACTGGAATAGATATAATCTCTTCTTTAACATTAGTAAACTCATTATTATTATCTGCTACTAAACTCAGTCTATCCCTAGATTCCAATTCTCTTAATTTTTTTTCAATGTGTTCATCAACAAAAATATTAGGATATCTATTATAAAATAAGTACTTCCTAACAATATTCAAATCATCTGTATGAAAAATAGAATTAGATAATATGATAGCCATGTCAACTAAATTTGTAACTACGCCAATCTTATGTTGCACATGATGATCTGATAGAAAATGAAGAAATCTACCTGAATATGGTTTTTTGCGGAACCAATTTGTGATGATACTGTTTGAATCTCTTATTACTTCAAGGTTTAAAAAACTTGAAGAAATTATTCTTCTCTGTTTCAAAAGTAAATTTCAGCATAGAATGATAAGAGTTGAAAATTGAAACTATATAATCGAGTTTATCACTTGGTACAATTAAATTATTTTTATAATTACAATCGATGATGCTAAAATCTATAACATCAAGTTCGTTATAACTACCAAAATTCCTCATTTTGAAAAAATAATGAATAATTTATCATTTTCAAAATTTTATATTTTTATTACAATTAATACATTTCATAACTAGTAAGACATGGTATATGTGTATTATCAATATCATTTTACGTTAAGGAACCCAAATCATTTTGTGACTATAAATGAGATTTAGATAAAAATGTCATCAAATCTGACAACAGCATAATTTTATTGTATTTGCACACCATATTTTGACGATGATTAATCTCTTTTCTGATTCCCATTATAAGGAATAGTTGTATATATCTTAAAGACAATATTTATTCTACAGCACAAGAATAGGCTAAGTTTAGGATGAGGACCATTTCACTGGCCCAACCACTCACGCAAATTTAACTTTTTGATGCCAAATACTTAGTGCAGAATTTGTTTAAATTTGTTTAACCAAAATTACAATTTTTGCAACACCAAAGGTCCCTGATAACTCAAAAAAACACTGGCCGGGCCAGCGAAACGTTTCGCTGGCCCCGACATTATCCAAAATCAACTTTATGTGGGCCTATTATTTTCTTCTTAATTTGTTCAAATTTGTGCAACCAAAGTCCATCCCTAAAAACGACCCCTTGTGAGGCAACCATAATGGCGTGGCTAGCGAAATATTTCGCCAGCCTTGACATTGTCCAAAATCAACTTTATATGGGCGGAATGATGTTTGCCGCATAGGGGATAGTTTTTGAAGGTTGCGGTTGGTTACAAAAATTTGAAAAAATTAAGACGAAAATAATACGCTATGTAAAGTTGATTTTGGACAATGTCGGTCCCTGGAATTTTCCAATTTGGGAATACTATAAACTGTTCGGGAATTTTCTAGTTTAGGAATATTAATATTAGAAAATTTTATTATTCGGAAATTTTTTTGTTCGCAAATTTTCCAATTCGGGAATTTTACAGCGTCGGAAATTCTATCTTGCGGAATTTTTTAGTTGTCCCTGGAATTTTTCAATTTGAGAATATTACAAACTGTTCGGGAATTTTCCAGCTTAGGAATATTAACATTCGAAACTTCTATTATTTGGGAATTTTATTATTCAGAAATTTTCCTATTCGGGAATTTTACAGCGTCGGAAATTTTATGTTTCGGGATTTTTCAGTTGTCCATGGAATATTATTATTCGGGAGTTTTCCAGTTTGGGGAAATTACGAACTGTTCGGGAATTTTCCAATTTGGCAATATTATTATTCGGGAATTTTATTATTCGGAAATTGTCCAATTCGGGAATTGTACAGTGTCTCCAATTTTATTTTTCGGGGGTTTTCAGTCGTCCCCTACTTGGTTGAAAGTTGGACTACTTTGATTAAAATTTTGTTTTTTGGTTGATGATTCATGTCGTTAGTTGAAAATGTAACTATTTAGTTGAATATTCATTTTTTTGGTCAAGATTCATAATTTTAGTTTAAAATTTATTTTTTTGGTTGAAAATTGAATTATTTTGTCAAAAATTGGTTTTTGGTTTTGTTAAGAATTCATTTTTCAAACTAATGTAACTGTTTCATTTTTGGTCAAAAATTTGGAGGAAAATTCATCTTTTTTGGTTAAAAATGCAACCGTTTAGTTGAAAATTATTCTGTCTTGGTTGAGGTTTCAACTATTACATTTTTCAGTAAAAACTTATAAAAAAAAAAAAATCAACAAAAAAGATTAATTTGCAAGCGATAGGATTGACTTTATACAAAGAAAATGACTTTTCAACAAAGTATATGAATTTTCAACTAAAGAGATGAATTAGTTAAATTTTCATTTAAAACATTATTTTCCATAAAAAAACGAATTTTCAACAATAAAGTTAAATTTTCTAAAATGTTAAATTATTGTTTTACTAAATAGTTGAATTTTTAACCAAAAGCATGAATTTTCTACCAAGAAGATTATTTTTCTACCGAAAAGAACGAATTTCGAATTAATTTTCAATTAAGAAAAAAAATTTCCAACGAAACTTGGATTATCTAAATTACTTCGAATTATCTGGATTACAACTGGATTAGTCTGGATCATAGGTGGCTATCACTCTGAATGACAAGTGGATTACGCCAAATTAAAACTGGAATACTTCAGATTACAAGAGGATTAAACCTGATTACAATAGGATTACTCCTGATTACATCTGATTATAAGAAGTTTACTCCTCATTACAAGTGGATTAGTCAGCTTGACAAGTGGATTATTCCGAATTACTTTAATTATCCTGGATAACAAGTGGTTTGCTCAGTTTCACAAGTGGATTACCCATAAATACTGGGATTACTCACAATTACATTTCCAATTTCAAGTAATTAATTACATTTCCATTTTCAAGTAAAAACAAATTTTCAATAAAATGGTTGAATTTTCATCCAAAAAAGAGATTACTTTTAGACCATGAAGTCGTATTTTAATCAAAACAACGAAAAAAGACCATAAAAGACCAATTTTCAATTTAAAGTATCAATTTTCATGCAAAAATTGAATAGTTACAAGTATGTTTTTAGAGAAAAAGACGAATAGTTGAATTTCAAACTAAAAACGATCAATTTTCAGCCAAAAATGAAATACTTAAATTTTCAGTAAGGAAAATTAATTTTCAACTAAAAACAGGGATTTTTAACACAATAGTTAAATTTTCAACTAACGAGATGAAATTTCAACTAAAATTATAAATCTTGCACTAAAATATTTAAATTTTCTGTTAGAAAATAAATTTTCGACCAAAAATATAATAGTAGGCTTTTCAATGAAAAATAATGAAATTTCAACTAAAAATAATTGAATGTTCTTATTAATTAATAATAATAATAATTTTTTTAAAAGTTCTACTTGCGACCGAGTAATTGTATTTTCAATCAAGAAGATTAATTTTCTACCAAAAAGGACGATTAGTTGAATATAAAACTAAAAACTATCAATTTTCTGCTATAAATGGAATATTTAAATTTTCAGCTAAGAAAATTAATTTTTAACTAAAAAAAGGATTTTTCAACACATTGGTTAATTTTTCAACCAAAGAGACTAATTTTAAACTAAAATTATGAATCTTAAACTGGAATAGTTGAATTTTCCGTTAGAAAATAAATTTGCAACCAAATTACCCACTAATTACCCTTTCTTTAGAAAAAAAAAACACTGGCTGACAGTGGGGCCACACGACAGAAGTGAAATTCTGATGGATTAAATTTGAAATTTTTAGTGAGGAATCATCATGAGTTTTGAGGAGATCGCATAGTAAGAGAGTGCAGAGAGAGAGAGAGAGAGAGAGAGAGAGAGAGATTATGCAGGTTTTGCTTAGCGCGGCAATAGTGGGGATATCGAAGAGGAGTCTTTAGAGCAATTGCGAAACGCCGCACAAAAGGATTTCAGAAAGATTTTATGAACATTTCACAAAGATTTCAATAATTTCTCAAAGATTTCGAAGATTTAACAAAGATTTAAAATACTTCGCAAAGATTTCACAAAGTTTTCAATGATATCCTAAAAATTTCACAAAGATTTCAATAATCTCACAAATATTACAAAATATTTTACAAAGATTTCTTAATGATCTTAAAAATTTCACAAAGATTTCAGATAGATTTGAATGATTTCCAAAAGATGTCTGTTAGGTTTTAAAAATTGCACAAACACTTCAATGATTTTCTAAAGATTTCACAATGATTGCAAAGATTTAGCAAAGATTTCAGATAGGTTTAAAAGATTTGACAAATATTTCAATGATTTCCCAAAGATTTAAATAATTTTACAAATATTACCAAATGCTTCAAAACTCTTTAACATATTTCACAAAGATTTCAATGATTTCTCAAAGATTTCGAAGATTTGACAAAGATTACAAATATTTCGCAAAGATTTCACAAAAATTTGGACAGATTTCACAAAGATTTAAATGATTTTCTGAAAATCTTAAAAATTTCACAAAGATTTCAGGTAGATTCAAAAGATTTGACAAAGATTTCAATGATTTCCAAAAGATTTCTGTTAGATTTTAAAGATTGCAAAAAAATTGAAATGATTTTCCAAAGATTTCAAAGATTTAGTAAAGATTTCAGATAGATTTAAAAGATTCAAACAATTTTACAAATATTAACAAATGCTTTAAAACTATTTAACATATTTCGGAAAGATTTCAGAACGATTTCAGAAAGATTTTATGAACATTTCACAAAGATTTCAATAATTTCTCAAAGATTTCGAAGATTTAACAAAGATTCATATTCGTAAAAAATTTTGTCTCTCTCAGGAGCCTTGATAAATCGAAAGTTTAGAAGCTTTTGAATATACCTCGGTGCGTGACTGCTTATTCAGATATTGCAAAATAACGTACAAACATAATTTTTTATCATAATTTTATTACTTATTTCTTATTTTTCGGTAATTTTTTTTCAAAGTTACCCTAATAAATGTCTCATTCGAAAATATGTATATTGTTATATTTTATAATGACATTGAAAGGAACGTTTCCTTCTGTAAAACAGAATTTTTTATTTTATTTTTTTTTCATTATGTTTTGTGGGGTCCAAATCAGAATTTTCGACTTCTCAAACAAATTCAAAAAGGCGTTATGATCCTTTCTATCGAAAAAAGTCATGAGGATAAATCTTTACAGTTTTCGAGTTCTTTCTTTTTAGACCCTCAAAAAGTGTGTAAAAGCACAATTTAATCTGATCAATCTTTCGAAAGTTATGTTTCCTACGACCTACTACTACTGTTACTATCATTAATAGTGCTACTAATAAAAACAGACAATACCTGCTTATTAGGATAAGAATATACAAATTAATTTTTTTATTTCCAATGTTACTTTTCACGATTAAAACAAAAACTACGCATCCTATCAAAAGTGTATCATGATGTCATATCATGATAAATAAAAAATTTGTAGCTCTTTTTTGTGTTAGCAACTATTGTAAAATTATTTTTCTCGTAGATTGTGTCGTTTGTCTAAAAATTCAATTCCTTTTATTTTTAATGTTGTTTTCTTACACATGAAACAAAAACTACGCTTCCTATAAAAAGTGATTCATAACAAATTTGTAGATCTCTTTTTGGGTGCACAGTTTTTTTCTTATATATTTTTTCCACTCAATTAAAACAGTATGTTACATATATTACATATTGTGTAATAGATTTTGAAAATACTTTATTATTATTATTAATATTATACCATTAAGTCAAATCCCTTTCGGGGTAGGCGTATGAGGCGGTATAAGGGAGGGGATAGATTTTTAGATTATCTAGCAATCATCCCAGGCGAAGAGCTTCACAAAGTCATCATGTGTCGTAGATCATACAAAAATACGCCAACTTACTGATAATCACATATTAATCATATAATATAACGCGTAATGTTAAAAATAGCAAATAATCCTTTTAATACAGTCGCCACTAATACTTCTATATGCTTTAGCTGAAAATGTTGAAAGAAGTCCCCTGATTGAGAATATCTAAAGTCGCCTTTCGGAAAGTGGTGCATTTTTTTTTAAACAAGTTTTTTAAAACAAGTATATTATATATGGAAAAAAATTATGTAAAATCTTTTTCAGAAAGTTGAAACAAATATAAGACACATAGTGCACACAGGAAAAAGAAATTTTCCGATCGAAATAAAACTTTTGTTTATGGATAAAATTAAAAAACGGCCTTGTTTGACAACTATGTATGGAATATTGCACACATAGTTGTTCAAAAAGGCCTTTTTTTTAAATTCCGGTCCGATAGGTACTCAGATATCTTTCTTTTTCATGTTTTCCAAAAAACTTCCCCTTTTTCTCCTTTTTTTTTCGTTTAAATGGGAACTTATTCATTAGAAGTCAATAAGAAAATCCAACTTTTTTTGGTTAAAAGTTAATTAATTTTGGTTGAAAAGTCTACTTTTATACTTTTGGTTCGGGACATCATATTTTTTGGTTAAAATGCTACGCTGCTCAAGGGGTGGTTGGGGGGGGGGGGTCGAGAGATTTTATTGCGATGTGTTACGGCCAGGGGGAGGTCTTTTATTAATGTATGTAATTTTTTGAAATTTGCAAATGAAACAAATAACTCGCAGTAATTGTACAGAAATTTTATATGAATTCAACTTTACGCGCCAAAGAAACCTAGTGAGTGAAAAACAAACCTAGCAGACATTTAAAAAAAAAGTCAGTGAATTTTATTGATAAGGGAAAAGTCAAGGATTCAGGAAAAAAATCTTGCAAACGTCAGGGAAGTTCTATAATTTTAAATAACTGCCAAGCAGAATAAATTTAACATTTTTAAATTTAAATTTGACATTGTTTTATTTCGAAATCTTTTTTAGATGATAATTCAAATATTTTCTTGAGAATTTTTCTTTTTAATTTAAAAATTCATCTATTTTAGTAAAAATTGCATCTTTCTTGGATAAAAATGCAACTATTTGGTGGAAAATTCAACAGTTTTGTTAAAAAAAATCATCCTTTTTCGTTGAAAATTCGTCTTTTTGGGTATAAAATTCAATTATCTTCGTAGATAATTTACTTCTTGTTTAAAACTCATATTTTGATGTTGAGAAAATAAACTAAAGCCTATTTTGGATGAAAATTCGAATATTTTTTTTTAATTTGTCTTTTTAACTTGAAAATTCATCTTTTTAGTAGATTTATCATTTTTTTCTTGTTGAAAATTCGTATTTTTTGTTTTGTGAAAAATTATTTTTTTTTGTGCTGAAAATTTATATTTTCTAGTTGAAAATTCAATTTTTGAAAAAAAAATCGTCTTTTGGCTTCAAGGTTCAACAATTTAGATGGACTTTTTCCCCAGATTCCTGGAAATATTTAAAGTGATTCTTTATTTTTATTAAATAATTTTAAGAGAATATCTCTAAAGATTTTAAAAAGTTTGAAAACATTCCCAAACTTCTCAAAAACTTATCCAGAAGATTTGTTAGATTAAAAGTTAACTTTTCGGTTGAATATTCATGTTTTCGGGTTAAAAATTGAACTTTTTTACAGAAAATTCGTCTCCCGGTTTGAAAGTTCAACAATTTAGATGAACTTCACTTTCTTTGTTGACTTTTCTTTTTTTTTAATTCATGTTTTTTAGTTAAAATTTAACTATTTGTTCGAAAATTGATGTATTTTGTTAAAAATTCGCCTTTTCTGGTAGAAATTGAATCTCTCTTATTAAAAATTGGTCTCTTTGGTAGAAACTACATGTTTCGCAGTGAAAAATGTACTGCTCAATTGCATGTTACTCAATATTGTTCGTGGATTTAACCGTTTACTATTTAGGTAAAGGTCCAACAACATTGTTTTACAATTTTTGTATTCTTCAAGTTTCAACTATTTGGTTATAAATGTAACTTCAATTAAAAATTAATTTTTGTTTCTAAGAATCCAACTATTTTATTGAAAATCTAACTATTTTTAAAAATTTTATCATTTTGTAGATAATTTAAGTATTTTGTTACAAAATAATATTTTCAGGTTAAAATCTATAAATAAATTTTCATCTGGAATTGTTTTATTCTGGATATAAAAGATTTGATGTATAAAATATTACAAGATTAAGACGCTGGAGATTCCTCCATTTCCTTCCTGGTCATTTCTTCAACCTCACTGATATTTTCTTCTCACTTGAATTGATACATCGCTAGGAAAAGTAAATGTTTGAATTTTTGTAGTAAATTAATATTTTTGGGTTACAAAATTCCACGATATCGTAGATATTTCGTCTTTTTGTTTAAAAAATTTAAACTGTTCAGTTGAAAGTGCGTCTTCTTCAGTGAAAAATTCTATTATTTTCGTAGAATATTTTACTATTTGGTTGAAAATTAACTTTTTGTTTCAACAAGTTCCTAGAAAAATCGCCTCTTTGATTGGAAAATTCAAAACTTTGTTTGAAATTTTGTCCTCTCTTGACTGAAAAATCTTTCCTAGTTGAAAATTTTATTCTTTGTAGAAAATTTGTTTTTCTGGTTTTACAACTAATATCTTTAGGTTTCTTTGTATTTCTTTTGATTGAAAGCGCAACTTTTTGGTGGAAAATTAATCTGTTTTGGTTGAAAATTCAACTACATTGTTCAAAGTTGAAAGTCTTCGTTAAAAATTAATTTGGTTGTTGAAGACTCATTTTAGTTCAAAAATTCAACTATGTGGTTGTAAATTTCATAATTTATGAAAAATGTACCTGATTTATTGAAAGTAGACTTATATAATGAGAAATTCAAATAGTTTTAAAAATATTTACGTAATATTTACGTAAATCTTAACGTAAATATTATTTACGTGATAGATATCTGTCCTTTCTATATGAAAATTCATCTTTATTGGCAGAAAAGTTCTTAGTTAAAATCTCATTTTTCTTGTTTGTATATTCATTAGTCTTCTAAAAAATTCATCTTCTGCTTGCAGTTTCAACTATTTAGTTAAAAATTCAACCATTTTTGGTTGATATTTAATCTTTTTTGTTTAAAAATTTGACCACGTAATTGGAAATTCAACTTTCTTATTGACGAATTATATTATTGATTTTTTGGTTAAAAATCAAATTGTTTAGTTGAAAATAATCTGTTTTAGATGAGGGTTCAAGTATTTTGTTAAAAATGTATCTTTGTTGGTTAAATCCAACTGTTCTTTTATTTTAAATTAAATTCTGTTTTTTTTTATCTATCAACTATTACATTTTTCGTTGAAAATTCATCTTTTCGGGTTAAAAGTTCAACTGTTTATATAGAAAAATCTTATTTTTGACTTGAAAATTTCAGAATTTGGTATAAAATTAAACAGTTTTGTAGAAAAATCGTGTTTTTTTAATTGAAAATTCATTCTCCTCAATAAAAATTACAGTACATAATGTTTAGTTAAAAATTTATATTTTTTAGTTCAAAAATTCAACTATCTGGTTCAAAATTTTTAGAAACGAAAAATATACAGACTAAACATTAATCAAATAAAATTTGGACTAACATCACAGCCATTGTTCAAAATATTTAGTTGAAAATTAATGTAATTAGTTGAAAATTTCTATTTTTTGGTTGAAAATTGAACTATCTGATTAAAAATGTATGTATTTTGTTGAAAATTCGTATTTTTAGGTAAAAAATTAATTTTTTTGTTTAAAAAATTGATCTGCTTCGTTTCAAAATTTAACTATTTTGTTGAAAATTCACATTTTCGGGTTAAAAATTAAACTGCTTTATAAAAAATTCGAATTTTCGACTGGAATATTAAACAATCTGGTAGAAAATTTAACTATTTGGTTGAAAATTGAACTACTTTCTTAAAAAATCTTTTGTTTTTTTTTGTTGAAGATTTATCATTTTATTTAAGAAATTTCTTTTTTTTTGTTGAAAATAATTTTTTTTTAACTGAAAATTTAACTATTAGGACAAAGGACCCTCTGCTGAAAAGGCTCGACACAGCGCCTCGGGCGCACTCAGCTTACCCTCTCCACTCGACTGCCCCTCCCCTCGCTGAGTGAGCCCGCGCAGCTGTGTCAAGCCTTTTCAAAAAAATATGCAAAATAATATAAATCTTAAAGATCAAATAAATTTCGATTCTAACAATTAAAAATTGAATTATTTCAAAAAAATTTTGATAATACACGTTAAATATTCAAGAGTCTTTAATTGAAAATCTTAAAAATTGAAGAATTTTTCATTCCAAATTACACACCTTTAAAATAAATTTGAATTACAAATCTTTGAGTATTTAATTTTGAAAATTTACAATGAAAAAAATGAATACTTATATTATTTATTTGTTGTATTTCACAATTATCATAATTTCATAATTGAATAATATATTGTAATAATTCATTCTTTCATAGCACGTGCTGTATAAAGCACATGACCTTTTTGTTTAGAATCTATTTCATTGCATCTATCCACACTTGGACAAGTCATTTTTGTTTCATAATATTTGAGTCATTTTGAAGAGAAATATTGAGGGTTAACTCGATACTCTATTATATAAATTTTGAAAAAAATGTCAAGATAAATTTCTCAATACAAGAAGACCTAAAAATTTAATTAGGAGCGAAGGAGAAAGATCTTTTTTCAGAAATTAAAAATGTTTAATTTATAAATTTTTAAACTCCATTCACTCTGAAATGATGTTTAGAATTTTTGTTATTCAGGGAGTTAAATTAGATCGATATTCTTGATTTCCAGTTTTACAGTTCGTGAAAGTCATCTACATATGATCGATCGCTACCAACTCCGATGATAATTCAGATTGATGTTACACGTAATTAGAAATATATATTTTTACTAATTACGATAATTTTATTACACTTTCTCCGTAATTAAAGTGATATGCGTCCTTGTAGGCGCCACATTTGATCCGCCATATTGGATTTTTCTAAAGGCCAGAACTTTTTAGAAAGGGCTTCACTATACAAATATTTTGACGCCCCAAACATGAAAATACATCAACCCAAATTTTGGGAGTGCAGGTGATCCAGTTGACATAAAATGTCCCATATGTATAAACTGTTATATTTTTTCATTTAAACTTCAGCTTTTTTAGGTTAAAAGTTCAACACCTTGGGTAAAAGTTAAACTATTTTCTTGAAAATTAATTTCTTTTGGTTGAAGATTCATAAGTTTAGTTGAAAATTCAATTGTTTCTTTAAAAATTAATTTTTATGTTAAAAATCCACAGTTTCGAGATGAAAATGGAAAAACTTCAAACAATTTGGTAGAAAATTCAACTTTTTTTGTTAAAAATTCATATGTTCGTATTGAAAATTCCATTGTTTTGTGAAAAATTCACTTTTACAAAGCTGAAAATTATTGTTTTCAATGCATATTTAACTATTCTATTTTTGATTAAAAAGAGATCATTTTTAAACTAAAAATTCAACCACTTGGTTGTAAATTTGTCTTTTTTCGTAGAAAATAATTCTCTTCTGTTGAAAATCTAACTATTTTGTTAAAAATGTATACATTTTGTTGAAAATTCGTATTTTTTATGGAAAATCAGTTTTTTAGTTAAAAATGCAACTGTTTGGTAGAAATTTAAATTACTTTCTTAAAACTAAATTTTTTGGTTAAAGATTCATAATTTTAGTAGAAAATTAAGCTATTTGGAGTTGCTAAGTATTAATCCATTGTATGAAATATCATAATTTTCACGTACAAAATAATTTAATTTTCAACGCTTGGTTCCGAAACCTGCTCATTTTTAGGCTTGAATTTGAGAAATTATGGTCGTTATTTTTCATTGGTTTGAGTTTATTCTGGAGGTATTTAATACAGTTATTCTAAAATATTTATTGGAATACTTCTGAAATGTTTTCATTGATTCGGTATGTTCCGAGTTGTTTCAAATATCCTTATATTTTTGAAATTTTCTGTAATTTCGAGAATTATATGTTCGAGATTTCGGAATGTTCTAGATATTTCAAGCATTTTTAAAGGTTTTAGAATTTTCAGGAATATTGTAAAAAAATTTTAAATTTTATCAAATATTCTCGAATGTTATAGATTTGGCCAGATTATTCTGAAAAATTCTAGAAGGTTATGGATGACTTCTGAATTTTCTAAAATGTTCTAGAAGTCTGTAACTTTCCGCAATGTTCTAGAATTTTTTACAATTTTATGCAATATATCTGATCCGAATATTGTAAATTGTTCTGGGATTCCGAAAAGTTCTAGCATGTAAAAATATTATCGAATTTTCTACAATTTTCGATAATATTATGAAATATTTTTTAATCTTATGAAGTTTTCCGGAATGCTTTGTTTGGTTTTTACAAGGAAATCAACATTTTTAGAGAACATTTTTTTTGCTTGCAAGCAGTTGTTATTGTCCAGGCCGCTCAAATAAGTTTTAGAATTGTTTTGATTTTGAGAAAGGAAGAAAGAATTTTTTTTAAATCGTCAGACTCGACGTCTCAAACTTAAAAACATTTCGAATTACGATTAACTAGTACATTGTAAAGAATTGAAAAAAGTTGAATTTTGACTAGTTGAATTTTAAACAGTTGATTTTTTAACAGTTGAAAATTCATTTTTCAGTTTTCTTCCATTTTCAGCAGTTGAAAAAAAAATTTACACAAGTGCATTCATATCTCTCAAGCGGCAGTTATACTTCTCATTGAAAATCATAGGTTAGTCATGACCAATATAATTTTTTTTTTTATCATACTATGCTTTTTTGCCTTTTATCTTTATCATTTATGTTTTAATATAAATTATCAATCTTTCTCTATTACGTATAGGAACTATATGCACTGTTAGAAAAATCTGTACTCGATTTAGTATGCATGTAATGGAAGCAAGAATGCATAACATGAAATTAAATTTAGTATACCAGCTTACAGTAAATTTAGTATATGCATATACTGAATTTAGTATACACGTCCATGAAAATTAGTATACGCATATACTAAATTCAGTATACGCGTTACGTTTCGCGTGGGTTCCGTCTTAATCATCTGGAAACATAATCAGATGAAACATGAAATTAAAGAACAAACTCTTAATTTTCAAATAATTATATCGTTAAACTACATTTACGTTAATAAATTGAACATACCTTTTAAAGACGCGCACAAATCAAAACGTGCTTGCGCAGCTTAATATAGTAAACACGCATATGAATTTTACGATACAGAAACTATGAAATTCATATACATGAAAGAAACTTACTCTATTAATGAATTTAGTATATCATTTTTATATGCAACAAAAATGATACCGAAATTAAGAGCATTTTGAGCGACCGCAATAAATGATCGACTTTTGAGATCAAAATCATCTGATTCAGGATCATGTATCAAATCAAACCAAGATGGCTTTATCGAATATACAAGGAGTATCCCGAGCTAAACTAAATCACACAGACTACTCATCAATCTTCTTAATTTAAATCTAAAATATATTGTTTGTAATATGAAGTAAAATCAAAAGTATATAAGTAACCTGTTTTTAGAAATAGTGATAAAAAGTCAATGTCAATGTGTTTCAAAATAAAGAGTGAGCAAGAAAAAATTAACTTTATTTCCCGCGCATTTTTTTTCGTTGAAAATTACCATTTTTTGTTAAAGATTCAACTGATTGTAGAAAATTGTTTTTTTTTTCTACTCAGACATACAAGCCTTCGGTAACCATTCTTTACTTCTTCAAAAACAAATATTTTTTAGTTGTAAATTCATCTTTTCTGTAGAATCATCTACTGCCTTATTTTTGTGAATTATTTTTTTTTTTTTTTCAAATTGTAGGATTTGTCTAAAAGTTAACCGACTTGTTGAAGGTTTATTTTCTCCTTGGAGGATTCATCATTATAGTTGAAAATTCATCATTTTTGTTTAAAGTAAATCTATTTTGCTAACTAGTTCGTTGTTTTTTTTTTTATTCAAAATTACTTTCTCTTTGAAAATTTCATTATTCCTGTTAAAAATTCATTGTACAAGTTAAAGATTTATCTTTCAGGTTAAAAATGTTATTATTTTTTTGAATTTTTTTTTCTTTTCGCTTAAAACTAATTTCTTAACAGAAAATGTTATCATTCGTATCAAAGATCAATTACATAGGTTAAAAATTAATCGGTGATCAATAATGTAACTTGTTCGTTGAAGATTTGTCTCTTCTAGTAGAAAAATAATCTTGGTAGAAAATTCATCTATTTAGTTGAAAATTATGCGTGTGCAAAAAAAACTAGTTGGATTTAACCGAAAAGACCAATTTTTAACAAAGTACTTGAATCTTCATCTAAAACAGATTATTTTTAACTAAACAATTTGATTTTTGACCAAAAAATTTTATTTTCTTCCAAAAAAATACGAATTTTCAACAAACTACATCAATTTTCAACTAAATAGCTCAATTTTCTACCAAATTGTTCAATTTTCCAGCCGAAAATACGAATTTTTTACAAAAAATTTTAATTTTTAACGCAAAAATGTGAATTTTCAACAAAAAAATTAATTTCCAACCGAATCAGATTAATTTTTAACCGGTCAGTTGCATTTTTAACCAAAAAAGATGAAATTTCTACAAAAAGAGATACATTATCAAACCCAAAGAAAAAGAATGTTTAGAAAAATAGTTTAATGTTGAACAAAATTGTTGAATTTTCAACAAAGTAATTCAATTGTGAATCAAATAAAAAAATTTGCAAATAAAAAATGATAAAATCTCCCGGTATTTTTATAATAATTGGAGGTCCTATAAATTTTAATCTTCTTTGCTTGAATTGTTGCAATCCGCAGAGATCCCTTGAAATAAAATGTAATGTATTCCGTAAAGTATAAATCATTTGAAATCGTTTGAAAATAAATTGAATTACACTTTTTCATTAAAGTTTTATTTAAAACCCCGTTTAAATCCCTAGAAATCTTTGAAGTCCCTTAAAATCCTTCAGATTTGATAAAATCCTTTAAACCTTGTGAAATTCATTGAAATACCTTAAAATTCCTTGAAATCTATGAAAGTTGTTAAAATCTGTTGAAATCCATTAATATTTGTAAAATTTCCCAAAATACTTAGAATAATTGGAGGTCCTATGCCCCGTCTCTGGAAAATGGTAGAGGGGCTTGATCTTCAGATCCGAATAAAAAAAATTTAATTAATCTAATATATAAATCATGAACAAATTAATAATTTTGGACTATGTAATATTTATTTTATTAGGACAATTTCATTTCTTTTTACAATCTGGATTATAATGAAAAAAATTGAAGGGCAGAAACAATTGAGTTAAGGGGAAGATAAAATGTGCATACAACATGGTGGAATTATATAATTTTCTAAACGAAATGTGATCTTTCGTCTCGGGTTTTCAAGACTTAACAAATGGGTCATACAATATTCTTAAACTCACATTTCAAACATATTTTTGGAGGTTATAGGGAAACACTTTCTTAATTAACGCAGGGGAACGTAGGATAATTCAGGGACCAATATAATTTCAAAATACAATATATAACTTGAGATTAAAAAACAAAAGGTAAACTTCAAATATAAATCACCAAACACAATCAGGAAACACCAGTCAGGAATATCCCGGAAACTGTGTGCCAAATAATAAAAAAAAGAAACCAATTAAACGCAAAACGGGTCCACACAGTCTCGTAGAATATTTCCTTCCAGACCATCAAATGAATTTTCTACCTTGAATAATGAGCTGAAAGGTCCACAGTGTATCTTCGGGAACTTCGTCAGACCACTTTAGGTTTTCGACAAAACTTTATAAGAATAATTGATTACAAAAATTGACGAAATGTAACAGATATGTGACGACGCGTCCTACTCCAAAAGCTGCTCGACGAAAAACGAGAGTTCTTCCCCGGCATCATTTTCTTCTTTAACAACCGGCTGAATCCTGATCGATTGAAATGGTGTTTCGCGATTGGCGTTACTGAGGAAATGCACCATCGTCATCTAAAGAAGGAGATGTAAAACCACCCTCTTCTAAGGGGGATGATGTATCACCTCCACCTAAGAAAGGAGATGTACCACCACCATCTAAAGAAGGAGATGCATCACCACCATCTGCAGAAGGAGATGTAACACCATCCCCCTCTAAGGGAGATAATGTATCGCCGCCACCTAAGAAAGGAGATGTACCACCAATATTTAAACACTGCATTCATGGATTTTTCATTGGATTTTGAAATGTTGGATGGCGCCAGGATACGTGCCAGAATCATTCTTTAAACTAAAGATTTGTATAATTTTTCTTATTTTGTATATTTTTTAAATGATATGAAATGGTTTAAAATAAACAAAAATTATTGATGAGATTCCAAGGCAAAAAACTGACTTATACTTTAAATAGATTAGGCTAAAACCTCCTTTTTACGAGCAGTTCTTTAAATTTTAGATCGATCTGAATATATACAAGACTTGACAAAATTTAATTGAACAATGAGTCGTTAGAAATAGGTGAGCGAACTTGTTGCAACATTCCAAAAACCAACTTAGTAGGCGCAGTTTTTACATGAAGAACCTAAAATGCCTCATGTCGACCTAAAATATACTCAGTAACTTGATCCAACTTCCACTTAGAGGGGAGAAGATTGGCATTTCTTTCAAGTACAAGTTCCATGACTCTAAGATGAGGGCGACGTAAAAAGCTACTTGGTTCGCTGTTGCAAATATTGAAGATAATCTCGTACGCCAAACGCCAAAAATTTAGCAAAATTTTTCGATAAAATTGCCAGCGAGACAAAATGTTTAGACGGACATCCAGAACGGAAATGATCAGTACAATTTAAGAGTGCGGCCCTCATGCTGCTTGTCACGCTTGACTGAGCACCGCCTCTCTCTCGGCCCCGTGGCTCCCCTCATCACAATTGCGGAGGACAACAATTCTAGGAACGTACAAATCCAGTTCACGGAAATCCAGGTTCCAGAATATATTAAAAATAAATAGTTTTAGCACATACACTACCGTCAGAAATTGTTGACAAGATCAGGGAAAGTACTATTCAAAATCACTGCTGACTTTAAAACGGGATTACTCGGTCCAAAAAGGAGCGAGAAACTTTTTTAAAAATCCATTAGCAACCTTATTGAATCACGCGTCGAATGAGCCCTAATAGAGATATTCTCGAACTTTAGAAGAGAATATACCACATGAGAAATTAAAAAAAAAAAATCAAGAATTACTCGAATTTTGTACCTCGACTTCAACTTGTTGCATGACATAGGAAAGCTGTAGCAAAAATCTCAAATTCATACCACACAGCCCTTGAAGCCTTATCTTTAATTTAAGCCAATAAAACTTTAGAAAATCTTTATGGGTTCTCGAGATACGACTTAAAATGTCAAAGCGTGTTTGCACCGAATTTCAGTCGGCTTAAATTAAAGATAAGACTTTTAATGTGGTATATTCTTTTAAAAAGGTCAAAAATACCTCTATTCAGGCTCCTTCGACGCGTAATTTAATAAGCTTTCTTATGATTTTTAAAAAGAAATTCTAACTCCTTTTTTGTACGAGTAATCACATTTCAAAGTCAGTAGTGATTTTTAATAATACTTTCTCTAATCGTATCAACATCCGAAAAGTAAAACGGAAAACCATGGAAAAGTGATATGCAAAGTTAATTACGGTAGATATCAATCAAAATTCTTCAGCTAATATTCACTTTGAGATTAAATGTCAACATGAAATAAACTTTAAAGCTAAAAATAAATTTTTTAACCAATTTTTAAATTTTCAGTTAACAATTTTTTTGAACACTGATTAATTATTTTGAATTGAAATCGTTTGAAATTAAAAAAATAGATTACCCGATTTTGAATTGAAAAAGTTCCAAATCAATCAATTTTAGATTTAGTAAAATTTTGAAAAATGACGATGTTTGAAATGGAATGATAAGGAATTGAATTTTTATGATTTCGAAATCAAATCGATAAATTTGAATAATTCGAAATTTAAAAAATTGTAATCAGAAACTCTTTAAATTGAAAAATTTCAGACTAAACTTTTTAAAATTGGAAAATTTCGCCAGAAAGAAGTTTATATTGTATCATTATGAATTCAAAGCGTTCAAAATTGAACAATTTTATTTTAAATTAGAAAATCTCAAAATTGAATGATTCTAGATTAAAATTTCAGAAATAGGACAATTTCAAAACAAGAAAACATGAATATTTTCATATTAGAATTTTGAAAATTAGATCATTCAAATTTCAAAGAAATTTAAATTGTATTATTTCTAATTGAAAGCCTTCAAGGTTAATAATATAAAAAACAATTTTAAAATTGAATAATTTTCAATTGAATGTTTGAAATTCCGAGATTCTGAAATTGTAAAATTTTCAATTATTATTACATGAAAGAAATTATAATTTAGCATTACAATTTATCAGATGAATTTTACCAAGATTGATAAACAAATAAATTGCACTTCATTTGAAACTGCAAAAAATGTTATTCAACAAGAATTGTGATATTAGAAATTCTTCATACTCATACCCAGAAATTGACGGCAATATCCTGGCAAACCATTCAACATCGGGATTACGAGTCTCAAGACCGCCAATCCATCACCTCCCAGTCAAGGGACTATGCGGTAAGCTACATTATTCTACATCTTTTTAACTTGGGTTACCACACTTAGACTTGCTGACCTTCGCATTTATCCCTAGTTTCGATACCAGTTTTAAAGTAATTCAGTGTTGTCACTTTCGGCATTTTTTGAAAGCAACTTTTGCTGCAGCAGCCCTGCTTTAACTTTCATTCCTGATATTACAATTTCCTCTTTGCAGAGTAGGCAAATCGAGAAGCAAGCGGAAGAGTGAGCCGGAAAGATGTTATAAAATATACAGTAAAGTCTCGCCTATTCCCCTGACCTTGAAACTATCTATGCATGCATCAGTGCCTTTCAAGTGTTTTTGTTCGCGTACGACAATTTGCCAACTAAAAATTAATATTATGGAATCAAAAAAGGACTAAAAAAATTCGCGAAATAGTGAGTTTTGTGGCATGACTTCGAAAAGTGGAAACGTCAGCCGTCAGGAAGGTTAGTACATGGTACTGCATCTGCATACGACTTTTTGGAGAAAAATCTGCTAAATGTAAAGGTAAGTTATAAAGGTATAATTATTAATTTTTTCAATTGTAGAATGTATTCGAGCAATTCTGTTTCTTCATCCTTTTATCGGTTCGAGGCCTTTCAGTTTCACGAGATAGAAGCAACTGTCAGAAATTCGAGGTTGAAGTACCACTTACCTAACATTTAGGATATTTCATTTCATTTCGCGAAACTGAAAGGTCGTGTATCGACAAGAAAATGGAACATGACTAAGGAAATATATTTTAAACTTGAGAAAACCCAAAGGACTCGAAAATAATTTTTTTTAATGTGTGTGAATTTGTGTTTGTGTTTCTAAGTTTTTTTTTGTTCTCCGTGTCTCAAAAAGTAAAACAGTTACGATCATTAAATTTAGACGAAATGTAGCTTCAATTGATATCCAGCTCTGATAGGATTTTAAGCTAGATCGTCAATGTAGAAGTGTTTTTTTTAGTTTAGAGATTTAAAAAAAATTTATCTTATTTATATGAAAAAACTCTTTTATATTCAAAATACAGCAATACGATATCTGGTATATTTGTTTGTATCTTCAAGACGCGCCGAATTACCTTTTGACGAACTTTGCATGACCTCTTACGAGCTAGCAATACTGATTTATGAATTTGAAAAATTCTTTTAATTTTGTTGATATAAGGAAAACTTTTTCAATGTTGGGAATACGACAGTAATGTGTATGATATATTTCTTCGCACCTTTGAGACCTATTGATTGCACAATTGAAGAACTTTGCATCACCTACCATAACCTACCTATATCGTGTTTATAGTTTAAAACAAAATTATTTATCTTATTTATTTGAGAATTTTTTTTATATTGGGAATATAACAATACTGTAGTTGAAGAATTTCATGGCGACTTTGAGAGGTATCGATTATCCTATTGAAGAAGCTTTAACTACTTTAAATGATATACCAATAATGTTTTTTAATTATTCAAAACAATGGTTTGGTTTGGTTTGTTTATTTGAGGAAATTTTTTATTGATATTTGAAATAAGACAGTAATGTACATGGTATACTTATTTGCGTCTGTGAGACCTTTCAACGAATCACTTTTTATCGATGGACTCCAACTTTCTCTGAATAAAATTTTTGGAACATTATTTCTGCAAAATAAGATACCAAATATTGTTCTATTTCACTCTTTTACGCATACCATCTAGAAGTTATACGCAAAAATTCAGCTTTCTAGAAATTAATCTGATGTTAGGGTCATATTTTTTCCTCGTTGATTAATCTAAATTCGGCGATTGAAAGGGTAGTTTTAGCACGGCATAGAGGAGGTAGGGGATTTGTGAATGACCAGAAATTGTCTTTGTCACAAATTATTGGGTTAAGAGACTATTTTGACAGCTAGCGAGATGTTGCGATTTTCAACATTATCTGTGATGCGGATTTCGATTACAGTACCTCCAATTTATCCTCAGAGGCGAGGTTAAATATCAGGGCAGAAACCGTACAGAAATTAGAAGCGCGACGAAAAGAAAAAACAATCCACGAGAAGCTTCTAAAAACGTTATAGACCTGTTCATAGACGCTATGGTCAGTCTCAGAAACGTCAAGTAACAGCGTTTTACCGAATATTCGACGAAGAAGGCACATACGCCCCAGTTTGTCAGAAAAAGTTCCTCGATACGTTTGGATTGTCCGAAAAAAACTGTGCGCACAGTCATTAAACATGAAAAAAGGGCAAAGATTCTGTCAAAGAAAGTAGTGGGGCAGTTCGAAGTGTCAAGTACACAGGTCAACATCGTAAAATGGTGCAAGTCATTTCGTTCAGATAATTCAAGGAGAAACATCCCACTACACCGATAACTATCGACTTCTATGCATTAAAACACCAGATGACGTAACAAAAGTTTGGCAAAATCTACGACCTTCTTTTTGTCTGGCTATCTGATTTTATTATGAACAGGAGACGAAAGAGAAAATTTTAACTGAGTTAGGAGATAAGGATCCAAAATGTGTATAATAGCGATCTGATGTTGTATCGTAATTTTTTAGTTTCAAATAAGATCCAAAATGTGTAGAATAACGACCTGGAATAATTCTCAAAGTTTTTTCATTAAAATAAAAATTTGGGGGAAAAATGTACAATTTTTCTTTGTTCGTCAAATTCAAAATGACGCCATTTTGTTGGATTTCAATTTTTGGGTTTTGATGAAAATAGAAAATATGTAGAATAATGAGCTCAAGCGATTCTCAAAGTTTGAACACATTTTGGGAAAAAGTGTAGAAGTTTTCTTTGTGTAATGATTTAAAAATTACGCCATTTTGTGTGATTTTGATTTTTTAGTTTCGTCAAAAGATCTAAAATGTGCAAAGTAATGACCATACACAGTTCTCAAAGTTTAAGCAAATTCAGGGAAAAAACGTAAAAGTTTTCTTTGTTTAGCAAATTCAAAATGACGCCATTTTGTTGGATTTCAATTTTCTGGTTCCGATGAAGATCAAAGATTTGTAAAATAATAAGATCAAGAGGTTCTGAAAGTTTGATCACATTTTTGAAAAATTACAGAAGTTTCCTTTCTTTGAAAAATTAAAGCTGATACCATTTTGCTGCATTTTAATTTTTTGGTTTCGATGAAAGGTCCAAAATGTGTAGAATAGTGACCCTAAATATTACTTAAAGGTTGAAGACATTTGGGAAAAAAATTTAAAAAGTTTTCTTTCTGAGGTTGATTTAAACTGACGCTCTTTCGTTCTATTTTAGTTTTTTCGTTTCGATTAAGGATCCAAAATGTGTATAATAGCGATCTGATGTTGTATCGTAATTTTTTAGTTTCAAATAAGATCCAAAATGTGTCTCTAATTCTATTGGTAATAGTATGTTACATCACAAGTAGGGTTAGGCACGTCTTTAAACGGGGAGCTCAATGTTCTCAGAACGAGTAGTAAAACCATGGCCATGGTTTTTCGAGTCGTGCTTGCGAACATAGAATTCCACATGCATACGTGTGTAAACCTACGAGTGATGTATGATATTTTATTCAAAGCCACCATGTTATGAGACTTTAGAACCCCCTGAAAATTGAGAATTAGATGGCTCGTTACAGAAATGGTGCGAGAATTTCGACAGCCTCCTACATTTTTCTCGCAAGTGCCTTAGCATTTTATGACACGCAGGGATGCTTTTCAAGCTCTTAACCAGTGAAAGCTTGGCCCATCGAAGACCACCGATGATCAGGACGACTAGCTCAACATAATATTCCGGGTATATCCGTCGCAACTCCTTTATAAGGTCTTTATACCTCTCTGTTTTTTAATTTTCCTTGGCTGTGATATTTTTGTTAGCTGGTGCCGAAAATTCGATAAAGAACATGCGCAATAGAGACAATTGTCAGAAATATGAAGTTCCAGTCTATGCGGCACTTCTTATTTTCGACAATCGACTCTGTTCCCCGAGAAGCGCTTGGCGAAGCGGCATTAGAATTAATGATGTAAGAGTAGCAGATATGGTAGTGAAGCACTCTTAGTACCGCATTTTGCCTTTGGATGTACGTCGTTCCCGCATAAGTTGGACAACTAGATAGTATGCGTCTTATATGCTCGGGGTGTGCATGACACGCTCTGCAGCTATAACCGGGAATGGCTTGGCTCAAAATGTGTCTTTAATCCGGGTGATTTAAGGAAAGCAAACGTTAGCTTATACGACATCGAGTCAAGGATATTTAGATCCTGCGATACAGCTTACAGAAACCAGAATAGAAATGACGAATCAGTCCCAGTGCAGTTGTTAACCAAGTGCAAAGGTCCAGGAAAAGGAGTGAACCTGACAAGTTACATCCTTTTGCAAGAACATAAAATCTAATCGTTGCCCACTTCTTCCTTCCAGCTGGCAAATGAAGTACAGTAGTAGCTATGGGTTAGGGTTAGTCTAGAGAGAGTGCGTCAGTTATTCAAAATAAAACATTTTCTATCGTTGAGTTTCAACGGCAACAGGGCAGCCAAAAAAGAAAACATCCTGAATTGATAAGATGGTAATTACGATCTTACCAAATTGAGCAAATTATAAGAATAATTTGACAGCTTGTACCGCTGGTACATTATAGTAATTGTAGCTAATTTTCAGGTCTTTAATATTAAAAATCATGATCTCTTACGTAAAACTTTGTTATTTTTCTTGAAATCAAATTTTCAAAAATATCAATTCAACTGAATATACAGAGAAAAGAATACAATGATGTTTGAATGTTTTAATTTAATTTTTATCAACTTTAGGCTACAAGTATTATCATGTTTCATTTTACAATATTTTTATCGCATCAATTATACGCAGTCGGCAGAAAATCGCAATTTACAACAACTTTGTTGAAAGGTGTAGGAAGATTCGGTAGAATCTGCCTACATTACATTCCTTCATTTCATCTGATATTATATACTTACCATAAACGCTCATCATATTCATTTATATTCTTCAATAATTTCCATCTCTATTATATATTTCACGAAAAATCGCAGTATACATTAGTATTGCAAAAACGTCACCACTGGATGTTGATAATACAATCTAATAAACGTTCATGTAACGGTGCTTCATTTACTTTTTGAGATCAAAATTTTAACTCACTTTGCGCATATAAATTAGGAAACTATTACCAGTGATGAGGAGGGAGATTGTCGATCCTATATATTCAATTTCGAGTGAGATTTTCCGTAGCGCCCACTCTGCACCTAGGCTTTTGCGAACTAAAATCAAAACGCTCCCAATGCACCTAGCCAGTTTACGAACTAAAATAGACGATGGACGAGCTACTTGAGAGGTCAAGCTGGGTGGCATTTTTCCAGTTAGATAATGTCGGTAGAGAAGATTAGATCGTCCATTTTAGTTCGTAAACTGGCTAGGTGCATTAGGGGCGCTTTGATTAAAAAATTGTCATAAAAGAATCTGGGAGATTTTAAGAAAATTTTTATAATATTGTACAATTTAAAAAAATCAGGAAAAATTCGAATTTGAAACTTGTGAAAAATAATTTAAATATTAAGAAGATTCGAATTTTGAAGATTTTGAAATAAAAGTTTGAAACCTTTTTAAGAATTTTGAAGGGTTTGCAAATTCCTCTTTTGTATTAAAAATTCAACTATTTGGTTAAAAATTCCTTTTTTCGGGTGGAAAATTTGAGTATATTTGTTCAAATTCGTTGTTTTTTGGTAAAAAATTAATTTTCTAGGTTAAAAATTCACCTTTTAGATGTAAAATGTAACTATTTTTTTAAAATTCCTTGTTTTTTGGTTAAAAATTCAACTGTTTGCTTAAAAATTATTATTTTTTGGTTGAAAGTTAAATATATTTTCTTTCAAATTCGTTGTTTCTTGGATTAACTACTAATTTACTAATTTACTACTAATATTAATATTATCTTTTAAATTAAGTTGTTTCATAATAGGTACATATAGGTCGTTCCGCTTTTTCATAAATATAATAACTTTGCTTAGACTATATTGAACTTTTAATAGGCGTTTCGCATTCAGAAAAGATCAGTCCATTCATTGATGTAAACATTTTGAATATATATTTTACTATTCTTCAGAAATTAATGAAAATTTTAAAACCCCCTTGAAATTTATCTCATGATAGGTAACTTTACATCATAAAAAGTACAAGAAATATTAAATAATTTGAAGGCTCTGGAAAATGTTATATAAAAGCATGAATTTCAGATTTTAATGAGTTAAAAAGTGCCAGTGCCCAATGAAGTACATAAAAAAAATACTTGTTTAATAACCTCTGATTTTTGTTTTACCACTTATCATTAATTCAAACTTTACCGCTTATGCGCGCGCATGATGAAAGGATCAAAAAGCCAATCTGATCGTAACTGTCATGATGCGCTCGTCAATTTTGGCATGTTTTCATACTGCGCATGCGTCAGATTGGGTAGAAAAAATCCAAGATGTCTGCAAACCGAGGGCCAAACAGTAATACCAATTGCATAGCACGAAACTTTATTTTCTTATTAACTTGGATTTTTTTTTTTTTACCATAGTTGTATTTAAATATTATATTATCACAGGGTTGTAAAGTTTCAAATATTAAGGCAGGAAAATTTATAATACTAAAAAATGTGATTAAGTATTAAATTTGAACATTTAATTATGTATTAATATATATTAATATGATATCAATTTTAATATTGACAGGAAAATGAACTTTATTTTCTAAGCGAAATTTCCAGTTTTCTGAGCTAATATTTTTAAAGTATTAAATATTAAACAAAATTCCTGAATTTGAAAAGTACATTTTTCTATGGCTGAAATCGTTAAAACAATTTTTTTTCCGAAAATTTTTCTAACCAAATAATGATGTGAAGATTATTTACTTATTTTCAGCATTGGAAAAATTAAAACTGTAGGAAATGATTTCCCTGAAAAAATAAGCCATGATTTAGTCAAATTTAGCCACTTTTAAAAAATTGGTAAGAAGCGACAAAAGAAAAAATTGAATCACAAAAACTATTGTTATAACAAAATTATTTTTGATAAGTTTTAAAATTTTTTAATGAAGAAGAATGTTTGTTCTTTTGTAAAACTTGACTGATAATATCATTTAAATTCTTAAAATCATAGAAAACTTTTTTTTCCCCAGAGACCTTTTGGCACTACCTCAAGTAGCACTCATTCAGTGATGAATTTTGCCCTGTAAATTCCCGGTAAATTCAAATATGCAAATGAATTCCAGTCAATTTAAGTGAAATTCAAGCAAAATTGGCCGAAATTGACTGAATTTAAGAAAAATTAAATTTAATGTAAGAGTTAAAGTAAATTAAAAGTAAAATTCATTTATAATCCAAATTTAGGGTAAACTCAAGTGACTTCAATCAAATTAAAAGAAATTATATAGGTGCTATCGACGTGATGCAAATGAGTGAAAGTTGAATTTCCAATTCGATGTAAATTAAAATACATAAAATTTTAATAAATTTAATTATAATAAAGTAAGTTAAAATAAGCGCAAGTGAATTAAAAAAATGGCAATAAAATTAGGGCAAATTCAACATTTTCGAAATAAATTCAAAATGAATTCTAGTCAATTCAAAGGAGATTTATTTAAATTCAGATACAAATTAAATTTAGTATGTTCTTTTTAAAGCCCTGAATGTCTTTTAAATTAAATTAAAAAACGCTTAAGACGTTGGAACAAATAAAATATTTAAATTCGTCATGAAAAAGAATATTAAAATAAGACGAGATATTGTCTTTGAATATCGAGAGCCAGTCTCGAATTCAGTTATTTCTAGATCGTCCCGATCGACGTGCATCACCAATTATCAATGAGAAGATTCATACTGATACGTTCCTGCGATCGTGCAGAATTTGGTTGTATTTCGAAAATTGATAATTTTTTATCTTCCGCCGAGTCGCTACCCTGTAACTAGACGGGATTAGGAAAAAGATTGGAAGATATAAAGTCTGCTTTATGATGAATCAAATTCATTTATTTGATTGACAAGCACAATTTTCTGGTTGCAACTTTTTGATTAAAAACAGAAGTTCGATTTATACCCAACGAATACACTATAACGGCCAGAACAACAATACTGCCAAATTATTATTATACTTTTTTGTTAAAGGATATTCCAAATTTCTTTTTATGAGCTTCAGTCAGTGTAGGAAAACGTGCAGGACCTGTGGCCTTAGAGTCGATCATAACTATTCTCGGTCCTATATGCATTGCCCGAATAAACCCCAGGTGGTCTATTAGGGCAACCCACAAAATAGGGGGCTTTTTTGTTTCCAGAACATCATTTTTTCCTACAACTCCAGATAGGTCTTCCCAAGTAGTCTCTTTTTGATTTGGATAGGGTTCTGACTTGTATGTAATACCAGCGTTATTGGGAAGCACAACTTTCTTACGGGTAAGTTCTGCGGTATTGTATAAGTCTGCAGAACCTAATTCTGTAATTAGAAAAAATAGATTAATGTTATTACTTCAAAGATTCAATAATTGCATAATATTGTATAAACAGCCAGATGGTTTCCTTTATATGACCTCATTTGAATTCTTCTTCTGTCTCTGGTGTTTTTAGGATACGGAATTTGTCTAACTATTGAGGAATCATCCGGATGATGGAAATGATGTTTGAGCAAAGAAATGCAATGTACCTTTATGCCTGAATCTAATGTCAACAAAACAATTGATGGGGAAGCTAGATGGTTTCCTCTATATGATCCTACTTGAGTTTATTTTCCATCTCTAATGCTTTTTTAAATACAGCATTTTATCTCATTATTGAGGAATCATCCGGATCATGGAAAGGATGTTTGAGCAAAGAAACAATGTGCACCTTTAGCATTTTCAGGACGCGCAGAATAAGATTATTGATCTTTGGTTCACAAAAAAATTTTGTCCCATTAAAATTGCGCTCTAAAAATGTCGCGACGTTCAAAACATATCAATTTAGATCCGTTGATCTGAAGTGTTCAATATTTTATAAAAAATGCATAATCCAAGCTCATAGATTCAATAATTGGATACTGTTAGATAATCAGTTAGATGTTTTCCTCTATATGATCCTATTCGAATTCGTCTTTAATATCTTATGTATTTACGATACAGAATTTATCTAATTTCTAAGGAATCATCCGGATGATGAACATGATGTTTGAGCAAAGAAATTGAATGCACCTTCATTCCTAAATCTCATGTCAGCAAAACAATTGATGAGCATGCAAACAAAACATGATAAATCCATTCCTTTGGAAAAAATTAGTTACGCATGGTTTTAGCATTTTCAGAACACGGGAAAGATCATTATTGACCATTGGTTCACAAAAAAATTCGATCCTATTAATTCATTCAGATTTTCTTGAAAAACTGATGTAATACTGATTTTTATAACTAATTGAATAACTAATGCAATAATTCAATTGCACCTTTTCAGAACATACATTCCTAAAATAAGACGTATGCTTTTATTTTTTATTCATTTCATTTTTTGTTATAAAATAATAAGCTCACGTAAAATTGTACATTTTTTTGACATAATCGGATTACGCAGATAATAAATTCCGGGAGCGATTTTTTTCACATTCGAATTTCGTCTTTCATGGCAACTTTCTTTCTTCTTTAATGGGTACTCAGTATTGAACTATTACTTGAACTAAACTTAATATTAAACTGTTATTGCTCCTGCACGGGCGTGGATCCAGAGAAGTGACCTGGAGTGGACGACGGTGGAAAATTTTATACACATAGAGAGATATAACTAATTATATTGACGAACTTCTAGCTAATTTTATACTAGCAATCATTTTTTGTGCGCTATGCGCGCGTTTAGTTACTTATTAGCAGGCGAATACTCAAATATAAATATTTCGGAGTGGCCTCTAAAAAAAAACGAAAATTCTGGTCCTTCCATTCTACTCAATTTTTGTAAAAGAGTTCAAATCATTTGAAAGATTTCCAGTTATTTAAAAGTATTTTAAGGGAGCGCATAGAATTTCTAACGATTTTAATTATTATATGAAATTTTTAAAGCTTTGAAACATTTTAAGGAAATTTAAAAGGTTTTACGGCAGCCCAAGGGATAGGACAATAGTTAATTATGGGATTAAATATTTCAAGTAATTTTTGACGGATTTCAATAGATATAAATAGAAATTCTTAACATTTTATAATATTTCTATAAACTGCGAAGAATTTCATACGCGAAGGATGTAGTGTTGATGGCAGAGGATGGAGGAGGGATGCCGGGCTTATTTGCAGAATTAGAGAAATATTTTGATGGGAAAAAGTTGAATTTAAATGTATAAAAAACAAAGATAACGAAGTTTAGAAAAGCAGTTAAAGAAACAAGGAATGGAATGGGAGATGAAAGAAAGTAAAGTTAGAAGAAGTAAATGAGTCTGAATATTTGAGACGTACCTTAAAAAAAATGAAGATCAAAGAGCGCATATAAATGATAGGATTAAAAAAGCAGCAAGCAGCAAGCAAAAAAGAAGGTTAAAAAGATTGGAGCAGGAGAATGTGGTTATTTCATATGCTGATATGGCCGATATTAGCCTACGAAGCAGAGATATGGGAATACAAGGAAAGAAAAAGGATTGAGAGGTTATAAGGAAGGTATGTGAGGTGGACTGAGGAATCAAATTATAACAAATGGTATAAGATGACGAAAAAGGAAGGGGTGAAAGGAAGCAAAAGTGGAGCAAAATAGCAAGGTTCAGAATCGCAAAAGAGATAAAAGAACATGGGAAAATGTATAAGGAGATATAGGAGAGGAATTGAAGGTATAGGAAGCTCACAGAAGAATGTCGTAAAGATTCTAGAAGAGAATAGATTGGGTGAGGAGTGAATGAATGAATTAGAGGGGGCTAGAGGTATGCACAGATCAAGTTGCGAAGTTATAATCGATAGTAATATTGTACGGAACGGACGTATGTAAGCCCTTTGGGGATACGTTATGAATGAAGAATCTTTAGGCATTGTTCAAAATGCTAATTCTCAACATTAACGCGTTTACTTTACACCATTATCCATTCTGAACCACAAACATTGTATTAAAGTTGAAATGAATTTCTCTTCTGAATATATGGAATTATTTAGGGTTAATAATTTCGACTCGGTCATTGTCAAAAATGAATATCTGGCCATCATTAAAAAAGTATTCACCATAGGTGATTCCTGCCTTCACCCTGTAATATATTCAGTTATAAAAGTTGATTTGTCCTATCAGGAGAAGACATTATTTAAAAGACAATTGAACATATTTATTTTGGATAAGAAATAGTAATTGCTATATGATTTTATATTAATATAAAATCAAGTTTCAGAAAAATCATTCTCAATTGAACTAAAGCTTTCTCAAATACCAACAGAAATTATTTTTTTCTTGCTTCGTTAAAGAGATACGTTAAAAAGTATCTTTAATGAAGTTATTTTTGTTTGAACACATTCTGAAAATGTTTTAAGGTTGTTGTAAGGTTTGGCTAAGTTTTTGTTAGATTTCAAGTTCTTATTAGAATTTTGAACTAATGTTTAACGCTAAATTGAAGTTAGTTTAAACTGTTTGGAAAGAAGTGGAAACGATATGCATAATTTCGGAAGGAACATACATCAAAAATTGCTATCGAGGACGAAAGTTTCTGATTTTTTGAAGTTTTCAATCAGTGTTCCATTAACCAAATTCAAAAAATTGAATATCTTCGTAAATCTTTCAATAAATAATAACTCAATCAAAAATTATATGAAAAATACATGATTGTATATTATTTTTGGATTTCTAAACTGATGAGGGAGTTTCCCTGAATATTTAGCAATCACCGAAGGTAGGTTTTATCCTTTGCTAAATGCCGAAAAAAAGGAATCAAATTCCTGAAGCTCTTTCAGCGAGTTTAGAGATCATGTGAGAATGATTGAATTTACAAAGAAAAGGGGCGGCGCCGCCGTCGTGGATACAGGGACGTGCTGGGACGTTTTAATGTTTTTTTTTTAAATGTTTTTTTTATTTAGTTTTTCATAAAATTTTTTAGTCCCCCAAACTTCCGGGATGACTAGGCAGCCTGATAACAAAATCCAGTTTTAAGTTGTAGATAAAAATTTGATTTCAAGCTCTAATAATTTAATGAATGAATACATTATGAGTTAGATTGGAATATATTATACTTGGAGCTTTTAAGTTGACAAAAAAATTGTACAAATTCTAGGAAGTTGTAAATACGCACAAAAAAAAGTAGAGATCAAAATTTTTTAATTGAAGGGTGTCAACAATGCCTAAGCGCCACTTTTTACAAAACCGTTATTGTTGGCGAGGTGTACAAAAAAGCAAAATCTAAGATCGCTCGACAAGTTCAAACTTTTGCCAACTGATTAATGAAATTAATAAAATAAAATGAATTGCAAAGTCCTAATAATTTTTCTATCAACTTAATACCCTCAAAGATGATTTGCAAACATCCCCAGGAAACACCACAATGGAGACATGTCTCTGAATTTGCTAAATTTTCCCAGAAAAATGCTATGATTGCTTGACATTTTTTACACAAACATCAAATTAATTAGCCCCAAAGGTCCATTAAGCTAGCACCTCGACAATCGAATTTTGAGATTCTTCATAGATAAGAATTTTGGGCTTTTTTGGGCACTAATTACAATTTTTGAGCTCCTTTACTCTTTTCAGAAAATCAGTTTTGCTGTGGAAATGCTAGCTTACATTAACCTAGCACCTTCACTTCATTAAACCACAAAATAATAAAAATTCAATTTCACCATCTTCTTTTGAAAAGTCCAAACTATACGTTTTAGTTTTTCTCCTTTGCACACTTAGGAAACCATTATTAAAAACATCTAACGATTGTTTAAATCACAATAAAAGAATTACAAAAACATGGTTGACAAATTAGTTTTATTTATTGAAAATTCAACACTTTGAGAACTCAAATTTCATTTTTATTTCGTAAAACTTGAAAAAACAAACAGAAACTGAATATTCACGATGCCAAAAATTATTCATGATAAAATGGATTTCTTTTTAATCTTAATTTAAAAAATGTCTGATTCTTCACATACTTAGAATTATAACGTAAAGAACTCTTTAGCCTTTAAAGAAGGCCTTAGTAATATTATAATTTCTGATAATTATATCATGGCATCTTTAGATGTTACTTCATCATTGACGAATGTTCCTTCTGAATTGGTATTGAAAAGTATTGATGACAGATGGTGTTTCATTGGTTATCATACTAAGATACCATTAGAAGAATTCAAAACAGGCAGTTCGCATCTTTTACATTCTACAATATTTAAATTTGATGATATATTATATAAACAATCTTTTGGAACCCCTATGGGATCTTGTATTTCTGCCATATTATCTGAAATAGTTATGCAAGACTTGGAATCGTATGCTTTTTCAAAAATTAATGTTGAAATCCTAGCTTACATACGTTATGTTGACTACTCGTTTTTAATTATACCAAGTGATAAGATCGATTATATACTTTCAATTTTTACCTCTCACCATTATAGACTGAAATTTACTTTTGAAACAGAAGAGAATAATTCTATGAGTTTTTCAAACATTGAAGTAATTAGAGATTCAAATAATAGTATCGTCACAAATTGGTGCTATCTGTTAAACTGATTTTTATAATCCTCGCGTATCGCCCTACGTAAATTGCGTAACCTCTGTCCCCACTCTACTGACTTTCCCTGCTACCTTGTTTTCTTTCATGCTTTTCTCTACCTATCCTGCGCGTGTTTCTATCAACATTTCTTGCACAACTGATATATCAGCGGCATTTTTTGATGGAACTACCTCTTATTAAACTAAAACCTAATAATTGATGAAGAGCTATGTGTGAATGTATATCTCGCCGTCTGTTGGGCGCCGTATGGTCTTTCCTATCCGAAGACCAACCCAAGGGCCTGCATACTGGCGAAGAGAGTCAACGTTGTCACGCTGTTAGAGTTATGTTCGATAGACCTGATCGTGATAGCCACAGATCTTAAAGAAGTAGGAGAGCTAGTTGTGGGATCGGCCTACTTTCCATATGACAGTGATACCAACCCACCAGTGGAGCTAAGTACACTAGTGGATTACTGCAAGGTAAGGCGTCTTCCCCCTCTGCTGGGGTGCGAAGCTAATTCTCACCATACTTTTTGCGGCAGCACGGACATCAACTCAAGAGGTAATGATCTACTGGAATACCTAATCACTACTGATTTAGATATTCTTAACACGCGGAGTACCCCGACGTATCGTAACTCGCTGTACCGCTTGTTTTAGAGACAATATCAAGAAGTGGAAAGTTTCAGGCGAACCCACTCTCTCAGATCACGCACTGACAGAGTCCGAGTTGGAATCCTTTGTACCCGCGGGCCCTAAGTGGGCCAAAAATCCAAGAGCAACGGGCTGGGGCCAGCTTTTCAAGGAACTAAGGAGTACACTCTCAAAGGTTCCCGGGTCAATCAGAGACGTGGTTGATTCGGCGGAAAAAATGTCGATCATAAACATCAATTAGAGAAACCTGCACCGCAAGATCAACTTGCGACCGATGAAGAAATATAAGATAATTAGAGCCTTTATTTATTGGCAAATAAAAGTAGGCAAAGTGTAAGGAGAAAATATCCACTTATCTCACTTAAGCACCCGCTGCTTGCTACAAGAATAAAGACCAGAATTTAGCAGACCAAAAACGCTTAGTAATTAACAATAAATAAATTTCGGTTGTTGAAGTAACTACTATTAAAATAAAAGTAAACAGCAGCCTCCTATTGATAATCTCACTCTGGAAGTTGTGGAAAACAAGCAGCTGATCGAAGCTGCTAGAAACGAATTGTAGCTTTCTCCGACAAAAAGGTACATCACAATAATTCTTCATTCACGAATAGAGGACCCAAGCAACAAGATTTGAACTATTCATTTAGAATTAGAAGGCGATCGTTAAAAAATTGGACCACAGTACAGCGAAAATAAGGTTGAACATAGATTTTAGCAGAGGAAGGAGCAAATTGGGTCGGTTACTCAATATGAGAAGAGTAGAAACAGAAAGCTGATAAACTACGTGATTGGAATAATTGACCTTTGACGTGATGAGGCATGCGAACCAGTAATATTGGACCCAATTATAAACTTTCAGCGGCAGACACTTTATGTGCTTACTGCTTGACTGCGTAGATGTGATAAGAGTAGTGCATGCAAACAGCAGGAGCGAATTTATTCGGCATATAAAAGAAGGTTTGATCGTGAACTGAGTGTGAAGCCAAATAACCAGAAAGATACCGATGTTTCTGAATTGGAAGACATCACTGACGACAGGCCGGGTGTTTGAAGAAACGCACGAAACGATGGCACCATTCGTTGCTATTTATTTCATCCTCTACCATCTTTTTGTCACTTTGGTAACATTCCTTTGACCATGTATCTAAGGGGCCAACCTTATTTCTCCACCCCCACTTCTCCTAATCTACTCTCCCTTCACTCCCTACTACCATCTCTTCTTCTATTTCCCCTCCACTCACTTCCTCCCATTTTCCCTACTTTATTTGCGCTAAATACCTTAACTACCCATCCCTCAACTTACTTCCCCACTCCTCACTTCCCTACTTCATCACACCTACTCCCCCTCACTTCTCCTAAGTACCCTCTACTCACATCACCAAATTCTCCCTCCCCTAATCACCTTCCATTCCCTACATCCACTTCCTCACATCCCATGCACCCCCAGCCATTATTACACCTGCTCTACTCCCCGTCAATTCCCTACTAACCATCTCATCCACTACTTTCCCTCCTCGGACCTCCCTTATTCTCCTTCACCTGCCATTCTCAATTCCCCCACGCATCCACCCCTCGTTTTCCCTACTTCTTTCTCCCCTACTTCCCCATCCCTTACTTCTTCTACTTCACTCTCCCTCCCATACATACCCTCAAGTATATTCATTTATGTATTCTTTTTTTTTTAATTTTTTGAATTGGAAAAAAATGTGTTACCCAATTTATGGATGGCCCCTAATATAATTATGAGAAATTCAATTAATAGATATGTAAATCCTATAATGAACTTCTAGATTGTGTTGAGTCTTTTCGTTGCTGTGATATTGGACAACTTGGAACTTGATGAAGACATCAAGAAATTAAAACAGCTCAAGTTTCGAGAGCAAAGTGCCGAGATCAAAGAAACCCTTCCAAAGGTAATTCTTTGTAGTATTTTAATAACTAATGAACATATTTTTAGAATATTTTTCCTCGATTCTGCCCTACGGTGATTTTTATTTAAAAAATTCTTGTAAATAGTTGGTAATTTTATAAATTGTACGACATTTTTATACCATGTTTGACCTTATGGAATATATTTGAAGAATGAAATTATAAGCATATCTCCATTAATTAGTGTTTCATTGAAAATTATATTTTTTGTTGAAATTTTTGTTTGACATATCTGAAATATTGAAAAATTTTGTGAAATTTAGTCAAGAATCATGTGAAAATTATATTTATATAACCTTAAAATAAGCAAACAAAATACTTCAAAAATGAATAGTTATTCCAAATTTTTATTTTGGCTACAAAAATATTTTTCGCCTTAAATTATAATTATGTTGAAATTTTCATTTTTTCTTCACTAAAAAATTGTTTGATTTGAAAATTTTTTGATTTGGTTGAAAATCCATTCGAAAATCCCTTCGACTGTTTGGTTAAAACTTTTTTTGCTGTTGAAATTTTGATTGACATACAGAAATATTAAAAAATCTTTGAAAATTTTCTTAAGAATCTTAGGAAAATTGTATTTATACATACTTAAAAATGAAGAAACTTAAAACAATAGATAGTTCATCGAAATTTTTATTTTTTCTACAAAAATATTTTTCGCATTAAATTATAATTTTGTAGAAATTCTGCTTTTTTCTTCACTAAAAAATTTTATAATTTGTAAATTTATTTGTTTTTTTTTTAATTAAAAATAATTTTTTTATTGAAATAGCAATTATCACATTTTTCGTTGAGAATTAACCTTTTTGTTGCCAATTAAACTGTTTTGTCTTTGTAAAATTATAAAATTGAGAGAAAATCTTACTATTTAAATCTGGCTTAAGGACAGTAATAAATTTCACGACATTGCTCGGTTATAATAGAAAATGTGTACTCTGGTAGAAAAAATTTCTGCGAAGATAAGAATTAGAGATTGGTTGTTTGTATTTATTTCTTATCAGATACAAGGTCAGATCTCAAATATATTCCTTTTCAAATTTTAAAAATAGCACCAAAATATTTCAATCATGAGAATACCTTATAAATTATTTGCTTTTTAGTAATAAGAAATTAATAATTTGTCTACACTACAGAGTGACCGCAGCTCAGGAAAAGTCTTAAAATCATGGCTACAATTCGACTGTTCCGCGGCTGGCAGAAATATTGTTTTCAATATAAAACTTTCTACCTGAAATGTTAAGATTTTTTAATATGAAATGGAACACCCAGCTTTAAGATTTGAGGTTGTATGTATTCGATAATCTCGTATTTTAAGCTTCAGGGAAAGTTCCATTCCACGACTGGAAATTTGTTCTTATTACTTAACGATCACGTGATATTTATTTGTGTCTTTGGTCCAGATAATAATCCAAATAAATTTTAGAATTTTAGAATTTTATAAAATAAACAGCAACTCCTACTTCTGAAATCCAAACCAAGGACACAAATAAATATTACGTGATTGTTGAGTAGTATGAACAAACTTTCAGTCGTCGAATGGAAAATTCTACGAAAATAAACATACGAGATTATTAGATAGGTATAACGTTAGATCCCACTGCAGGGTGCTATATTTTATATTGAAAATCTAAATCTTAATTTTTTTATAACAAATGAAGACCAGCAACGAATCTCTGATTTTCATTTTTCCTACAAGGGGAAATCTGGTATACAGATGGCACCAGGGGTGAGGAAGGGTCAGAAGCCAGACATAACATCAGAACTGGCTTGGGAATGCAAAAAGGCATTAGACCAGCTTGTAGAAAGGAACAATGTGGATCTCATATAGGTCCCTGGTCACACAGGGAACAAGTGCAATGAATGGGCGGATCAGTTGGAAAAACGCGGAGTAGCATGTTAGTACATAGGACCAGAACCGGTACTGGGTATAGCGTCTTACTGTATCGGTTTGGCCATTAAAAGCTGGATACGAACAAAACACTGGGAATACTGGGAGCAGATGCAGGATTGCCGTCAGGCGAAATCCATCCTGGGTTATATCCATAGAATAAACAGTGCCAGGGAAACCCTGAGTTTACCCAAAAAAGATATAAGGACAGTGGTACAGATTCTAACTGGGCACAAACACTTAAACTATTATAAGAAAAAAATGGTGTTTGACCCCACGAAAGAGTGCAGAAGATGCTGCAGGGATGATGAAACATCCCTGCATGCACTATGCCATTGCCTGGCATTAGCTGGGCTCAGGCAACAGATCATTGGGGGCCATTCTTTGGGACAAGAAGAAATTACAACACGATCAGTAGTCGACATACTAAGCTTCGTCAAGAGGTCTGGGATCAAATGCACAGATATTTAAACTCATCATTTTATTCTATTCTTTCACTATTCAAGACAATATTGTATATTGTTGTTTTATTCTTACCTTCAAGTACCAGAATTTTTGTTTTATTTACGTTCATATCGAGGCCTATACTATTCATGCTTGTATTCGATTTGTTTAACATTCTTTGCAAGTCTTCGATTGACTCTGCCATTGCAATTACTAGTAATTAGTAAAAATCTACTAATTCAATGAGTAAGAATAACTGACTAAATGAATTAGTAACTACATCTACTGAAGGAATTGGTAATGCTACTACTAAATGAATTGGTAAATGTATTGTAAATGTATTGTATGTATTGTATAAACGGTAGTTTCAAGTAAATTAAAAGACTTATTTTACAATGAAGAGAATTTTATTCAAATCTATGAATTCAAAAAGAAATTTCCATTTTATCTCTTTATACTTAGAACTTAGTGCATATTTAGGTCAAATTAATGTGGGTCCTGCATTAAATTCAATTTGAACCGTTTCAAAATCCAAAAGTTCATAGTAAAAATATTCCATTTTACACAAGATAGGTGAATTTCTAACCAAATAGTTGAATTTCGAACCAAAAAGATTAAATTTCTACCAAAAGACGATTTTTCAACAAATTACATGAATTCTCAACCAAATAGTTGAATTTTGAACTAAAAAATATCAGTTTTCAACCAAAAACGGAATATTTAAATTTTCATTGAATAAATTATTTTCTCAGAAAAAAAAACAACCAATTTTAAACTAAAATGATGAATCTTTAACTGAAATAGATGAATTCTGATTCAAAAGAATGCCTTTCTAACAAAAGAATAACTTTCAACCAAGTAGTTTTTATCTTCAATCTAAAAGATGAAATTTTAACTAAAATGATGAATACTTAACTGGAATACTTAAATTTTCAACCAAAAAGATGAAGTTTCAAACAAGAAGGTTAATTTTGAAACATAAAGAATGATTTTCTACCAAAAAATACGTTTTTTCAAGAAAAGAGATCAATTTTCAACTAAAAAAGACAAACTTTCAATCAAATATATTTATTCGATTCGTCTACAAATTTCAGGATGAATTGACTAGATGAAGCTCCAATGATATTTTTCTAGGAAATTTTTCTTTAATTATTATTTCTAAAGTTATTTTACTTCTTATGTCCAAAATTCGATATTTTAGCATTTCATTCTACCTCTAGCCTAAAAAACATAACCGTTTCGTCCTAAAATTTAAGGATAGATTGACTAGATCAAGCTATTCTGATTTTTTAAGGGAAATTTCAATTAAATTATTATTTTTACAGTTATTTCAATTTAGATATCCAAATTCAGATTTTTGAGCAGTTCAGTCGTCTTGTAGCCTACAATATTTAATCGATTGGTCTAAAAATTTGAGGATAAATTGAATAGATGAAGCTCCAATGATATTTTTTTAGGAAATTTGGCTTTAATTATTATTTCTCAAGTTATTTTACTTTTTATGCCCAAAATTCGATATTTTAGCATTTCATTCGACTTCTAGCCTAAAAAATGTAATTGTTTCACCCTATAATTTAAGGATAGATTGACTAGCTGAAGCTCTTCTGATTTTTTAATGGAAATTTGAAATAAATTATTATTTCCAGAGTTATTTCACTTTTGATACTGAACATCTCATTTTTTAACATTTTAGTACACCTGTAGTCTAACAAATGTAACCGATCTGTTTTAAAATTTGAGGATACCTCGAAGAGCTAAAGATCTATTGATATTTCGCAGGACATTTTGATTTAATAATTATTTTTTGAGTTATTTCACTTTTTACGACCAATTTCGATTTTTTAGCTGTTCAGTTGACCTGTAGCATATACAATGTAACAAAATCCTCCTGAAATTTCACAATATTCAGGCAATTTTGATCCCTATACCCCTTGGGTAAGGTATGACCGATCCTACCTGCTCTCGGAATAAAGACTACTTCCGTACCCCTCTATGCCGCCAAGACATGCCCCAGAGTCAGACTAGCCCTAGCAAGTCTCATTGGCGGCCCTATGATAGCCTCTCCAGCCTTCTGTAAGAGGACTGGATGAATGCCATCCAGGCCAGGAGATTTGTAAGGGCTGAAGGACTTCAGGGCTCACCTGACCCTGGTAGGGTTGAAATCTCGTTGACAAGCCGCCGTTTCAGGCTCAGCTGGGCCGCAGGCGACTGTGGTTGCCTCTAAGGTGCCGTTTCCACTGCGGTCACCCCCGTCCGACTCTGAGTAACCCTTGCGGGGCAATATCAGAGTGCCGAAAATAACGTCGTGATTTCGTAAAAGCAGCTTATCCATTCTAGCCGCCTCATCTCGCTTCTCGATATCAGTGCAAAAGTTGGTCTACCTCTCTTGCTTTGCCTTACGTATTGTACTTCTGTATTCATCCCTTATCGTTGTGAATGAGGTCCATAGTTCTTTCGTTTTGCCATGACTAGCACGTCTGAACCTCCCTCTGGTTTCCCTGCGAAGCTCTTCGAGTTTCCCATTCCACCAGTGTGTCTCTCCAGCCTTTCGGACTCTTATAGGTCGACAATTACTTTTATGAGTAGCTTTGATGGCTTTCGGGAAAGTGTTGGCTGCCATCTCTAGGTTGATATCGCTGCCATACGGAAAAGTAAGCCGATCCCAGAACTAGCCTTCCTATTCGTTTGAGACCAGTGGCTATCACCATCAGGTCCCTCAAACATAGCTCAAGCAGCGGGACAGCATTAACTCCCTTCGTCAGTATGCAGGCCCTTACCAAAATTTTCGTGCATTTATATTTTGTGTTTTGAATTATTGAAGGAGCAAACTCACCAATTGATATGCCGCAACTAATCTCAATACTTTATATTATTCATAATACTGGTATGAGGGCATTTATCTGTTATCCGGTGCTGTTGAAGTTCTAAAGCAAAAGGTATAAGTCAATAGCCAGTTTTTCTTCAGGTCAGATCAAAGCTCTAAGTTTTATTTGAACCATTCGTTTGCATTCAGGAGATCTACTGAGTCTGAAAATGTTTTTATAATTATATTGCTCACTCGTATTTTACATGAAATTCATTTATTTCGAAGAAATAAACAATCAATAACAAAAAAACTGAAAATCGACTCGAAAGATTAAAGAGAACATTCACACTCACTTGAGCCTCTGGTGGAAAGCTGGATCTCATCTTTTGATCGATTTCTTCACAATCGTTTCCAGTTGGTCTACATAAATGATTATTATCAATGATAAATATTATAATTGATGTAAATATTATATATTAGAGTGATATATCAGCGAACTTACGTCCTGTGCACCTCGAAAAGTCTATCTCCCAAAATTTTCACTAATTTGAAGCGGCATTATAGGATTATACTCAATCTGAGCAAAAAATGCAAAAGTCTTCCTTTCGCCATCCCTCCTCTTAATAAAAGATGAAAATTCTTTAACTCGTAGAGGAATATTCTTCTTTTCAAAGGGAAATGTGAGAGGATCAAAGCAGAAGAATTTCCCTCTCAAAATAGGAATATTTTTTTCTGGGTGCGTGTGTACCTTTTTTAATTCAAGGTAAAAACCTTGAAAACGGAGATTTTTGCTTCTTTTCGGTTCGAATATTTCATTTTAGTTGACAGACATACATACATACAGACAGACAGACACATTCGTAAAAACCTGTTTTTTTGGGTTCAGGGGGTCTCAAAACGTCGACATTTGACAAAAACCGGGAGGGGGGGGGCCAAATTTTACACAAATCTAACACCTTCTCTGGATGAGAATGTAAAAAACGAATTATCAATCAGTTGAATTCAACGAAAAAAGAATAATTTTGAACAAAATAGTTGAATCCTAAATCAATTAGACGAATTTTCATCAAAGTTAGTTTTCCGCTCTAATAGACAGATTCTCAAGAAAATTTAATATCCCACCTAGATTATCATCATATTTATAATATTTAGAGTTGTTTTTTTTCAATTTTGGTGATACTTTTTGTGAATTTAGTATAACAACATGTTAAGGAATTGAAAATTGCGATCCATCATCTGAAATTTCTGGTAAATTTGTTAATATTATTAAACAAATAACAAAGAAAGTCACTTTTCGCAAGAAAAATTTATTATTTCCCAAATTTTTTGTTTTATTCACATAAAATTTGGCATATTTAGGTTTTGAGGGTCGCTGTTCTCAAATTTGTTATCAGATTTATAAAGTTCAATATTGGATACAATTTTTGAAATTAACTCTGATTTTAACTGTAGATTTAGTATTGTAATATAATTAGTACATAGAGTTTCTTGGGGCTGCTGATTACAAATATGCTATCACACATCTGAAATTCAAGATTGCTGATTCAATATGGCGGACTTGATTGCTGAGGTACCTCTGATTGTGATAAAAATCATGATAAAGGAGTTTTCACGGTCGCCGTTACGAAAATGTAATCACATTTTCGAAAATAAAGCTGGCGGATCCAAAATGGCGGACCAAAAATTAAATTTTGTTGAAAAGCGACACAAGGTACGAAAAAAAATTAATCGATAAAAGTTGTTAACCCAAAAAGAAACTACAAGTTTGTTATTAGTAATTTTGAGATAGGACATGACAACTTTCTTTTAATCGTAAAATATAAGATTGAATATAAAATAATTAAATTTTTGGAAAAACGACACAAGAGACGAAAAAAATGACAAAGAAATTTGTTCTACCAAAAAATATCTTCAAATAGTTTATGAACTTTTGTTATAAATATATATTAAAAATAAAAAAATTACCATTTTGGAAAGAAGGACATAAGCTACAGTAAGATTTCATTTAACAAAATTTTTCGCCTAAATTATATCTACAAATTTGCTTAGAACCACCTTATACTATGATGCGTATTTAGTAACCACTTTTTTAAAATAGGATACGTTTTTCTTAAATCATAGAAGCAAGATAATGAAAATAATTTTGTTTCAATGCCAATGCATGTTATGATTTGTAATAAGATAAATTTGTTGGAATGATACATTTTCAGGGTAGCTTAGAATAAAATTTAGTGCAAAATAAGAAATAAATATTAAAGTAATCATGGCCGAATTAATTTCCAATCGGACGGGCTGTGCGAGCTCAAGTCACAGAATCATTTCAGCACGAAATATGTTGCTTCTGAAACGATTTTAGACGACACGTATTTGACCGATTAGATGAAAAAATTGAATATTCGTTTCGAATATTTAGACTTTTAGGAAATAATTGTGTAGAAAAATTTCTTCTTCCTGTCTATTTACATCCTATTTGATTATTTATGACAGCGGAAAATTGTTATTATTCATATTTTAGCGAATAGTTCAATAATAACTTTTTGATGTTGATCCTTTGACGCTGTTAGCCCTCTTTCTTTTATCTTCTTCACCCAAAACTTTATATGCATATAATTTCGATCTTAAGCCGACAAATTCAGTCATTATTTTGCCGTTGCATTCGTCCTTCATCAAGCCTGATACTTTTTCTTTCTTATGAGAAATTTCATCAACATTATCTAAAGGATAATATGACGTGCATGCATATAGTAATTTTGAACAATTTCCAAAATTTGGCGGAATATAGTTATAAGGAAAATCGTCAGTAATAATTTTGAATATATCAAGAACTGTGACTTCAATGTAGATAGGTTTATTGAAGAAAATTTTTGTTACATCGATTTCAATGATGACCCTATGTTCATCAAATATGGAATAACTATGGAAATTTAATTTAGCAATTAAAGCTTTTGCGCTATATCTCCCATCCCATTTTGTAAAAAGCCTAACATATTTGTGCTTCCTTAAGTTTTCCATGGTCTTTCTAAAAACGGAATTGTTCATTAATTTATGGAAATTCTTTTCAAAATCGTTGGTAACTCTTTTTCCATGATCTGTATTTGCATCAATAAAATCTTTTAGCCATGCCTTCTGTTTGAATTTCAGCACTCGATGAATTTTACTTTATTGCAGGGCTAATCAGGGAAATCTGTTCAAGCACTGTGAACCACCACCTCTGTTCGCTTTTTAAATTAATAGTAACATTTATATTTAATTATATTTATATTTTGATACACCGCCTTATCTATTTGTGGATTTGTAACCGGCTCCAACAGGCATTCAATTTCAACGCACACTGCAAATGGTACACTTTCTTTGTATCTATAATTCTTTAACTTCAATATATTGCCACCCTTCATTTAGTTTCAGAATTTTATTTCAATTTTCAAATTTTCATCCACCGACAAAAAAATATTTAAAAATAACAATTGGATCCGATATATCTTATTTCTCACATGAAGAAATAGGTTTCAATTATTAGCTATTTAAATCTATTTAAAGACAGTAGTTTTCGCCTGTCCACTTAGATAATATAATTGATAAGTACTTCAGCTGATAGAGTCAACATTTTCAATGTTGGGCCTACAGAAATTTTATCATTTATATTTTTATTGAATAGTGAAAGGTTGTAGATGAATGCTTATAATTATGTAGATAATTGATTGAATTTTTAGTGATTTTTTATTGATTCTGATGGAAATCAATGAAGAATTCCCTGAGATATCACACCAAATACCTAAATATCAAATTGAGCTAGAAAATCGCATCAAAATAATCCGCAATGGGTAATTGACATTTGTTACATAAATTAGTTGTCGACTATTTCAACGTTTTGATACTCTGGGTTCTTGCGTAATCCAATAAAGGTAAGAAACGCAGCGTTTTATCGAGAATGTATATTCGCGTCTTTTCACTAGGATAATTCACTAGAGCAAATCTTGATATCTTTTCCAGAGAATGAATTTTGATCTTCAGAAACACTACAAGATTAATTTTCTAGAAGTTGAAGATTCAAGGGTCAATTTATTAAATTTCATTTCGAAACTTCTTTATTGATGCCAAGGAAATCACAATCATACTTTATAGTTCTTCTACAGGCCCTCAGGGTGAAATCGGTGAAAGTCCTGATCTGGATCGTACCCGTACGGGTCATTTCCACGCCGATTTCGAGGGACTTTTCGGGGTCTTGGAACTCCTTTTACTCTAGTCTTCGGGACTCTCGATTGTACCTCTCAATTCTACTCAGTATACTGATCGTTTCAGTACTCATATTAGCATGATTATTTATAGATGATATTGACAAGGTTGTCTCCTGCGAACGAAAAGCTATCCATTTTCTTTCAAAACAAGACTTGATTAACATTGCCTTTGAATTTTACTACAATCTAAATTCAAAACAAGTAACAAAATTGGTGCGGAATCTGTCTAATATTCATGAACATACATTTCACGAAAACCGAACACGAAAAAAAATGAAAAATATTACTAGATACAGATATAAATAATAAATTCGACGCTCTGACTGATTACCTAGTATCCACATTTGACAAAATTTCTCTGCTACACGTTCCTAGAAACTTCAATAAAGCAGGCCCTGGATCACATCAGAAATTATAAATGTGGTAAGGGAACGTGATGACAAGCGCCGACTTGCAAAGAGAAGAAAGAGCAGTATGATATTAGCTCAATTTCGTAATCTCAGGATCGTAGTTGAAACTAAGATTGGAGATGCATTCAATCAATACAATTACAACCAGATTGCACACAGAGACAACAGAGAGGACATTTAGCATCTCCTTAGATGTTTACACTTTATTCCGCCCAAGAATGAATCTATAGATAGTAATCTTCCGCCTAATGACCTTCAAAAAACTTTTTTCGCATTTCCAGTTCCCGACTTATTATCATCTTGCACTACTTCTCCTAAATCAAGATTTTATGACTCTGACTTCTTTCTCGATGACATCACACCTGAAATAGTTTTGAAAAAAACACTTGAAATCAAATCGAATGGCATTGGAGCTGATGGAATATCAATCAAAATGCTTAAACTTTCCCTTCAAACATTCAACAGTTTGGTAGAAAATTCAACTATTTATTGAAAAATTTATATTTTCTTGCTGAAAATTCGACTGTTTTCTAGAAAATTCAACAGTTAGGCAGAAAATTCATCTATTTAGTGAAAAATTATTATTATTTTGATAATTTATATTTTTGGGTTGAAAATTCAACAGTTTGGTAGAAAATTGAACTATTTAGTGAAAATTTTGATTTTTTTGTTTTGAAAATTCATATTTTTGTATTGAAAATTCAACTGTTTTGTAAAAAATTAATCATTTCGACTCGAAAATTCAACAGTTTGGTAGAAAACTCAACTATTTTGTGAAAAATGTAATTTTTGTAGTAAAAATTCATATTTTTGTGTTGAAAATTCAACTGTTTTGTAGAAAATTCATCATTTCGGTTCGAAAATTCAACAGTTTGGTAGAAAATTCATGTATAAAGTGAAAAATTCAATTTTTTTTGTTGATAATTCATATTTTCGGGTTGAAAATTCAACTGTTTTGTAGAAAATTCATCATTTTGGGTCGAAAATTCAACAGTTTGGTAGAAGACTCATGTATTACGTGGAAAATTTAATTTTTTTGTTCGACAATTGATATTTTTGGGTTGAAAATTCAACCATTTGGTAGAAAATTGAACTCTTTAGTGAAATTTTTGTTTCTGTAGAAAATTTATATTTTTGGGTTACAAATTCAACTGTTTCGTAGAAAATTCAACTGTTTGTTTCAAAATTAAGTTTTTTGTTAAAAATCAATATTTTCGGGTTGAAAATTCAACATTCTAAATGGAAGTATAGAGGGGGATGAGGAAGGGGAATATACACGTTCAGGAGGAAAGAGGGGAACGGTAATTGAATATTATTATATATATTATTTATTATATTGTATCATTGAATTAATATTATATATGTTACATTATATTACTGTATAATATTATTTTTATTATGCAGGCTCAGCTTCCACCCACAGGTTCTCATGACCTGGTACTTCGCTACTAAAAACATTCGCAAAACGCCGCAAGTGATAAGTAGATTCGTTTGTGTCATTCGTTGCGTTGTATTGGATCCAACATTTATAATCGAGAGCCCATTTACACAGATCAATTTTTCTTAAAAACGCTAGCTCCAATGGCAACGAATGAGACCAACAATTAAAAATAATGAGTTCATTTACATTAAACGGCGAGAGGCAGACACAACTTCAGACACGCACACGGACATACGTGTGGTCGCTCTTATCTCATATCGGAATTGGCAGCGCATCAAGTACTCATTATGATCCATCAATCCATCACGTAGCTCGCCACAAACGGCTTGCATGCTGCCAGCCCCAGTGGAGGCACACCAGTGGCGCCCTGACGATCCTCGGGAAGCGACTGGAGCGTCTATATATATTAAACAAATTCTCCATTTTTTGGTGCTCCTCTTATTCCCTTTCCTTTCTTCTATCTGCCTGTCTGTCATGGAAAACACTGTCAGCGGCAACGCTACAGCCAAGATAGCCGTCAAATTCATAAGAGGAAAGCTCAAGCCCTATCGCCACGATAACGCGAGAACTTCTTCGGTAGAGTACACCTTCGGTATTATTTATTTTAAATTAATTTTATTTAATTATTTAATTAATTAGTCTATTTTGTGAGAAGTTGTAGGCTCCGGAAGCTACGAACATGGTTTCCTATAGAAACCAATCCCGACGCAACTGGAACATGTAGACAACTGAATCCACTATTAATTTTAATGGACCGTATGACCAAAATAACACATTCATATATGAATTGACTTCTTTAGCATTAAGAAAACTTATAAAAACGAAAAATCATTATTAATAATGCTTTGAAAATGTAACACAAGTATTCTTACTAGTGAGTTGGTATTTTGCTAATTACAATAAACCGCCCTAACAGAAATTGCAGTAAAAAATTCCAAAAAATAAACACTTGATAGGTGATGGAAATTTATTCATTTAAACAATTATTTATTCATTGATTAAAAATGATTAAATATTTATTGTTGATCTACAATAAGCGTCCCTAATAGAAATTTGAGTGAAAAATGCCATAAATGAACTTTTGATGGGTGATGGAAATTTATTTATTTAAACAATTATTTATTTATTGATTAAAAATTCATTTTTGATCTAGAATAAGCGGCCCTAATAGAAATGTGAGTGAAAAATGCCAAAAAATGAACACTTGATGGGTGATGGAAATTTATTTATTTCAAAAATTATTTATTTATTGAATAAAAATGATTAAATATTCATTTTTGATCTATAATGAGCGGCCCTAATAGAAATTTGATTGAAAAATGCCAAAAAATGAACACTTGACGGGTGATGGAAATTTATTTATTTAAACAATGATTTATTTATTAATTAAAAGTGGTTCATTGGTTATAATTTTATAATTGAATAATTATTTGAAAACTATTACTTGACTTGAAAACTTATATGTTAAGAAACAGGTCGTAGTTTTGTTATGCGGTACGAATTAGTCACCGAACTGATTAAGGGTACACTTTGCAAGGTCATTATTCGTGACTTATTAGGGGTAGGAACATCTTTTTTTAGAAGATATACTTTTCCTCGCGATAAAAAAATTCATTTGAGAGGAGACCGTAATCTCCCTGCGCCCATGCCAACCGGAGAACAGAGTGTACTATCGGCTAACAATGGTGACATATTTGCAATAGTAGTGAATAATAATACAATTCTTCGTGGAATACATACAATAAGAAATGACTCCGGACGTGACGTCGAAAAGCGGGTAAAAGTAAACATGGTCAGTGGTGCGATTGAAGACATGACCCTAGAAGAAACCCAGGAATCGCCCTTGGGCAAGGAGCGTCGAATCTCCAGGAATTTCAAAACAGTTGTTGCATATGAAATACTTTCGCGCCATTAATTAATTTTTAAAATTGTGAAATTATACTATATAATTGTGTATGATATGAAACAGAAAAAATTTTTTACAAGTAACGAGTATTCACACCGATACACCTGGTACTAAGAATTATATAAAAAAATTTAAAATCATGTTTTTCCCATGGAACATACATGTAAAACTTTATAGTTTTTGAAAACCTCATAAATATATCAATTGATTTTAGAATAAATAAAAGAAGTTTTTATTTTTTTTTGTTCGCAAACCAATTAATCGGGAGGATGAGAGCATGAAATTCTAAGAAAAAATTTGAAGTTCTTCAATAATCAACTGATGAATAATTAGTCGCTTGTATTCCCCTAAGATATCTCACTAATTCATCGTTCAAGATAATCTTGAATGCCCAATTATCGGCAGGACTCCAGTGATCCCCAACTGGAAGATTTTCATTAGGAACATAACAAATAATGCATGAAAACATTTTTTCAAACCAAAATGTTTATTAAGTTTCAACACTGATAAACCTGAAAACTGATGAAGAGAAAATATCACTCACGCAGCACAGTCATACGATACAAATACAATAGAGAAAACCGACATGATTTATCCGGAACAGATATATATGCATTCGTTATTTCGAAAATTAATATTACATCTATATACGCAAAAAATGTATTTAAACCAATTTATGTAATATATAAACTGCCAAAAACGACGCAGGTTGAACTATAAACATGCAAATCTTATTTTATATCTGACCACTGCTTTAAAAATTGTAGACATTAATTTTATTAATGAAAATGAGTACAGCGCTCATCGGTTTAGTGTGTTTTATACTTTAAAATCTCTATGTCATCAAATGCTCTATTAAAATACAGTTTCTAACTTGCCTGAAATAATATATTTCGAACAAATTTGTCCATTCTTAAGTTCACTTTGAGAGAAATCACGTTTCAAAGCTCTTATCCCAGCACTTCGTCTCTCATCAACAATGATTTTCAATTCATCCGATTTATTTTTTTTAAAATTTAAATCCGGAAATCAAAAAGTCTTATGACTTATGATTCGCCGGAAATTGAGAATATATCATGAATTACGGCACATTATAATTTTTCGTGATGAATTGCCAAATCGCACACTTTCCTAATTGCCGACAATAATTAAAGAAATGGCTTTCATATCTCAAAAGCAAAGCTATATCACTATTTTTCACTTACTATGGTCTAAAAAAATTAATTTCAGTTAAATTCCTATCCAAGCAGTGCTTCACACTCCACCAAGTGGCAAAGACTTATAGATTTTGACGTTTCCGACCGCGAGTGATGCAATGTTAGAATACTCTGTATTAAGAATTTGTACTGAATTTGAGTGAGTTTTAAGTGGTTCGAATTCTTAAATTATTTTTCAAAATAAAAAGATAGCATCAAAACTTTGCCAGGAATGTTAAGAAATTTTTTTCATTTTCTTGAAATTTTCAAAATTCTTACAAAGGTTCCAAAATTTCATTTTAAAGTCTTGAAAAATCTATATTTTCTTTTAATTTGTTTTTAAATCTTCCTAATATTTAAATTATTTCTGAATAGTTTTAAAACTTTATTTTAAATTAATTCGAATTTTTCCTGCATTTTTTCTTAATTCTGAAAAATTCACGACTATTCCTTCGTGGCAAAATTATAAAAATTGCCTTAAAATCTTCGAGATTCTTTTATGACAAATTTTTTAAGCAAAGCACCCCCAATGCACCTAGCCAGTTTACGAACTAAAATAGCCGCCCTGTTTGACCACTCAAGTAGGTGCGTATATCGTCTATTTTAGTTCGTGACCTGGCTAGGTGCATTGGGGGCGCTTTGATATTAGTTCGCAAAAGGTTAGGTGCAGGGGGCGCTGCGAAAAATCACTCGAAATTGAATGTATGGGATCGGCAATCTCCCTCCTCATCTCTGATATTATACACCTAGATCAAAGATATTATACACCTAGATGCGGCAAGTGGCGGCGGAGTAGGGAACAATATATATAGCAACTACTTTCGTGCGGTCCACAGCTGCTGCCCTCTTCGTACTACCTTCCTCCACTCTTTCTCTATAGGTAACATCGTTGCTCTGCGGCTCCAAGGGTATTGATTTTAAATCTATTATCCTTGCAGCTTCTTCCTGTTATAATTAATAAAAGAAGACTAATTTTCAAACCAAAAAAAAGGTCTTTTCAAAAAAAGAGTTTAATTTTTAATCAAGAAAGATTTTTCAGTCTTTTATCTCTGCATAAATTCGTTTTGCATCACGAGCTCTTTGTAGATAGAAAACTACAACAGCTTCACTTCGAGCATAACCATTTGCTGCATTGTCAAAAGACCTTGTTATACCATCCGGTGATAAAAGGCCTAAAATTTACATTTCATAGACATATAATTAAAGAAAGGGAAGGACGTAATAAATATTGTCAACTTGGTACGAAATCGCTCAACTTGAGAGTAACTCTTTTACCTAGGTGAAAAAGCTGCAAAGATGTTTCTGGGTGGAGAACTAGATTTCCTCCGCAAATAATGGCACTATCCACTTTGCCACTTTTGATTAATTTATATGCTTCTTCTAAAGCCGTAGCACTTCCAGTACCAAGACTGTTTTTGATTTTTCATTATTTTTTTGTGCGATACAAATTTGAATTTTCGATTTTTCAAGGAAATTAAAAAAAGTCTCATAACAATATTGTAGGGTGTTCAAAAATAAATGTTTTTCTATTTCCGACTTTCTTTCATATCATGCGCTGTTTGGCTCAAAACGTTCATTTGCGTTTGTTTTTTGGAATTTTGTAAATGCTATAACTCCGGTTATTTTTCTTCGATTAGAAAAAGTCACAGGAATATTTTGTTCGTCTTCTTAAGTACTATTGATATCCATCCATAGAATTCAAAAATATTAAAAAAAAGTGTTTTAAAAATTTTCAAAATGTGCATACTTTTTGAATTTTTATCCGAAATGGCTGACTAAAAAACTTGACCTTCATTTTAGGAAGCTTAGAGAGTATACAAAAACCCAATCCAATACGCTAACTCTTTTGGAAGTTATCGTGCTAACAATATAAAAATCTGTAGACTAACAGACAGAAAAAGATGAATTTTCAACTAAAGTGATGAATCTTTAACTGGAATAGTTGAAATTTCAATAAAAAAATTAATTTTCTATCAAAAAAGACGATTTTAAACAAAATAAATAAATTTTTAACCACGAAGTAGAATTTTAAACTAAAAAAGATCTATTTTCAACCAAAAATAAAATAGCTCAATTTTCAATTACAAAAAATTAATTTTCCAATAAAAAATATTCGTTATAATTTTTGAACCAATAGAAAAATTTCATAAATAATTTATTTAAGTACTTACTAATTTCAGAGAATTTTTCGCGTAATTCAAATATTGTATTTTCAACTATCGTATATTTAAAGAGAAAAGTGGAAAAAGGGGAAGTTTTTTGATAATAGAGGAAAAGGGGAATTTCAAGAAAAAAGGGGAAACTAAGAAAAAAAGGAGAAGACTGTGCACCCTGCAGGGATCACAGCCCAAAAGGAGCTCAAAAAAGGGGAAATAGGGTAATTTTCTCACGAAAAAGGAGGAAATAGGGGAAAGAATAAACCTTTATTTTTATATGTCGAAAAGAACAAACAACCTTTTTATAAGAAATGTTATATTTTTCAATAACTTCCAATGATTTTTTAATGATTTCTGCCATTCAAGACTTTATTTTTAAAAATTGGATATACTTAGGTGGTTGGAACTCCATTCACAGTGATATAAAAGTCCAAACAAAAAATAAAATTAGTTAAATACACAATTTTGATATGTTTCACATCGTTCTCATAAATATTTCTTTCCAAGATTTCTCATTCCTTCCTTACTATAATTAATACTTTCAATGTAAATTTAAAACTACACTCTTCAGTAGAGCGAAGTAAAAATGCTAAAAATATTATATTATATTATATTATATTATATTATATTATATTATATTGTCAGTATTTGGTTTCGTAACATGCTTTTTTTGCTCATAAAAATTTCTCAAAACCTGAATTTGTCCTTCACATTTGTTTATAATAATTGGGGGTGTGCGGAAACCTCGAAGCTTTGAGTTAAGTCCGAGCTGACTCGAAAATTTTAGTACTGGAAAATCGCGAGAAACTTTTCATTACGTTAACAGCATTTTCAACAGATTCTTTACTAAAGCATTTTCTGGATTGCTGATAATGAAATTAAGATCGAAGATTGTGACAAGGTTTTTAAAAAATACATCAAATTTCCTAATTCGGTAGCAGAGGAGTTTTTAAATACAATTGTTGATAACAAATTTTTAGTGATTAATAATCTTGTAGTTCGTGTTTTTAAATTCTCTCTGTCGATTGCATTTCAATGTCACCCATTTTTAATAGATTACGTGTTTTTATTGCATCTTTATCTCAATATTAACATATTTTGCAAATTTTATGCACGAATACAAAAAATTGTACAATATTTTTCAGGAATATGACCGAAGCATTCTCTTAAAAATATAGCTAGCTTGTGGTAAAAGAAAAAACTCTAAAACCTTTCATACATACACTTATTTCTTCTAGTTTTATCTGCATATTGCTATTTTCGAATAGTGGATACGCCCTTGTCATAGAACTTTGCATTATTAGAGGCAATAAAGATATACGTGCATACACACATACATGCATCCAAGGACACATTCACACATGCGTAAATTTATATATGCATAAATACATACATGCATATATAATACATACATAAATACATATATACTAGAGTGCTTGACTTTATGTGGTGCATTTTACCTATCCTAACATAATACACTTCAAAAATAATAATATTCATACCTTTATATCTTACTTCTACGCACTTTTATGTTCAGAATATTTTCTTCAAAAAGTTGTCTGCACTCCTATGTCAAGAACTATATGCTAACCTTCCAGACATTCTTACCAATGTTAGCATTGCCAAAATGTCATGCTTGAAAATTCACTGTCCCGCGAAATATTTGATTCTATTATATTGATTTTTAGTTGGCAAATTGTCGTACGTCAACAAAAGCACTGGAAAAACACTGACATGCATGATGCGCAAATGCACAAAAGCGCTAACGGATCGCTAGTCCCCGACTTTTTCAACTGTGCAAATGGGGGCCGTCTGAAACGTTTCCAATTGGAATACATATTATTGCGCAATCTCCGCATATAAGTACCTGCGTCTGCGCCTTTTTCCATACGCTGCTGGCATTTTTCATGCAAGAGTCGCCACCGTATCTTGCCCCTTCAGCTGAGAAATTGCGTGGACTCCCGGTAGAGGTGGGGGCCCCTCCAGGGTTCAACTAAATGTTTTGTTTCTTTTCCAGACCATTCAACTAAGATAAAGTTTACTGCATGCATATACCTCTGGAAAAATGGATATGTACTTGAAGCGCTTTCCCAACCTCTGCTTGATCAAGCTGCAGCCAAAGATGAGGAAGCGAAATTAAGACCAACCGTGAAAAGCACGCACCTTCTGAGAGATGATCACGATTTCAGGACAAGAAGAAACATTAACATGAAAGTTCCTCCTTAGCCCCAAGATCTAGCTGGAATGAATGCCTCCGTTTGCGGAGAAATCTCGCAAGAGTCCGACCTCTGGACCATCAGCTGCTCTCTTACAATCAAGCCGAAAATCTTTGGAAATCCAACAATATTTTTTGATATCCCTTGACATTTTTTAAATCTTTTGAAAATTTTCGATATTTCGTTAAAATAGCTTTAAATCTTGAAACTCCGTTGAAATGTTGTACGATCCTTCATAGCCATTGTAACTGTTTGGAATCTTTTAAAATCATTTTCTCTCACAATTTTGCCTAAAATCCTTGGAAGCCCAATAAAATTCTTTAAAATCCCTTGAAAACTTTTAAATATCTTAAAATTCGTCGGAATCTATTAAAATAGCTTAAAATCTTGAAAAAACGTAAAAATGTTGTAAGATCCTTCATAGCTCCAGAAATTGTTTGGAATCTTTTAAAATAGTTTTCCCTTACAATCGAGCATACAATCTTTGGAAATCCAACCAAAATCTTTGAAATCCCTTGAAAACTGTTCAATCTCTGGAAATTTATCGAAATATATTAAAATAACTTGACATGTTTAAAATCTTTTATAATCTTTAAAATCCATTGAACTTTTGTGAGATCCTTCATAACTTTTGAAATTGTTTGGAATCTTTTAAAACCATTTTCCTTACAATCGAGCCTAAAATCTTTGGAAATCCAACCAAAATCTTTGAAATTTCTTGAAAACTGTTCAATCTCTTGAAATTCGTCGAAATCTATTAAAATAACTTGACACGTTTGAAATCTTTTATAATCTTTAAAATCCATTGAAATTTTGTGAGATCCTTCATAAATTTTGAAATTGTTTGGAATCTTCTAAAATTATTTTCTCTTACAATCAAGCCGAAAATCTTTGGAAATCCAACAATATTTTTTGATATCCCTTGACATTTTTTAAATCTTTTGAAAAATGTTCAATCAAAACACAAAGTAATTTTGAAAGTAATAGTTACATTTTTAAGTAAAAAATATGAATTTTTCACTAAAATGATGAATCTTTAACTGAAATAGTTAAATTTTCAACCAAAAAGATGAATTTGCAACTAAATAAATGAATTTTCAACCAAAAAAATTAACTTCTACCAAAAAAGATTAATTTCTATCAAAATACACGGATTTTCAACTAAAAATGAAAAATTTTCAACAACATAAAAAGTATTTTTGAAAGTAATTATTACATTTTCAAAAACAGTGATGAATTTTCAACTAAAAATGTTCAAACAAGATTTTTTAATTTTTTACCAAATAGCCGATATTTCAATAAAAGACATGAATTTTCAAACAAAAACGAAAATTTGTGAACCCAATAGTTCAATTTTGAAGTAAACAAGATCAATTTTTAACCAAAAATTGGATAGGTAACTTGTCAGTGAAAAATTTAATTTTCAAAAAAACTGATCAATTTTCAACCAAAATTATGAATCTTCAACTGGAATAGTAGAATTTTGAACAAAAAAGATTATTTGTTAACTAAAATGATGCATCTTTAACTGAAATAGGTACATTTAAAAAAGAAATTAATTTTCATCAAAATACATGGATTTTCAACTAAAAAAGATAAATTTTTAACCAAAAGTTGAATAATTAAATTTTCAGTTCAAAAAATTATTTCACATTCAAAGAGATGCATTTTCAATTAATATTATAAAATATTCAATTGGAATAGTTACATTTTCAGCTTTAGAAAAATGTTCAATCAAAACACAAAGTAATTTTGAAAGTAATAGTTACATTTTTAAGTAAAAAATATGAATTTTTCACTAAATTTTCAGATTGAGAAATAAGTTTTTAAGCAAATAACTTAAATTTTCCTAGAAGTATTAAAATTTTAAAAGAAACAAATGAATTCTCTACCGAGAAGATTAAATGTCTATCAAAAAATTTCAAAACAAAATTTAGTTGACTTTTTAGTTAAAAAAACTTTTCCACTAAAAGAAAGAATTGTAAGTAAGTCCAACCAATTTTCATTCATATTGAATTCACTGAATTTTCTCGCTATAATAAGGAAACTTCTGTAAATCATGTACAACGTTTTCAAATAATATAAGATTTTCTGTAAAGTCTATAACAAAATGTTGGAAAATGAACCGAGTTCTTTTTCTAAAGAAATGGTAATTAATGCGCGCATAGCACGCACAAGTTTCTAGTATTTTTAAATAGTAGACCATACAAAAGTTTTAAATGTTGAAAATTAAATCATTTAAAGCACGGTCCTGACGTACTCGTACTTTAAGTTTATAGCCGAGATTTTTTTCTCGATATTCCAACTCTTAGGTTAGCCGTGAGGTTTAGTTGTTAGCGATAGAACGCGTTAAACATAGCTCAGGTGGTTCGAAACCCGTCACAGCGTTTTCGATTTTTAATAGCGTTAATATCGTTAAAAGCGTGCGATTATATTGTATGTAATGTATTGTGATTTAATGTAATTGTTCAAGTTAAATTGTGTATATGTACCAATAATATACTTTATGAATTGTATGATATGTGTAAGTATGTGTGTAGTAGTGAATGACCTTTCACGGAATCTGTTTGTAGGAAAAATGTTTTTTTTTTTGCTGGCGCACGAAATTTTACATGACTGGGATGTAGAATTCACATATTTAGAGAGGTAGACTTTTCGCTCTACTGAAGAGTGTAGTTTTAAATTTACATTGAAAGTATTAATTATAGTAAGGAAGAAATGACGAATCTTGAAAATAAATACTTGTGAGAACGATGTTAAACTTATCAAAATTTTGTATTTCACTAATTCTTTTTTTTTCTCAGACTTTTTCATATCACTGTGAATGGATTTTCAACGACCTAAGTATATCCAATTTTTAAAAATAAATTATTAAATTTAAAAAATCATTCAAATATGATTGAAAATTATTTAAAAATATAAGATTTCTTATGAATAGATTGTTTGTTCTTTTTGAGATATAAAAATAAATGTTTAATCTTTCCCCTATTTTACCCTTTTTCGTGAGAAAATCACCCTATTTCCCCTTTTTTGAGCTCATTTTGCGCTGTGATCCCTGTTCTTGGTTGAGAATTCATGTTTGTAAGTTAAAAATTCAGCTATTTTTTTTAATGAACTATTTTGTTGAAAGTTTAATTATTTTGTTGAAAATGCAATCAGATCAGAGAAGTATAAGGTGTTACAAAACCTTTGCGACCCTTCTCCTATCTGACTCGACTTTGTGACGTTAGGGCAAAATAGACTCTTGATTATTTTATTTAAAAACAAAATTATATCAGATTATTAGAAACAGTAATTTTATGATAATTTATATCATTTCATGTCACTCACGATATTTGCAAGTCCCACAAAAGGTGCAAATTTTGAAAAAAAAATTGACAACTCTACGGAAAAATACGTTTAGGTTCCCACTTAAATCCGAATATCGAAAGGTTAAATAATTAATTAAGAAAGAAAGGGATTAATTCAATGGTTTTCACTGAATTTTATAATATTGTTCCAATATTTTTGATTTAGAAATTCTGATGGATGAATTTATCTGTAAAAATTCGAAACGGACTTCTGTTTTTGCACTTCGAACATGAATTATATACAATTTTGATATCGCGATAAAAAGATTGTTTGTTTTCTCAAATAATTATACAAAAGGAAAAAAGAATAAATTTTACGTTTATGTCGAAAAATGTTGAAATTATGAAATATTAAATTATAACACCCCTTCCCCCCTTCTTCCATTTAAAAACCCACCCGCCTGGAGTCAACGTGTTTCGCCGGGCCTGCTCAGTACTACCATGTGCCCAGATAGCAAAATGCCCGCCGACTGCAAGATATCTGCCGGCCCGCGGTCCGATCGATCGGAATGACGTGCCGGCAGATATGCAAATTAATGTGCACACCATTGATGTCTATATAGCCAGCCCGACAGGCGGGAACGACGCGATCCGGCGAACTGCATGACCGACGGTCCGGTAAAATGCCGGCTGACTGTGTGAGTAGATTAGAATTTGAAAAATCTTTTGTATAATACAAAAAAATAATTTTTTCAAGGTACATTTTTTTACAGTAAAAAGATAATTTTCCCGAGACATGCCTCAAAAATCTGATTTTAGGGTCAAAACTCCGTTTCTTGGTGATTCTTCTTTTATGACGGAGAAAAATCACGACGCTACAATCGAAAATATTTTGAACTGTCTCATTTTTTAAGCTTCAACAAAATTTTTTTTCAAATTATAATTGGTGGAAATTTGACTGAGTCATCTATTTTCAAGCAAATTATAATTTCATTTCCAATAAAATAATTAAATTTTTAACCAAATTGTTGAATTTTCAACTTACAAAGATGAATTTACAACCAAATGATCGAATGTATAGGAGAATATAACTTTGGTCGATATTGTAGATTTCCATTTTATGTGTGGATTTCTCTTCTCGATTCGTTACCCTCTCCGATGATAATACAGATTTCTATTAGAAATATAAAAAATTGTAGTTTCTAGTAGATTTTCTTCCACTGTGTTTGAAAACAACTTTAAAAGTCGTAGAAGGCAACAGCAAAAATTCTACCATAAACTCCTAAATATTACAAATGATTGTAATTTCTACCAAAATTTACTTTTTCAGACTATTTCTATTTTATCGTAATTTATTGTGCTTTCGATTCATTCTGCGAATTCTAGGGGAAAAATTGTAGTTTTTGGCCAATTTTTTTGCAGTTTACTACAAGTTTGAACGATTATTTAGAATGCAATAGAAAAAGCTACTTTTTAGTTCAAAATTGAACTATTGAGTTCAAATTTTGTCTTCTTTAGTTAAAAATTCAACTATTTCCTTAAAAATTGGTGGACTTTGTTGAAAAATCTTTTTTTCTTCATTGGTAGAAAATTAATCTCCTTGTTTGAAAATTCATCTTTTGGTTTGAAAATCCAAGTGCAGTGGAGTCTCACCTATTCTCCAACTCCCTTATTCCCTAACGCCTTTTATTCCCCGTCTGCTGTAGACGGTTATTTCCATTTGCGCAGTTCCGGAAATCCCCACCACGGTTCCGGTATATTCTCATCCGCACACTGGCTGACCATTTAAAAAAAGAGGCCCGAAGAGCGGGAAGCCTTGAATTAAGTATTGTTTTACGACGTCATGGGAATTCGTCGCACGACGTTTTCGAGAAAATATTATAAACGTAAAAGTCATAAATGTACAAATAGAAATATTTCTCAAGTGTAGTATCTTCGAAGCACGTATTGCCGGTGTGGATATTGAATGGCAGTAACACGAATGAATTGAAGTTGGTTAAGTTCATCTTCACTTCCGTCAGATAAAGTAACTGTCATGGGTGGAGCTGTGCGCTTGGCAGCAGGAGACCTGGACCTGGCACGAAGAGGAAAATGCGTAGGAGAATGTCGTCTGTCAGAAGAAGAAGATGCTTCGCTACGAGGAAATCCAGGAATAGGCTCACCATTAGGTGAGCACTTAAATTGTAAACTTAATTCTGCGAGAAGAAACAAAGGATTATATTTTTTGTGAGTCGAAAAGACTATGCAAAAATAGGTCATTTAAGTTTATTGAAACATGCAATGCCATTTGTTCTTCAAACTCTAGCCAGTGGAGCACTGAACATCAAAGAGCTGACATGGAAAGATCCTCTGGATGCTGAGAGTGATAACTTCAATAAAAGCAAACAAAACTCTTCCCGATGTGTAATGACAGTCTCATCGTGCACGGGCCACAAGCTTGAGCACACCTAGTGCGCATGTATGCCGAGTTCCACGCTTGTGTTCGGCTGAGCTCACAGTATAATGCATATACAAACCCAATGATAATGAGATTTGATAGAGTGTTAATTATAAACTGTTGATAGAGAAATATACGAGTTCTGAAGAGCTAGAATTCGCTAGGAAGATCTATGAAATATGCTGCTTCATTTTGATTCGTAAGATTCGTTCAATTGCATTACGTAAGATTTTTTAAAACCTGCTTATATAATTTGTTTCGCGGAGTTTCCTTGATGCAATTTTATAGTATTTCTATCACACGTGCTTCCAGAATTTTGTTCAAATTCAACTTTTTCATGGGTTTCGCCATGAAAGTATCCACAATCCAACTTCCTTTTGAATCGCCAAAGAGAAAAACGAGATCCTCGGAGTCAGCCTCTAAGCGAGAATTGACAATTTTGATGGGTTTGTTAAACTTGAGCGTCGCCTGAAGAATGACACTTCCATATACTTGCAAAGAAAGATTCTTTTTCTCCTTCCTGGTATCCTCCAATTTTTCGTAAGTTGCAAGGCTTGCAAGTAGTCGAGCAATTTCTTTCTGTCTTTTCGCTTTCTCACAATGAAGAGTTTTCAACAGCAGGCTTATAAACTGTCCTTGTTTCGAACGCAACCTTAAACAAGCATTGGCGACACTCACGAAAACTCCACCATACTGTCTCTGTAAAATTGTATCAAAATGCTCTGAAATCTCATCGAAGATTTCTTCAAAAAATTCTTTTGACCTGCAGTTATGCAGCAGTCGCTGCACGCAGAAGCTGGCACTTCTCATGATGGACAATTATCCTATTTTTTTTTGCAAAATATTTTTCGTGAATTTGAGCAAACGTTTTTGGATCTGAGACTGCGAGGCAGACTTCTGTTAACCTTGCAGAGGGATCGGCTTCGAGGAGAGCTATCAATTTGTTCTCCTCTTCTGAGGCGACATTTTCAGTTGTGATTGTTTTTATGATTGTGGAGCATAATTCGGGGTCCACGTCTTTTACGGAATATAGGACGGATTGCAGGAGTCCTGATATGAGCTCGCTGTTGCTAAATTCCTGAAACTGGGGCCACCTGTAAGGAGAGTTTAAAAAAATCAGTTGGGAAGATTAAAAAAAGGCCATTTATAATTTTGTATTTAAAAAATATTAAATTAAATTATAATATATATATATATATATAATAATTTTGAAAATTGAATTCGTATAATCATTTCACAACATCACAAACATTGACAGAAATTACGTAATTAGAATAGAGGAATTTTAAATGTAAATAAACTTTTATTATATAAATTATAGCCAATATGCAATTAGATAACCTTAAAACATAATCAATTTATTTACTTAATTGAAAGAAATTAAAATTCAATCTTTATATGACTTATTATTATAAAAAAATCTAATCAGCTAATAATTGAATAATCATTTCAGAACATGAAAAGCATTAAATTATTATCTTTATTGAAGTATTCAAATATCTTTTAACTTATATTTTTCTGAAAATTTGAATTAATAATAACCTTTTGAACTGATTCCAAAAAAATTGAAACGTATGTACACATAACTTTGAAAATTTAATTCAGATACTCATTTCACAAGATCAAAAACATTTAAAAAATATGTAACTGGTATACAGGTATATTAAATATGAATAAACTTCTATTATACAAAATTATAACCAATATTCAATTACATAACTTAAAAATAAATAATTGATTTATGTCACTTAGTAGAGAAAAATTAAAATTCAATCTTTATGTAATTTAATATTGTGAAAAAGATTAATCAGCTAATAATTAATTAATCATTTTACAAAATAAGAAGCATTCAATTATAATTTTTATTAAAACATTCAAAACAATTTTACTCAAGCTAATTTTTTTTTTTTAAATTTGAACTTTAAGTTCTGAAAATTCAATTTATTAATAACCTTTCAAACTAATTCCAGAAAATGTAAATTTTAATAGAATCAGTTGATAATTAATTAATCAGTTCACATCATAAAAAGCATTAAACAATTATTTTCATTGAAACAGATTTTTTCCAACTATCTGAAAAGCGGAGAAAAAAAGTATCTAAGTCGTTTTTGGATCATATATATGATGAATTTTTAAATCATTTTCAAATAATTACGAAAACCAACACATGAGATGGAAAAGAAATTAAATAAGCAAATTTTTGATGTTATTGTGCCCACTTATCGGGCTGATTTTTTCACTGTTAATGTACTTTCTTACGAATAAAACAAAAACTATAGGTCCTATCAAAAATTGACCAATAACAAATTTGTATATCTTCCTTGAGTGTAATAAAAGTGTAATAAAAATGTGAATTTTCGATTTTTTAAGAAAATTCAAAAAGTCGTTATGATATTATTGTAGGCCGTGCAAAAAGGAACATTTTGCTTGTCTTGACTTTTTTTCGTATCGTACGTTGTTTGGCTGAAAATGTTAATTTTCGTTTCCTCTTTTGGATATTGAAAATGCTGTAACTCTGAAAATTTTCATTTTATCGAAAAATGTCATTGATATAAATTGTTTGAATTTTCGAGTAGTATGAACATACGTATATATAATTTTAAAATTTTGAAAAAACATGGTCTGAAAAATTTTCAAAATCCTCCAACTTTTTGAATTTTTATCCAAAATGGTTGACTAACGAACTTGACCATCATCTTAGGACACTTGAAGAGTACCAAAGCCCAATAAAATCTGTAAATTCTTTCGAAAGTTATCGTGCTAACAGACTAAAAATCTACATACATAAATACATACATACACACATGCACACAGGCAGACAGACACATTAGCGAAAACCTGTTTTTTGGGTTCAGAAGGTCTCAAAACGTGGTCATTTGACAAAAACCGGGGGGGGGGGGGGGGCAAATTTTTGCTTATTAATTATTGTAACCATATTGAGCAGAAACCCTTGGTACAGGGACCCTCTATCCGCAACCCGAGGACGCGTACGGTGGCTTTGTCATAGGCCCTTCGGTTCGATTCCTAAGGAATCAAAACTGAAACCGAATATATATATATATTTTTTTTTTTTTTCTGTGACCATCCATCTCACGGTTGTGAGAAGAGGGCATGAGTGGAATTTACCGCGGTCCTACTGCGAGCCGATGTCATTTTTTAGATGGCAGTTGCTCCCAGTGGGACCCTGCGGTGGATGTTAACCTTTAGTTTTTAATTATATATATATATATATATATATATTCATTTATTTATTTATTTGTTTCTCTCATGTACATCCTTATGGATATGTACATATACGAAATGAATCCCTTACGCATCAAAAAGACTTAATTACTAAGGTCATTTGAGACAATCAAATAAAAAACTTACATTCTAAAATTATAATCCACTTACAATCTATGAACTAATGAGCGATCTATGAACCCGTCCAATTTTTTATTCAACAACTTTGCATTCTTTGGCTTACGATTCGAATTCTTTCGCATATCTGCAAAGACCGAAGATCGGTTGCTCGGTCAAAATTTTGCAAAAATTGGCAAGGATTTGATTATTGCCATCTTTTAACAGCAGATTATCGACTTCATTTACCCACTTTTTTCAATTTGCTCCCGTGCCCTTTCGCATACCCACACGTGCTCCATATCTTCGTCTTCTTTTCCACAGAATCTACAGTCTACATTATTATAGCCATTATTTCCCGCCTTTCCTACGTTCCCACATCGGAGTCTTGTCCACTGAATTTTATCTGAAAGGCTCAACTTTCGGTTACAAGATTGCTCTCAGCTGGCATGACGATAAAAGAATGCTGCTCCCTGGTACAACAGACACTCTTCCATGGGGATATGAACGTAGAATCTCTGAACTCATGGAAGTCGATGTTTTCAATGTATAAGTATTGAATATATGTAGTATTTGTGTATATATATGTAAATTGTTACTGTGAGCTACAAAAAAAAATTGCATATATGTATGAGTAGAAACGAGCAAGGTGATAAATATAATGATGTGGAAATATGAGTGGAGGAGTGAGAGAGAGAGAGAGAGAGATAGAGAGAGAGAGGGGGGGCATACGATTATCATATGTACGGTATACATAAACTTTGATTTAGTAGATATAGTCTACATTGATTGGAATGGATCATCTCCATAATGTAAAAATTGTATATATGATAATTGTAAGTTAAAAAAAGGAATCAAAAAAAAAACTGTACAATTCTTTGTAAAATATAAGTTATTACAAATAAAGAAAAGAAAATTAGTTGGATCTAACTTGGTATTTTTTTTTAAACAATGCAACCTGAAAATCATATTTTTCATGTAATTTTCTTTTAATTGACAAAGTTTAATGCAAATCATATTCTTGAACTGATGTAGCTATCGGATGCAACCTGATCCAGCAAACGTAATCTCTCAATGCCGAGGACGATGCCAACGATGTTGACTGACTGACCTACCCATTCGTTTATCTATTATTCGCACTTATTATTCTGAGGACAAGGAACTGTGAAAAAACAGCATACAAGATTCTTTTTATTTGCTTTTTTTAAATTTATTTGCAAAAAACCGGTACATTATACTTAAAAATAAGTAGACTATAAACTATATATATATATATATATATACTTTAATTTTGTAATACTTGTTCAGTGATCTCCCGACTCGATCGTCTTCTGGTGTTGTGGGAAGTGACGAGTCGGATAACGTATTGCTTCCGGTCGCGTCGGGATCGATCGTTCGGTGAACGATCGTGGTCGTAGCTTCCAGATGCTACATCTTTGCCAATTTTCCAAAACAACCAAAACCTTTTTTTGGACACAAAAGGAGTGCTGTATGGGACAGGCTACGGGACTCTTATTCCGGATTAAGTCGATACAAAGTATTTAGAAGTTAAGGATCACGGTGAGAAATTGTTTAGTTCATTTTCGTTTACTTTAACATGACTGAGCATGATTCATTTGCTACCCCACGCCAGTCCGTCATTAATTCAAAACAATACGCGTATAATACCTCGGTATTATACGTTCCCAGCCCTGACTACGAGTGATGTAAGGTATTGTAATACGAGTGGATCATGACAGCTACGCTCAAATTGGCTTCCCGATCCTTTTACCATGCGCGCACATGAGCGGTAAAATTTGAATTAAATTATTATGCATATTAAATTGTTACAATTATGTGTTGCAGATTAGGTCAAGATGGGTAAATGTAAAATGAAATTCGAAGTTTAGATTTTCATTAATGGGGCTTCAAATATTTGACAACATTTTGCTTCTAATTTACATATTCCTCAAGTCGTAAAGATGTGAGTGAAGGAATTTAAAAAATTTTATTTGTTGAAAGTTCTGGAGAAATTAAAAAAGTATTTCGAAGCGTGTCTTGTATAAATTGATTATTATTATTATTTTTTTTAACTTGTTCTCGGGTTAAAAAGAACCCGGTTTTCCATCATAGCCACGGACTAAGTCAAGTGACTGATGAGTTTTAATTCAATTTCGAACCAATTCTTTTTCTTGAAAATGACTCATATGAAATGTAAATATCTTGAGAGTACAAAGCTGACGCCTTTAATCTAAGAGATAACAGATACAGTGTAGCTCATATAAGCTAATGAAGCAATAGAATATTTACCAGCCACGTTGACAATCAAATTCATTATTATTACATAAATTATTTTGTCCTCTAATCAGAAAATATGAAGATTTCCTGCATCCTGGTCTTATCCTTGGCCGTGATTCTCAATTCTATTGGTAAATATACAATTATATCCATCTTGTGGTAAATTTTTTTCAGGCTACACGCAAATCAGAATTTTAGAGATTTAATCTGCACGGAGCAATTTTATTCCAGCTGTGCAGGTTCACGTATATTCAATCGAATTTACACAGTATTCAAGTTCGTTATTAGTTTTATAATCATTCAGATTATTAATCAAATCCTTCATTAATTAATTAATCAGTTTCTCCTGTGATTGAAAAGATGAGGAACGTCTGGACTCTGGTCTTATCCTTGGCCGTTATCCTCGATTCTATTGGTGAATATAATGATAAAATCCTGAACGAAATTAATATAATGAAAAAAATTAATTTAAAATTATAGATGTATTATTTAATATATCTATAATTTCATGGTATTTTTTTTAAGATTGTGCAACTGTGCATGTCAAAATGTTCACGTCCACTGATGGTACCCTTCTGTCAGTGCACGTATACGTAAATAAAAAATAGAATTCACACAGTATATATGGTAATTATTATTATTATTATTATATCATTAAGCCGTTTCCCTTTCCGGGTAGGCGTGAATTGCTCGGTTGGAAAGTAGTGATGTGTGGATCTCATCTGGAAATTATCGTGTGACAACGAACAACGTCACCTTCCAGAGGGGCGTCTTTCAGGGCGATACCATGAGCTCTTTGCGTTTTTTCATCACACTTCTGCCTCTATCTCTCGCACTACGAAATTCTTCTGGATACCTCTCTGGCGACACTAACCACAGCGAGCATAAGGTCACTCATGTATTTTATATGGATGACCTGAAGATCTATCCCTCTGGTAAAGGCAAACTTCAAGTTGCCATAAATATCGTCGAGAAGTACACACGAGAGATTGGGATGGACGTTGGATTGGATAAATGTGCCAAAATTCATCTGAAGAAAGGAATGGTTGTTGGCGTTCCCAAGGACCCTGAGCTTGTCGATATGAGTTTTATTAGACATTTTACTACTGGAGAGACTTATACATACCTGGGCTTGCCTCAAAGCCGCATTCAGGATGTAACACCAGTAAAGGAGACTCTCCGAAGCAGATACAAGAATCTTCTTGGACAGATTTGGTCATCCAATCTATCGGCGTTGAACGATGTATCCGCGACTAACATGCTTGCCGTCCCGGTTCTACTTTACTAGTTTGGTGTGGTTTAGTGGACGAAGAACGAACTTAGGGCCCTCGATGTCGCCACACGTAAGACCATGCATATGCATAAAAGCTTACATATCAATTCGTCAGTTCCGCGATTATACATCTCACACCCTCAAGTCGGACGCGGACTTCTGAATCTTGAGTGTCTTCATAACCGAATTGTTTTGAGTACAGCTTACATCGTTGCAAATGAAAAAGATCCTCTCCTAAAAATGTTCAGGAATCACGAGATGGTTGGCAAAGGAGCGTTCCTTTACAAAGCCGCGGAGCCTTTTTTGGAAAGATTTTGAAAATGCTGTAGCTCTGTCAATTTTCTTTGTATTGAAAAAGTCATGATAATAATTTGTATCAATTTTCGAGTACTACGGGCAGCCGTCCATGGAATTTATGATACTTGAAAAAAATGGTCCAACAAATTTTGAAAGTGCCCTAACTTTTGGAATTTCTATCCAAAATGGCTGGTTAACGAACTTGATCGTTCCTTTTGTTACCTGAAACTGTGTGCCAAAGCCCAATTCAATCCAAATAGTCTTTTGAAAGTTATCCGATATACAGGCGACGACGACGACGACAGACGGACAGACATCAACGTAAAAACTAATTTTACTAACTCAGGGGGCCTCAAAACGTCGACATTTCACGGAATCCGCGAAAGTCATTCTTCACATAAAACCAATACCTTCCCATTGTGATGAGAATGTAACAATTCATTTTGTTTTGTGCCAATAAAATTTGATTTTTCGATTTTGTAATAAAACTCAAAAAGTGATCATGAGAATCTTGTAGGACTATCAAAAAGTAACACTTTTCTTTTCCTTCCTTTTTCTCATATCAAGCTTTCATTGGCTTAAAATGTAAATTTTCGCTTTTTTTGGGAGATTTTGTAAAACCTGTGGCTCTGTCAATTTTCTTTGTTTTGAAAAAAGTCATGCAAATAATTGGTTTTAATTTTCGAGTACTACGGGCAGCCGTCCACGGAATTTATTAATCTTGAAAAAAATGGTCTAACAAATCTTGAAAGTGCCCTAACTTTTTGAATTTCCATCCAAAATAGCTGGTTAACGAACTAGATATTCCTTTTTCGTCCCTGAAACTGTGTGCCAAAGCACAATCCAATCCGATTAGGCGGTCCTACTGGGAGCCGATGTCATTTTTTAGATGACAGTTGCTCCCAGTGGGACCCTGCGGTGATTGTTAACCTTAATTTATATATATATATATATATATATGATTCTCCTAATTTCATCATTACTTTCACCTCTTATAGGTTACTTAAATAGCGTAAGTCCTAGACTTCACACTATTTGGTCTTCAAGAAAACGGGTATATTTCCTTTTAATATACCTGTTTTCTAAATATTTACCTTTTTCTAAGGTTATAGTTTTCCTTTTAACTATCGTTTCCTTTTGACTGAATTCTAGAATCTAGAGACAAATCAAGTTTACTCTAGATTTTAATCATAATTAGCATCACCCGTTTTCTTTTTTAGTAAAGAATAAAGATTCACCTAAGAAATTTTTGGGGAACCCAATTCGTCATTTATTGTTAGAGTTTTCGTTTTCATTGATCCGAGGTGCTCCATTGTTCACCCGAACAAAAAAAGGGTCTTGAAACAAGATGAATATCTGTTATTTATTTTTAAATTTCAAGTTTTGAATTTTCTGGACCAGAATATATAATCTTTCTTTAAAATTCTCTAACTAAGATATATCTTAGCTCCTGATTTCTGACGACTAATGACTGTCTTGAAAATTTATATTATCAATAATATTATTTCATTATTGATTTAAATCCGAATCCTATGTTCATTCCAATCCTCAATAAAATAAAATAATTTTCCTATGAGCCATTCGTCTCATTTATCGTTGTACTCATTAATTTTTTTGTTTGTTCCGGATTCAACATTTTTCTCAGAACGAACCATATCAATGTTCAACGAAGTCAGACCTAATATAATTAAGGCACATGTCTCACGAGATCGAGTTCCTTGATGACAAGAGATTGATACAAAATGCCCCAGGTGTAAAAAACACATCTTCACTGGGGAAGTCTGGTGTATGCAGTACTTGTGGGTTTCTGGAGTGAGTTCCTCGAGGACACAAGATTGATCCAACGCCCTAGGTTTGAAACCCACATCTTCTCCAGGGAAGTCTGGCTTTTCCAGTACTTTACGGTTTCTGGAGTGAGCTACTCGAGGACACGAGATTGATCGAATGCCCCATGTGTAAAACGCACATCTTCTACGGGCATGTCTGGCGTTTCCAGTACTTTAGGATTTCTGGAGTGAGTTCCTTGACGACATGAGATGGATCCAATGCCCCAGGTGTGAAAAACACATCTTCTCTGAGGAAGTCTGGCTTTTCCAGTACTTTAGAGTTTCTGGAGTGAGTTCCTCGAGGACACAAGGTTGATCTAATGCCCCAGGTGTGAAACACACATCTGCTCCGGGGAAGTCTGGGTTTTTCAGTACTTTAGGGTTTCTGCAGTGAGTTCTTCTAGCACACGAGATTGATACAAAGCCCCAGGTGTAAAAAACACATCTCCTTTGGGGAAGTCTGGTTTTTCCAGTACTCTAGGTTTTCTGGAGAGAGTTCCTCGCGGACACGAGATTGACCCAACGCCCTAGGTGTGAAACACACACCCTCTCCAGGGAAGTCTGGCTTTTCCAGTACTTTACGGTTTCTGGAGTGAGTTCCTCGAGGACACGAGATTGATCGATTTCCCCATGTGTAAAACACACATCTTCTCTGGGGAAGTGTGGGTTTTCCAGTACTTTAGGGTTCCTGGAGTGAGTTCCTCGAGGACACGAGATTGATCCAACGCCCCAGGTGTAAAAATGCCTTAGAAGTTTTAAAAATACCGTAGAATCTTGAAAATGCCTTCAAATTATTTAAATCTATTAAAAATGTCTCGGAGTCTTTACAAATAATCTAAAATATCAAAAGAATTCAAGACAATTCAGAAATACTATAGACCTGAAATGAATAGTGATTAACTTTTCATTTATAAGTGACTTGAAAGTGATTTGAGAAAAAGGATACTGACATTAACTGCGTAGCAGCTCTTATTATTTTTCACATTTACTTTTTGCACAAATTCTCTGATATTTACTATTTTGTCTCAAAATCCCTGAATCTTGAAAGTTTCGATTAAATTGCAACTTTTTTAAAGTTCCATAATGGGCTGCAAATATGATACCATAGGGTACCAACCAAATAATTTAATTTCCCAATTAAATTATTAATCTTCAAAAAAAAATGCATTTTTTTTAAAGTAGTTTAAAATTTCAACTAGGAAATTGAATTTTTAACCTAAGCAGATGAAGTTTCAACAAAAGTTTTACCCCGAGTAAAATAGCATAAAAAATGGTTGCCCCCCCCCCCAAGACTTTACGCAATTTATACATGGCCCCAAATATGCACCCTCCGACAAATATTCTAGATCCGCTCTTGGTTAAAAGCTATCAGGAATTCCCTATAAAAATAAATCATTTTTCCGCTAGGCACCCTGCACGAGCATTGTCGGTATGATCGCAGGCGCGACTCACTTTTTTCCAAATGATTCTGAAACAAAAATGTCATCTTATTCACGAAGCAAATTCCAACTGGTAGATTCTTATAACAACAAAAATATACTTATCTAGCAATTCCAAGTTGATTTCTTGAAGACAAAGATTTTAAACGTCGAAAAAAATATAAAAACATGGTTTCTATTTAAATATTTGTTAATTATGTTTATAACATTCATGATTAATATATTTATATAATATATAATAAAAATTCAAGGCGAAGAAATAACTTTAAAATTATTATTAACCTCCAGCTTGAGAATGGGGTGAACGGGAATTAATGAATCCCCCCCCTCCCCTAAAGCCCTTCTCTGGATCCACGCCTGTCAGTATTGAATGACATTTCATCATAGAAAGACTTACGCATGAAGAACGTCTACAAATTGTGCAATTGTACTACGAAAATTCGCGTTCTGTGAAGGTCTTTCGCGCGCTTCGGTCGACTTATGGTGTTCATAGTCGGCCTTCTGAGTAGGCTGGGGCGAAAAACCAACATTGTGCGTCCAGGAAATGCCTGGGTGCGCAAAAGTGGCCCAGTCCAATCCGAAAATCAGCGCACTTTGAAATTTTGAAATCGGATGATATCTTCAGTCTGTTCTTTGAAGGTGAAATCTCGAAATTTCACTAAAAAATACTAAAATTCAAGGTTTTGCAAAAATGGGCTTAAAATCGACACCGATGCCTTCCAAGGGTGTCTTTACGATGAAATGTCATCAGAGGGTACTTAGAGGTCCGTATCAAGTACCAAAGTCACCCCATGCCAATCCTCATGGAGGGGGAAATGGCTCAAAATTGCGTATTTTCGAGTAAAATGCTTAAATACTTGTGCAGCTCCTAGCTCACTGAGTTCTCCTACTTCGAGTGACCCAGAGCCCACCAAGTTGAGGTGGCTGCACATCCGGCTCCACCCACGCCCTACCCAACCAACCAACCATATGTAGAACGTGCTTATTTAAGTCTCAGAGTCATTAATTACAAACATCACTGCCAAGGAGAAAGAAAAGGAGGAAAGGTATCAAGACCTTAAAAGGGAGCTGCAACGACTGTACCCAAATATTCGGTACAAGTAATTTTCCTTGTGATAGGTGCTCTCGGAGGTGTGAAACTATCACTGGTTCGTAAACTTGAAGCCATACGCGCATGCCGAAAATATGCCACGGCACTTGCGAGATGGATGCAGAAAGCTGACATCCTTGGGTCGCTTCGATTAATTTTATTCACAATATCAAATTACATAAAGATTGAAATTTAACATTCTTTAATTAAGTAACATAAATTCATTATTTACTTTGAGATTATGTCATTGAATATTGGCTATAATTTGTATAATAAAAGTTTATTTATTTTTAAAATAGCCCTATTCCAGTTACATAAATATCCAATTGTTTCTGAGGTTGCAAAATGAGTATCTGAATTCAATTTGCAAAGCTATATATACATAATATGCTCTCATTTTTCCTGGAATGAGTTTGGAAGGTTATTAATCATTCAAATTTTCATAACAATATAATGTAAAAACTGTTTGAATGTTTCAATGAAAATAATTATTTGATACTTCTTATCTTCTAAACTGACTGATTAATTATTAGCTGATTAATTTTTTTCAAAATATTGAATTATATAAAAATTGAATTTGAATTAATTTTAATTCGTTAAAATAAATAGATTATTTACTTAAAGGTTATATAATTGAATATTGGCTCCAATTTTTATAATAATACTTTTCACATTCTCATCATAATGGGAAGGTATTGGTTTTATGTGAAAAATGACTTTCGTGGATTCCATCAAATGTCAACGTTTTGAGGCCCCCTGAGTCAGAAAAAATAGTTGATTGATTATGATAAGCATAAGTGATGAATTCTTCTTTGCATAAAGGTACGTCGCATTCTTCACACATGAAAATTGTTCTCTTGATTACTCCTTTCATTTTTCAGACAACAAATCGTTTTAATACACAACGCCACCTTAAATTAAATGTAAATTGAATGAATTTTGAACAATTCTTCCACTCAAAGGTATTTTGTTCAATTTTACGTTTCCTACTTGAGGTTATGTTCTACATGGTTTTTGTATCATAAACCTGTCACTTCTTAACCACTTTAAAGAAATGTTGTTAAAATTTACCTTCATCTCTTTATAAAAATACTAAAAATCATAAAAGATGTCGATTCTGCAAAATGAATAATCAAAGGAGTAATCAAAAGAACAATTTTCATGTGTGAAGAATGCGACGTACCTTTATGCAAAGAAAAATTCATTGCTCATCATAATTAATCAAAAATGTATGTACTTTAATACAAAATTATAACCTGAATAATTTAAGAAGAATAGTAAATTATTCCTGGTAAAAATACCCGTTAGGAATCGTTAGAATCTTTATAGAAGCCTGTAAGATTGCCGTTCGAGTTTTAAGTGGATTTAAAGAGGAATCGTGGAAAGTAATGTGTTGTAATATTTTTCTAAGGGGATACTGGTTGCGCAGTTAATTTCGCGAAATATTTTTAATGGGTTCTATGGGGAACCTAAGTGGAAATTATTATCCGAAATTACTTTTTGAACATTTCTTCAAAGGGATCTAATAGGAATTTAATAGGGACATAATTCTATGAGGATCTAAGCGGAACCTAAGTAGACCTTAAAACGCGAAATTATTTTTCGAGAAATTCTTTTAAATGGATTTAATGGACATTTGATTGAATCCGCGAAAGTCATTTTTCACATAAAACCAATACCTTCTCATTGAGATGAGAATGTAATAAAATGAATATACCGAATTGCTTTTAGAGAAAATTATATTACCAACTTGTGGTTTTAAAATTTTCCATGGTCAAAAATACAAGAGTTTTCGTTTGTAAATTTTACTGTCCATTATACTGCGACCTCTATAAACTATGGACCCCACCGACAGTGCCTGCCATTTCCAGGAATCTGGTAGCTAGGTTAGGACCAAGCAATTGACATCTGCTAGGGTTTAAAATTTTACAACCTATGAAACTTGTAATTTTTTAATAAATAATTTTTAAATAAGAAATTCGGAACCTGTCGGTCTCAGCAACTGCAGGGATATACAATTTTCCGTAAAAAGATTAAAACTGTCCTTTTTTTAAAAGTATCTAGTGAACTGTTGGAGATAGAAAAAAATGGGCAACATTTTTAGATTCGTCATCCAAAGAATAATAATTATTGCAGACAAATAAACTTATTACTATATACTAAATAAGTACCATGAATATAAATAATATAAAGATTTTTTATTTCAAGTTCTTATTATAATTACTGGTTTCAAATGACTAATTTCATATTTTGTCATGTTTGGGATATTGATAAGGTGCAGTGATGCGAACTTTAAAAAATGTTTATTTTGCTGAACGAAAAGGTGAATTTTCACTGATTGTCAGTGATCCATTCCCAGCTACACTCTCCCGGGCAAAAATATTTGGTCTTGATTTTACCTCGGGTAAAACCAATCCAAGACAATTTCAAGTCATTCTGTATGTCTAGCTCGTGAGACGGAGCCAGACTATTTTTGATGTCTTAAGATATATATATATATATATATATATATATCGTCGTTTCAAAAAATCTCTCTTTTTTCGAGATTTTACAATCGTGTATTTGACAATCGTTATCTATGTAAAATGACTTTCTCGACAACGTGGTCGTATTACTTTTTCGGTACGATCAGTAGTTCCTGCGAAAAAGGCGAAACTTTTCTGAAAGTCAATTTTCGGCGAGAGAAAAGCATTGTAACTGAAAATTAATTTCCGATTCGGGTTTCACACCCCATAAATGGGGTGTATGCCAAAAATGCATCCATTTCTGATGAAGCCTTAAAAATGTTATTTCAGAGCTTCGTTAACTGGACTAAAGTATAGATGATAAGTTTTCAGTGCGTGGTGAGGTTAGTATTGGCACGTTCATTTTTCATTAACCCTGCATTACTATTGGGATCTGAACTCATGGCGTCACGTGACAGGCAATATGGCGAAAACAACGGGGTCACTTTTGAAATAATACACGTGATACTAGCAGTTTTAAAGTGTGCGATAATGACGACTGAAATAATGCTAAGCATTAGTGACATTTGCGAATTTACTGCTTCTACACCGTCTTCTAGAAATTGTATAGAGGGAGAAAAGGTTTTACATGCTGAACACCTTTTATTCTGTGGCAAAATGCACAACGATGTGAACAACAAAAACAATATTAATTTAATTGCTTTTTGTTTGCAATCTTCACGCCTTAAAGAAATGCCTCACGAAATTAAAGGGGAAATTAGCTTTGAGTGGAAAGTGCAAACATATGGTTGCAGTTTTATTGCATTTGCATGCGTAAGTATCTATCAAAAATATGCTATATATATATATATATATATATATATACTGTCTCTTATAACTTTTCATGGTTCCAATCAGCAGCGCGACGGCCCTGCTCAACTTTGTCGCATCCCCACCACCTGGACCAATTTTGTTGCAAGACTCATTCCTACGGAAAATAGATTTCCGGCGTAAAATTTCTGTCGCAAGACAATCGTCGAGGTGGTGGGGATGCGACAAACTTAAGCGGGGCGTCGTGCTGTAGACCAGAGCCATGAGAAGTTGTAAAAAACTCCAAAAATGGTTTCATTTCAACCTAATTTTTTTTATGGGTGCTTTCGGGTCCCTGATTTCATATCTGTTTTTTTAATGTTCAAAAACAAAATGTCCGATCCTATACGGTGATGAAGAAGCTAACAATTTTTGATTACAATGAAATCTTGTAAATATAATATGTATCTAGAGTCGTAGATTTAAAATCCTTTTATTTGAATTTTCAAAAAAAAAAGGTAAATATATTAATAACCAATAGATCATAGCATAGGCCCACAAAAAAAGTGGGTTGTGCGAGAAATCAGAGTATGGTACCCATACGTATTTTGGGCCGCTGAACACGAATCTGACATCAGTTTTTCCCTGCTACGTCAGGATTTTCCCCTAGATGCAGAAAATTCCCTAGTAAATCAACTTTTTGGGGTATAACTTACCCTTGGTATTAAAATCATCTGGAAACAGATCAGGCATGACATTTTTTACGTATTTTGGGGCGCTGAACACGAAAATGACATCAGTTTTCCCCGAGCACGTCAGGATTTTCCCCTAGACGTGAAAAATTCCTTTTAAAATCAGCTTTATAGGGTATGGAATAACCCTTGTTATTCAAATCGTCTGGAAAATATCAGGCATGATACTTTCATGTATTTTGGGGCGCTGTAAAACAATGTAAAATAGCACTAAGCCCTTTCGACGACAAGAGGTTCCTATTGCCAAGCAGTACCGATACTCTGGCAGGGGGGCACTATAGAATTAAGGAATCAGCAGATAAGAGTATGGATGTGGATAGTAAATAAATTGTAAATAGGGAATGAATATGTGTGTGTATAGATTGTAAATATATTGATGGTATTGAAATAAATAACAACATAATATGTACATATAGTCTACTTTATTTTTCAAAAACCTTATATTTAGTTGATACATGACTTTAATATTCGTTTAAAGTTATTTAACTATAGTTTAATGTGTAATTAATAATAGCTCAACTATAACTTAACTATAGTTTAATGTTAAATTAACTATAACTTAACTATACTTTAACTAAAACTTAACTATACTTTAACTATACTGCAACTATACTTTAACTATAACTTAACTATACTTTAACTATACTTTAACTATACTTTAACTATAACTTAACTATAATTTAACTATACTTTAACTATAACTTAACTATAACTCAACTATACGCTAACTATAATTTAAACATAGTTTAACGTTAATTTACATTTCTGACTTATCTATCCATCTATTGTGTGAAGAATCAAAACCAAGCCATTTTACATAGACTTTGTTATCTCATTTCTTGAGAACCTTCTCTATGAGATAAATGTCGGGGTACTTGACCTTGAGGAGCTCTTCTTGATAGAATCCACCAGCAATTGGTCGATTGTGATAGTCCTTGAGCTTATACGTAACTGGTTTAGTTGACATTACTTGGTCTACAGTGTATATTTCTGTGGACCAGTTCGCAGTGTATCCCTTTTCAAAAAGGTTTTTCAGTTTGCTCACAGGGGACGGCGTTGGAAAATTGTATACACATAGAGAGATATGACTAATTATATTGACGAATTTCTAGCTAATTTTATACTAGAAATCATGTTTTGTGCGCTATGCGCGCGGTATGTTACTTATTAACCGTCGCATACTTAAATATAAATATTTCAGAGTAGCCTCTGAAAACAAAATAAAAATTCTGGTCCTTTCCTGGTTACCAAACATTTTTCCAAGACATAAGAATTTTAAACTTCGAACTTTAATACCTGGAAAAATGTTCAATTTAAATATTGCCATTTTAACTACAAAATTGAAGGTATCCAAATTAAAATTAAATCCTTTTTAACTAATTAATTCATCAAACAAATTCATCAGACTGTTTCGAACTTAGGGTTCATTTTCCGTGTCTGAAAAAAGCCGATCTACCCAATTTTTGTAAAAGAGTTCAAATCATTTGAAAGATTTCCAGTGGTTTAAAAGGATTTCAAGGGAATTCATAGAATTTCTAACGATTTTAATTATTATAAGAAATTTTCAAAGTGTTGAAACATTTTAAGGAAATTTAAAAGATATAATAGATATAATATATAGATATAAGAAAAAATCTTAACATTTTATAATATTTCTATAAACTGCGAAGAATGTCACAAAAATTAAGGGGTAATCTGCGTTTTTAAATAATTTCCTTAAATTTCGAAAGATTTGAAAGGATTTCATACGATTTAAAAGATTTTAAAATATTGGAAAAGAATCCAAGGGATTTCAGAGAATTTCTAAGATTTACAAAGATTTTAAAGGATTTTTAAGAGATTTTATAAGATTTCCGAGGAGTAATCTGAGGGATTTCTAAGACTTTCAGTAAGGTATTTTTTTTCTTTCACAGGAATTGAGGGCTCATTTAGGGCTCTTAAATGACCCCCGGCGCAATTTTTCAAAAACAACCCCTACCATAGAAAAATTACCCTGAAAAATAAATCTGCACATATGAACTTTTTTCTTTCACAGGAATTGAGGGCTCATTCAGAGCACTTACATGACCCCCGGCGAAATTTTTCAAAAGCAACCCCTATCACAGAAAAACTACCCTGCAAAATAAATATGCACAAATTGACTTTTTTCTTTCACAGGAATTGAGGGCTCATTCAGGGCTCTTAAGTGAGCCCTGGAGAAGTTTCTCAAAAACGACCCCTATTACAGAAAAACTACACCGAAAAATAAATATGCACAAATTAACTTTTTTCTTCCACAGGAATTGAGGGCTCATTTAGAGCTCTTACATAACCCCCAGTACTATTTTTCAAAAACAACCCCTATCACAGAAAAACTACCCTGAAAAATAAATATGCAGAAATTAAAAAAGTAAGTACATTAGAATTAAGGGCTCATTTTAGGCTCTCCAACGACCCAAAAATCAATTTTCTAAAAGCATCCCTTAACATTCGAAAACTACCCCTTACCCAAAGGTACTCACAAAGTGCAAAAAAAGTATTGCATCAAGTTGAAGTATATTTTGGTTGTCCAATAACATCAAAAAAATTTCAAAGAATCACCCTTAAAACTCAAAAACCACCCCATGAAGGAATTTGACATTAAACTGTGAATGAAATATATCAGCATTTTTTGCTTTTCTGGGACCGGTCACAAAGAGTGTATAACCTATGCCAGAATTAAGGGCTCATTTAAGGCTCATTTAATACCCAAAAGCCAAATTTTGGGCTCTGCATTGGTTGAATAATTATGCGATAAGATGACGAAAATCTAAAATGAAAAAAAAACAGGACTGCAAAATTCGCGTTTTTTAAAATTATTTTGCAAAAAAGTTGCAAAATAACACTTTTTTAAGAAATTCTGATTACACCATTGGAACCATTTGAACCTCTGGACGTTAATGGGTTAAAATTTGAAGAGCTCTAAAAATTCCGAAATATGTTTTGAAGCATGCCCGCACATTTCATTGATGTTTCTATGTAGTTAATCAAAATGTATTGCGAAAAATGTTTGTAAAGTAGCAATGTATAAGAGCATATAATCATAATTGGTGGTTTAAAATGTAACGTAATCTCAAATATTATAATTTATTTTATAATTTAAAATACAACACGAAACTTTTTCAGGATTTTTCTTTTATTAAGTTATAGTGAATACTACATGATTTTGTAACTAAGTACTTTAGTAGAACCTTAATGTTATATACTTTAAAGTAAAGGAACATATGAGAACGTTAATATTTTGAAATATTTGTGTTTATATTTCAATTAGATTATATGTATTATAAATATAATTGTGATATAACTCTCAGTAACTGCAGTAAGCGATTACAGAAGAGTATCGGTATTTCTAGAAATTTATAAAAAAAATTTATAACTATCCATGTTAAATATTTTAATAACCATCAGTCCAAAACCCCCTTATTTTTAAATCCACTCCACGCAGAAGAAGATTTGAACAAATAGTATTTAACATTCAACTTTATAAGTGGAACGAGGACTTGCATGTTGGTGGAGGAAGTGAGAACGTGTTCAGTGTCAGGTGGTGAGAGGATTTTACAGAATTTGTGTGGAAGGTGTGAGTGGAGTGTGAAATATGTTCAAAATTGTATGCTACTTTTCAAGTAAGCGTTATTATTAAATAAATACAAAATTTAGTGACACATTGCATAACAAAGTATACTCCAACGTAAATGAATCCATGCAGTTAATGATAAATGAACGTGCCAATACTATAAGCTCACCACGCACTAGAAAGTTGTGACCTATCCTCTTGCACTCCACTTTTTCAACAAACCCGGTAATAACTCCCTATTAACACCGAATGTTGACTCAATATTGCATCGATATTTCCTGAAACATCTGAAACATTGCACGAAACATCGATGCAACATTGATGCAAGTAATCGATGGCCGCTTTTTGAAACATTTGCCCTATAGATTTGAAACTTTTAGTACGCAAAGCGATCGGTTGGTGTCGCTGCTCGCCAATGCCTAATAGAGTGATGCGGTGGAAATCTGCATTACCGACTACTGTACAGGTGATCCGCCGCGTGCTTCCTTACCGACTTCTTCCTTACTGCCACCACCCCTCTCCACGCACACACTCTCTCTCACTCCCACTCTCTCTCTCTCCACCCCCCTACCTCTCACTCCCTCTCTCTAAAGCTTATTTCCGTTTTCCACACGGCGTTATCGATCCATTTCTAGATATGTCTATAATCGCACCCAAATTTATGATTTTCTTAGCGTACGGCCGGTGAACTTGTCTAAAGGATTGCGCTGTTGAATTACATTTTTTATTTTGCCATTTTTATTAAATAATGTTAACCATTTTGCAGTTTTTTAATTATTGTACATTATATACCTTTTTATTGTTGTATAATTTTCATCCAAATTATGCATAAATAATAGTTAATTTTTCAATAATCCTATGACATTGTTCAAACTATAGCCCACCTGTAAACTCGCAAATAATTATATATACTTAATTATCGGTATAATTCCGATGTTTTGTAATCTAATCACTATCGATTAAAGCTGTGGGATGGCTTTAAAATATGCATAGATCTTTGAATCTTATAATTTATGTGAATAATGTTAAAAAAATGGTATGCCAACAATCGGAAAAATATTCTTCAATTCACAAAAAAATTCCTTTTAATTCAAGAAATATATTCATTGGCTCTCAGTCAAAGAAAAGTGTATTTGATGGACGTGTCTACAAGCACCGAAAAAGTCTAGTCAATTGCACCGAAATTTTGGTACAGATAGACCCTTTTTCAGCTCGATTTGTACCAAAAAAGCCACCTATTTGCACCAAAAATTCGGTACCCGTAGCCACGGCCTTATTTGATTCAAAGAAATGATTTTGTGTTCGAATAAAGAATTTTCTTTAATTTGAGATGATTTTCCTTATTTGAAGTTACTTTTGATTGACTGAAGAAATTATGTTAAAGAAACGGTTTCTTTATTTCAAGACAGATATATTTCTGATGTTTTCCTGAACATTTACATTTAAAATTAAAAGCAATTTTGTTTAAATTTGATTAATATTTACATGTACATATTTATAACCTAAGAATACATCGAATTATTTTGATTTTGTTCGCAATATCATCTTAAAGAACTTCAAAAAATAGTTAATTTTGTGGATTTAATTATTTAATGCCAATGCACATTCTTAATCACTGTAAGGAAAAAGCGTTATTTTTTTGAGCGGCCCCTATATATATATAATCAAAAACTAAAGGTTAACAACCACCGCAGGGTCCCACTGGGAGTAACTGTCATCTAAAAAATGAATAAGATCTTATCTCTAAATTTATTTTCTAATTTGAGCTTGTGCCGGCCATGGGAATAATCACGGTCTAATGTTTAATTCTGAAAAGCTGGGGAAGGATACATAACGGGTGGTTAGCCACCACGTTACAAAATCCCATCCCAGACTGACCGGTGGGGTCCCAAGACCAGCAGGCGTCACCAATCCGACCTCCTTATAAGGTATCCCGAATAATAATCCTCAAAAAAAAAAAAAAAAATAAAGGAATAAAGAAAGAAAATAGATGAAATAAAGCTTTGGAAAACAAGCCTGAGAATTCCAGGAACTTGTGATAAAAAAAGAAATATGATAATCATTGATCTATTATTTGTCAGATTCAGGATCTCTCTCACAGAAACTGATTGTTGCTCATTAAAATACTCTTGAGTTTAGTTATTCTAGTTCTGTTGAACTAATATAGCTCTTTGACTTCGGTTATAGCCGACTTTAAATCAGTGATAATTCAGTGTTCCTTATTAGACTGTAGTCCTATCTAGTGAGTTCGCCGACTCAAATCAAAGAAATTCGAAATTTTGGAACGTACAATGTTCAATTTTAATGATGCAATCAGGCAGCTGAGGCAAAAGAAAAGAAACTCTTGAAGTTAAAACTAACCGTACACCCTCAAACTACACGAAAAGACTTAGACTAATTAATGCCTGTGAAACTACACGAAAACAGCTTACAACTAACTATAGTCTTAAGAGCTACAATAAACTTAACGAAAATGGCTTAAAACTACTAACGTGAAATCGGACTCAGGAATCCCTAAAAGCGCCGGTGAACTAGAGACGCTTCAGGATGGCGTCTGCTAAGGCCTGAATGAGAGGGTGATCTGATGTTGTAAAAACTCGCGAGGCAGTAAAGATCTAGTCACCATAGACGCTGTTGCCATGACGCAAGCTCGTAAACAGGAAAGAAACTTGCACATGGCATAAATTGACTACAAGCAAGCGTTTCCTTACGTACCATACGACTATTTACTTGAAGACTTGAAAATATACAAAATTTGCCCACGCATTATTGACTTCCTAAGTCGTGCGATGATGCTTTGGGGTACAAGAATCAAGTATTTTGATCATTGAAAATCAAGGATAACTAGATCAATACGAATTACGACGGGTATATTCCAAGGAGACCCCTTCAGTGCTTTATGGTTCTGTTTAGCGTTAAACCGACTGAGCGAAACACTAAATAGCATGTCACGTGGGTTCCGAATACATGATAACAAGGATGGTCATCAAGTGACCCATCTTCTATACATGGATGAACTGAAGCTATACGCTTGTTTGGACCAGAAACTGCAGCAAGTGATTGATGTCACGAAGCAGTTTTCTCATGATATCCACATGGAGTTCGGACTGAATAAATGCAGAACAATGCATTTAACGAGAGGAGAAATAGGGACCGCAGAGCAAGAAAACGATTTCGAGAAAGACATCGATGCAATGGCTGAGGGGAAGTCATACGAATACCTGGGTATTCTCGAATCTAAGGGTATTCAACATACGATAGTTGAAAAAAACCTAACAACTGTTTTCACTACAAGGCACAGATTGGTTCTGAAGAGTTCTCCTCACTCGGCAAACAAGATTAGGGCAATCAACACCTATGTCATCCCTGTCCTCACGTACTCCTTTGGGCTCATCAAATGGTCGAACACCGACCTCGAACGATTAAACAGAATCATCCGACCATTTTTAGGAGAGGATCTTTTCCATTTGCAACGACGTAAGCTGTACTCAAAACAATTCGGTTATGAAGACACTAGAGATTCAGAAGTCCGCGTCCGCCTTGACGGTGTGAAATGTATAATCGCGGAACTGACGAATTTATATGCAAGCTTTTATGCATATGGGGCATAATTTCTCAAGTGTACCCACCTCGGTAATGAAAGTTGTGCGATCGGGCTAAAAATTGGCACAATTGTAGACCTATTAAAGAGTACTCCTCACACCAAAAATTAAATAATTTTGATAATTATTTATCAAAATGGAGGGGGTACAATTTTTTTTCTAGAAAGTCCTTACTTTCAAACATTTGTAACTTTTTTCCTATTGCTTTAAACAAAATTTCACTATAAATGTTTTTGATAGATTTTTTCACAATCTTTTTGATGGTCGTAAAGATTTAAAAAAAAAGTCAAAATGTGACCATAATTTTCGAAAATCAAAAACAAATTTGACTTTTTCTCAAATTGAGACACTTTTTTTTCTTCAAAATAGTTTTGAAAGAAAGCTGAGAGTTTTTCCTATAAGATCCCTAATTTTTAAAGTGGCAAATTAATTCGTCTTTGAGTAATAGAACGATGCGTATACAAGATGCCAGGATAGGGCGGGTGGCGCGCGATCTCCTCTAGTGCGCTCACGCCGAGGATCTTTGTGCAACGCTGTAGTGCCAGTTTTTTAAGCTTAAGTCTCAGAGGACAAAAACATTTTGAGTTGAAGTTTTCAACCTTGAGTGGGGATGCAAGTGTAGTACTGTAATGTACCTGGTATCGTAACAGCTTTGTCAAATCTGGCTTTCAGTAACTCGGTGGCTAAGGCAAATTGTGCTTGTAGGGCAATTGTTCTCATATGATGTAGTCAGAGACCTTCGCAGAAAATCCGCGGCGTGCTCTAACTCATCAATGGTACCATAGCTTGTGAGAAATTCCGCAAGCCTCCCTTTCAGTTCTTCTGGGGTTTCTGATCATAGAGACCACCGGCTTTCCTAGGGTTAATCGAAACAGGATATATTTGTGGTTCGAGAGAGACTCCTCATCGGAGACTCTCCAGTCTACTCCCCTGTTCCTCAGTGCACCCGAACCTAGAGTCAAATCGAGAACCTCACTCCTGTTTTTAGTCTGGAATTTGGGAGTATCACCCCGATTCAGAATCTCCAGATCTGTGCCCACTATATATTCAATTAAATCTCTCCCTCTGTCGTTGATGTTTGTGCTTCCCCACACCGTGTGGTGAGAGTGTGCTTCACAGCCCAACAGCAGAGGAATTTTATTCTCCTGACAGTGCCGAATTAGAGCCTCCACCTCTCTTAGAGGTGGAGGTCCCCCGGCATCGCCAGCGAAATACGTCGAGGCGATGAGCACCTCTAGCCTTTCTCCACTGCTGCCCCTGAGTCTTACCTTGATAACAGTGAAATATCTAGAGCAGAATTTAGGCACCAAGATCGCATCCATACCCTTGACGGCTATGCATGCCCTTGTCGTTTTATCGAGTGGCCCCTTATATACGGAGCCACAGCCTGACAAGCCACAAATCCTTTTCCTTCATAACCAGCATTCTTGGATTAGGATGAGACCGGTCTGCACCACAGACATGCGTCTGGCTAGAACCGCCGAGGCGCCTTTGCTGTGGTGCAAATTAATCTGCATTATGGAGATTCCCGTCTCAGCCATTGACATTTAGGTAACATCCTTTTCATCCCCTTCCAGTCCATTTCATCCGCCCAGGTTTCACTCATCATAATCACATCCCACTCCTCTAACTCCCGCCAAAATCGTTCATTCTTGTTGTTCAAGCCTGACACATTCCAGAAAGCTATTTTCACGTTTTTATCTTCCCGTCCCTCACCTGTCCTCCTTAATTTTCTTCTGCCTTGCTGTTTGGAAACCCCTCTGTTCGATCGCTAAACTCTTTTGCATCTTCGTTTTTTCTACCTTTCTCTACTCTTTTTCCTTTTTTCCTTATTTATTTTACTTCATCGTCCCAGAACCATTCCTCCCTATTTATCCATAATCTGTCTCTCTCTATCCATACCATGCGCCCCTTTTTTCTCTCTACCCATACCCTCTGCTCTATTTGCAATTTTCTTTTCCTCTCCCTTGATGTCAGATCCTCTTCAATTCTTTCCCTTCCTCCTTTCAATAATTTTTTTCCCTCCATAATTTTCTTTTTCTTCTCTTCACTCCCTATTTGCACTAGAAACATTCCGTATTTTCCTTCTTTCGTCCATCCCATTCTCTTAACTCCTTCCAGCCTTACCTGAATCCCAATATCTCTCAGAAGATTTTTTATCTCAGCTTCCCCTGTTTCATTCTCCACTTTCAATCCCTTAACTACGATGTTATTTTTTCTCTTCGCCCTTTCTTCCGCTTCCAATCTTCTTTCAATCTCACTCATTCTGTTCTTCAAGCTTTCATTCTCATTTCGCAATTCATCACTCCCTTTTACTATTTCTACACTCTCTGTTTCCTTCCCCATATGCTCATTCCTGATTTCTAATTTGCTTACCCGTTCTTCCAACTGTTTTATCTCACTCTTTTCACACATTTTTAAATTGAAAACTCAAAATTCCAAGGTTCCAATATAGTAATTTTACTACATTTTCAATTCATAAAACGAACACAAGGTGTTTTGATATGAACGGACAAAAAGAGCCTGACGAAATGCCTTATGGATAGAGTCATATTTTCATGAGTAATTAAAAGAGGCGGATATTCAGACAGAGACCTAAAGGAAAAGTGTGCCAAAGTAAATTGAGTTTAAAAATTCATATAAAATTTTAAAAATTTTTCAACATTTAAAGTTTATATATAAAGCTGTTATGAAATGGTTTTATGAATTCTATTTACGTTCAACGTTTTGGTTTTGATATTAATTGAATTCTTAATGAATTTATTTATAAGAATGGACTCTGGGATTCTTCGTGTTTTTAGTCTCCTGCCAGTCTCACCAATATAAATTTTATTGCAACATTTACAATTTATCATTTAAACTATACAGGATGAGTTTTCTTTGCTGTTTTTATCTTCATCTCGTAAAAATAATTTATTAATTATGTTATTGTTAGTGAAATAAACATTAATATTGTACTTTTTTAGAGAACTCTTAAGACGTTCGTAAATACCTTCAACATATGGTAGCGATACCTTAGGTTCAAATTCATTTTGATTTTCATTCCACTTTCTATTTTTAGAGAAATTATTATAAATTTCATGGATTCTTTCTTTTATGATTTTATTTATTAATTGAGGACGCGTTCGGTGGCTTTGTCATAGGCCCTTCAGTTCTATTCGAAAGGAATATATATATATATATATATAATTAAAAACTAAAGGTTAAAAACCACCGCAGGGTTCCACTGGGGGCAACTGCCATCTCAAAAATGACAGATTTCGTTCCAAAATGCATTTTCAAATAGTTTGTTCTTAATATTGTAAACGTCCAGGGACGTGAACCGCGCGTGCGCTTCGTGCTATCTTGGGCAGAAATATTTAATTATACTTCAAGTGTCACGATTAAATTATTATTAATTAAGGAATTTTCAAAAGAGGAAATATTCTTGATTGTATAATCGATTTATTAAACATTTTTTTATGTTTGTCAGGCTTTTTCATATTGCCATGAATGTATTTTGAACGAACTAAGTATCCTGGAATTGGAACGATTGGAATGAACCATGGAAAAGCCGTGCGTCGATGGGTGGAGGGAGGGGGTGCAATGTTCGGGAGCCAAGTGCTCTGCATCCACTCGTGTTCTGGTGAAGGGGGTATTTATATTTGACCAAGCTTTTTTCAGGCGTTTTTCAAATATTCATAAAAAATACAATTGTTAATATTTTCGAATGGAAGTTCTTTTATATTTTTAAGCAGATCTGAAGGCCATGTAACGAGTATACCAGCTGATCAAGTTAGTCCTGAGATGAATATTTTTTCACCCATATTTAAAAATAAAAGTTAAAATAACGCGGAAATATTTTTGGAAAATATTAACGAATATTAAAGGACCATTTGTGGCAAGGCACAGTGTTGGGGGAAGAAAAAAGTTGATTAATGAAAATCATAAATATCGACCGATGCATTTAGGCTTCACCAAAGATATTATAAACCTAGATGAGGTACGGGGTGTCACAGTGGGAGAAATATATATATAGGATATCACATTTTCTCCCATATCGAGGTGCTGCCCTCACCGTACTACGAAGTCGAGCGCTGGATTTCTCGTTCGTCGTAAAATATGACGGTAAGAAGAAAAGATATGGGAAGTCCAAAGTGGATTTATGCCAGGAAGATCATGTACAGATCAGATATTTAGCTTAAGACAAATCACAGAGAAAAGCCTAAGAGTAGGAACGAAAGTTTTCTGTGCATTTGTTGACCTAGAAAAAGCATTTGACAAGGTAAATAGGAGTAAACTTTGGGACGTCCTTGAAAAATACGGAGTCCATGGATGGCTCCTACAAGCAATACATATGTACTCTAACTATATAGTATTTTATTTTAACCATATTCAGCAGAAACCCTTGGTACAGGGACCCTCTATCCTTATATAACGTACTCCGTATAACCTCTATAAAACTCTTGAGTAAAATACTCAAACTATATATGCAGGCAGTAAAGCGAGTGTATGAGTTGATGAGAAAGTTACTGTTCTGATATTGTGCAAGGCGTGAAACAAGGATGCGTTATGTCCTCATGGCTATTTATCCTATTTATGGACAAGTGTCTAAGAATGGATTTCTTCGAAGAAGAAGGTGTAGATCTCGAAACAGTGAAGATGCGTGGGTTGGCTTTCGCAGATGACAAGATTGTTATGGCAAAATCAATCGAGGACTTGCAGAAAATGTTGAATAAACTAAATACAAGCATGAAAAACATGGGCCTCAAAATTAACGTAAATAAAACAAAGGTAATAGTTTTTGAAGGAAAAAGTGAGAAAACAATATGCAACATTGTCCTGAATGATGAGAGATTAGAGCAAGTTGACAAGTACATATATCTGGAAAGCCTATTCACTAGCGACGGAAAATAGATGAGGAGTTAGATAGGCGCATAAATGAGGGTAAGAAGGTTATCGGTAGAGCAGGGTCCATTTTCAGAGAATCGTTCCGTAGCTTACGGTAAACGCTAAATGATACGCTAAAGAACGTCGGATAGCGGAAAACCGTAACTCTAAACTCACAGAGCATGCGCAGAAACGTCATCATGAGACTTTAGTGTTTACCGTAAGCTACGGAAAGATATGCAAAAACTCCCTATTTTCAAAGCCTGCAGAGGTAGACACATCATTTGTCTTTGGTGAATATTAGAATTACTGACTTGAAGTGCATCGCGTTCTAGAGTTCGCCTAAGATCCTTTTTGTACGCGCGAGAATAGCGAACTCCCATTGGCTCTTTACAACTCTCAATAGTTTAAAAACTATGGATCGTACAACATTTTGTCACAGTAATTTTTTGTTAGGTTTTCTACAAGGAATGTGCATGCACAAGGTTTATAATAAGTTCAGGATCACCCTGCATATAATTAAATTACGCAAATTACTACTAAATATAAATTAATAATTAAATTTGTATATACATTATATTACAAGTTAAAGAAAAAAAACAGTTTTTTTAATTGCGATCATAACCTACAAGATACGAAGTACTCACCTTAGTGTTTAGGAATAAAATTAATGGAATTTTCATTAAAAATATCTTAACATACTACTAACTATTATTTTTAAATTATTGCTTAAAGAATATGACACATTTTCAATGTAATTTGTCAATTTATAAAGTGTCAGTTTTAAATTCCCTTGTAAACTCGCGCAAAACTGATAAAAGTGACGACTGTTTCCGGTAAGAAGGCTTGCATTGAAAAGCACTCGAAAGTTTCCGGTTCAATGGTGACGTGCAATTATTGAATCCTTTTCGATACCGTTTTTGTCCTCGCGTTTTGAATCCTCAGAGCAGTACAGAAAATTTCCTAATTAACGTAAACCTGAAAATATCTTCAATAAACAATTTCCACAAATTTTAAACAGGTAAATATCTCATTATTTTACATGTTTAGTATGTAAAAAAAATCAAGCAAATCCGAACTGTTTCGGTCCGATGCAAGATAAATACTTAGCGTGCCTCTACTAATATCTATATATGTGGCGGAAGCCAGCTAGAAATGGCGGAGCCAATCAGAGAGTTGTAAGTAGGTTGCCACACTGTCTCTGGCGAAACTAAAGTCCCACATAGCCGCGAAATTTGAAAGTCATAGCATTTTCAAAAGTAAAAGGATTTTACCATTTTCTATTTATTATCCTTGAAGAAGGGAATAATAATACAAAAACAATGAAAAGTATTAAATAATTCTTGTATTGCACAAAATAGATTGAAGTATTGTTTTAAAAAGTTTAAAAAAAGATTAACCATCGGTTAATTACAAATTACAAAATTATTTTTCCATAGCAATTTATTAATACTCATTGAATTAGTAAGTTGTACTACTAAGCAGACTAGTAAAATACCCTTACTAATTCATTTATTAACACAAATCTTACCACTTTATGTAGCAAATTGTGATAAAATTACTAATTTAACAGTCGAACACAATGCTACTAATTTCATTAGTAAAATTTCTACTAATTCGGATTTAGAGAGTAGGAAAATTTAAAAGTAATTTCTCCTTTCATTTGAAAAAAATTAATTAAAAAATTATGAGAATGGTCACATACTTCTATAATTTTAACCCTTAAAGCGCCATGCTATGTAATAATAACACAAAGCGCCATGTGGGGTCGTGGGCGACCCCCTTGTCGGAAAATGTCATATTGCAATAAATGTAATTTTGATCTATTAAGTATTAATTTAGACGTATCCATTATAAATTATTATTATTATTTGTTCACACATAATTCATTTCAGTTTCTTTGCATGCAGTTGATTACAAAAAAATTGTTCAATATATTTATGAACAACAATTACTTACATATTTGATTGAATACATTTATTTCAAAGTATTTGATATTTCTGAAAATTTTAAATTAGTGAATAAATACATTGTAAAGAAAATACAAGTTACATACAATATAGGAATTAGTTATCTAAATTGCATAAATTCTTTGAATTAAATAATGGATTATGAGAAAAGTAATAAAGTTACACAACAAAATAATGTTAAAATATATCAACGTAATCGTAAAGACTTGAGAAAAGAGAATATTTCAGATGTTAGTAATGTTGCAGTTACGGAAATGAACACAAAATATAATCATTCAATGAATGATTCACAAAATTATGATTTCATTGAAATTATAAACTGTAATAGCATTTTAAATTATAGATATAGAAAAACGGTGATTACTCAGGGAGAAAATGGTCAGTTAATAGATACACATATTGATAAATTTGCACAATTACTTTTTCAAAAGTGTGATTGTCAAATGCAAAGTACAGTTTTAATGAATACACCCGAATTCGTGAAAGTAGTACCCAAAGATCGTAAACATATTCAAATCGTGTATACTCGAATATGTGAGGAGCAGGGACACCGGTTCTGCGTTTGCTATGATACAAAAGTATTACACATTTATGATAGTTTGAATACGAAATTTGTAAGATTAGATGCTATGACATACATTAACTTATTGCTTCCTTATAAACCAAAGTTACAGTATGAACATGTTCAGATGTACAAATAACGCCCGTATTTTTTGATATTCATATTAGTTTTTCACATAAAATAGTTTTCTCTGTTTAGAAAAATAGTCTTTGGCTGAAATTAGGCACTTACAGCATATTTGGAATACTTGAAGCATGAAAAAGTTAGATTTTAATAGGCAAAGTATTTGATTAAACTTCTAGTATCATGCTTTGTTTCTGAAAACGTTTTAAATGTATCAAAATTAATTATATCTTGGGCCGTCAGATATGGGGCGATGATAAATGTGATATACATTTCATATAATAGTGTCGCATATTGTAAAAAAGTTCGCATTTCGGACAAAATCGAGTGCGAAGCACTCATTTTCAAACATTTAAATTCAACATTTAAATTTGTTATTGTTGAAATTTCGATGGAAAAATTTTAAAAAAAATTTCGTAAAATTTTTTTTTTACTATGATAAATTTAGTTGTTTTCATTGCAGCCTATAACGCTGTGAGGAAAAAACAATTTTTCTCGAAAATTTTTTCTCAAAATTTTGCTATCGAAATTTTTACAATAGCAAATTTATTTGTTACAAGTTTGCAAGTATCTTGTAAGTTTGAGCGCGCCCACGGCGCGCGACTGTTGGTTCTCGCGCTACGCGCTCGATTATGCATTTCTCTCGCGCTTCGCGCTCGATTATATATTTACCTCGCGCTTCTCGCTCGATAATGCATCTGCCTCACGTTAAGCGCTCGGTCTTTGTATTTTCCTCAAATTTGTTTACAGACCTTTCAAATTAATTGTCAAAACATCGACGACTTTAATTTGGTGATTATGAATTCTCTTTTGTTAAAGCTCCTTCGGCTTTAACGAACACATTCTCATCACGTATCTCGTGCAACTCATGCGGGAACGACCTACATCCAAAGGCACAATGCGGCACTAAGAGTGCTTTATTACTATCTCTGTCACTCTCACGGCATCAGCCCAAATAACGCTCCGTTAAACGCTCATAGGGAAATAGAGTCAATTGTCGAGAATGAGAAGTGCCTGATATACTGGAACTTCATATTCTCGACAATTGTTTCTATTGCGCACTCGAGGTCTGACATAGTTCTTCTTGACTTCAAGGAATGAACCGTGTTCGTTATCGAATTTTCGGCACCAGCTGACAAAAACATCATAGCCAAGGAGAATGAAAAGCAAGAGAGGTGTAAAGACCTTATAAGGGAGTTGCGACGTTTATACCCGGAATACTCTGTTAAGCTAATTTTCCTGATCATCGGCGCTCTTGGAGGTGCCAAGATTTCACTGGTTAATAGCCTGAAAAGCATCCCTGCGTGTCGTGAAAATGCTGAGACACTTGCGGGAAAAATGCAGAAGGTGATCGCCTTTGGTCAGTCCGTGTCATCAGGGTACACAAGACTTTTGCCGGATCATCGTATTGAATTCGTCGCAGACCGGCTACCCATCTCACGGTTGTGAGACGTGGTTACAGCTGAAGTTTTACCGCGATTTCGCTGGGAGCGGGTGCAATTTTTAAGATTGGAACCTGCTCCCGGCGAAATCCTGCAATTGTTCTCATGACAAACTTTTAACTATATAATTAAAGACGAAAGATCAAAAACTGAAGGTTAACAACCAGCGCAGGGTTCCACTGGGAGCAACTGCCATCCAAAAAATGACATCGGCTCCCAGTAGGACCGCGGTAAATCCCATTCATGGCCACATCTCACAACCGTGAGATGGGTGGAGAGTCATTGTCAGTAACAATTTTTTTATAAAACGTTATATGCAATTTGTTTTGAAAATTGTGGAATGTGTGCTTTTCCAATTTCGGATTTTCCTTTATCATTTAAATTGCTGCAGATATTATTGAAAAATAACATTAGTTCAATTATATATGTTAAAATACAAATCGTAAACAAATGAAATAAGTAAATACAAAAGTGTGGCCTTTTCGGCCTACAAAATACTTTTCCTTGCACTGAAATTGCTTCAGATTTTTGTGAGACAGATTTTCTGTCACTAATTCTGTGTAAAAATGAACATTACATCATTCTTATTGTCTATTCTTGTAATCCTAAATGTGACGAATTTTTCATGTATTAAAAAAGCCATTTAGTTATCCATTTTACCAGATCAATAAATCGGTCACCTAAGATCAAAATACACATACATGCTGCAATTTATATCCACCTGCCATGACAAAAATCAGAATCTGAATTATCTTAAATGATTCGGAGCAGTCCAAATTTGATGAAATCGCTCATTTGGAGATGTAGCTACAAAACTTTTTTATAGCAAATGTATATTGTTTATTTTTTATGAAAATAGACACAAAATATATATAATCAAATAATTCTATGTGTAATATTTTATATTATTGATCCACATTTCTTAATAGAAAACGGATTTAAGAAAAAAATTATTTAAACAATGACACGACGTTTTTAACAGAATTTACTACTCCTCGAAATCATTCAATATTATGATTAATTCGGAAAATACGATTTGAAAAATATTGTTGGAAAAATAATTTTTAAACAAGTTATATTTTTTTAGACAATTACAAAAATGGTTAATATATTCTTTCTATACACTATACTTCCACTAAACAGTTGAATTTTCAATACAAAAATATGAATTTTCAACAAAAAAGTTAATTTGTAACATAAAAGTTAATTTTTAACAACAAAAAATCATTTTTAATAAGAAAAGTCATTTTCAACCAAATTACTTAATTTCAAAACCAAAAAGAAGAACTTTCCACAAAACAGTTAAATTTTTAACCCAAAAAATATGAATTTCCAACAAAAAAGTTAATTTTGAACAAGGAAGTTAATTTTTAATAGAACAGTTAATTTACAACCAAATTATTTAATTTTGACACTAAAAAGACGAGTTTTCCACAAAAAAGTTGAATTTTCAGCCCAAAACTATGAATTTTCAACAAAAATGTTAATTTTTAACAAAAAAGTTAATTTTCAACCAAATTGTTTAATTTTATAACCAAAAAGACGGGTTTTCCACTAAGCAGTTGAATTTTCAATACAAAAATATGAATTTCCAACAAAAACATTAATTTTCAACAAAATTGTTTAATTTTAGAACCAGAAAGACGAATTTTTCACCAAAAATTTGAATTTTCAACCAAAAATATGAATTTCCAACAAAATAGTTAACTTTTAATAAAAAAGTTAATTTTCAACCAAATTATTTAATTTTAAAACCAAAAAGACAAGTTTTCTACAATCCAGTTGAATTTGCAATCCAAAAATATGAATTTACAACAAGGAAGTTAATTTTCAACAAAAATGTTAATTTGTAACTAGAAAGTTAATTTTCAACCAAATTGTTTAATTTTAGGACCAAAAAGACGGGTTTTCCACTAAACAGTTGAATTTTCAATACAAAAATATGAATTTTCAACAAAAAAGTTAATTTGTAACATAAAAGTTAAGTGGGGTGATCGCTAGAGAGATTGATCAGCAGCCTGGGTCGAAGCAGTGTTGCGGAATGAACGTGTTATTTAAATAAATAATGCGAGAATTCTAGATCAATCTAAAATATCTATACCTTACACCTATATACCTATCTACCCTTTACCTATATACTCATCCACGCACTACTACTTTCCAACCGAGCAATTCGCGCCTATCCCGGAAAGGGAAACGGCTTAATGGTATAATAATAATAACATAAAAAGCAAGAAAATTGGGGTCACGATTACTGGGACATTTACCTTACACTTCATGACTTAGGTACTATTTTTGTTACTGAAGTGTGTTCTGATTCATTGTATTTTTAAAATTGATCAAATTATTGTCCTTTAACGTGGTTAAACTGTTTTTCGTATTTAGTTTCATTTTGACCAAAACAGTACTTAGGCCGGTTTTTGACAAACATTTGTAATCAGAAGCACTGTCAATTGTAAAAAGAAGAAATTAAATGAAACATTTAGGTTTGCCATGATCTAAATAATTAAAACATTACAAATACTCAGTGCTTGAAATTGAACAGTGAAATTTTTGAAACCTTAAAAACTTACAGCCACATAAGGAATCTATATATTATGTGAACTTACTCATGTAATTGTATCAAATAAAAATTTTTTTTTTTCAAATTTGTTCTCGGGTTGAAAAGAACCCGATTTTCCTTCATAGCCACGGACTAAGTCATGTGTCTGATGAGATGAGGATGTAATTTGTTAATTTAATACGATGTATGAAATCATTTACAGGCAACTTGGGAGGCGCTTAGATTCGATAAAGATGTAGAGGGCGCGTGGACTATGTTACGGGATATCATTATCAAAATTGTTATGATTGCTTGCTCTTGCTTTCTCTAGTTGGAAACACGCCGCATCGAAATTGCTTCTGTTCATTTTCCCCCAAATACCCGACCAGTGGTAAGCCATGTTTTACAATTGAGGGACTTTGGTGTCTTGCTAATAATTTTTCTTTCCACACATTTCACGGTGAAAGCTACTTTTATCTGCCTAAAGACCTTAATTTTGTTGGCTTCTTGCACTACTTTTCTTTTGCCGACGCAGGCTAGCAGAAGGCACATCAAGTCTTTGCCTTCAGGGGCCTATATTCTCATGCAACATGTTAATGTCTCATAGTACCGATAATGGATGACTTTAGTGACATGGTGTATCAGCTTTATGGTTTCATTTTTATTTCTATGTTGAGTCAGTTGATGCAAGTTGCGCCTTACTTTGCTGACATTCATATCCAGCATGATTTTCCATGTTAGATCATTCGTGGGCAAAGACTGCATTTGTAGGCTTATTTCTGGGTCCCAACGCTCTGAACTTGGAAAGAAAATGCCTTTGTGTTGGTTCTAAATGTCTGGAATTGAGTGAATCATGACAAAAACCTATGCCTTTAGCTACACTTAGGTCTTCGTTGTCCTTATCTTCCAAAGGGAATTCATCAATAGGAAGCTGCTGTTCCACTTTCATTTTCATGGAAGTTGCTTCAGCAGCCGCAAGCACTCTGTTTACAGATATGCAACGTTTTTGGTCTGCTATATTCTGCTCATTCATTCTTGTGGCTAGCTGTGGGTACTCAGGTAAGAAAAGTCGATGGTGTTCTCTTCTCACACTTAGTTCACTTCTTTCTGCCAGAAAACAAAGGCAAGCAATATCTCTCTTCACACAGAATGTTACTATCCAACCGAGCAATTCACGCCTACCCCGAAAGGGAAACGGCTTAATGATATAATAATAATAATAATAATTAGGCCGTTTCCCTTTCGGGGTAGGGTGTGGTAATTCCAAACTAAACTACTACCTGTAGCAAAGGGATATAAGGAAGACACACGATTAAACTCTAGTTCTTCAGTGCCGGCTTCCAGAAGGAGTACCTGCATGTTTGCAATGTTGATAATTATTTTTAATTTTTCTTAATAAAGGCCATAGCAGGGTAAGCATGGTGGGTGCCTGGCTCGGATGTGGTCCATATTGCAGGGGTGAGTGGCTACCCCTATGAAATAAATTTACCCCAAGTATCAACTGAAAAAAAATTTTTTTACAAAAGTTATAAACAAATTTTGAAAAATCAATTTTTCTCGAAAACGGCTCTATCGATCTTGGTGGTTAAAATATATGTTATAGTGTGTACTGTAGAGGTTCTGCGAAAAATTCAAGAACCAATTCTGTTCATTCTAAAAGCATAAAAGAAATTATTTAAATTTTCAAGTAATTTTTTTTATAAAAAGTACTTTTGGTACACCAAATATTTTCCCTGATATCATGCTCATATTAAAGGTTGCAATATATATTTTTGCGGCGATGATCAGAGCACAGTTCCTCGTAAATTATCTAGTCACAGTGTCCATTGCTTCTAGGTAGACAGAAAAATACTTCTCTTCGCTTACTGCTAACATTCGTCAAACTAATTTCATGTTTGCTCAGGATAGTATCCCTTACCTTATGTACACTGTATACAACTATATACATCCTATATTAATAACTTAACAAAACATATATACACTATATACCTACACGATACCCAACAATGCGCTTATGAATTGTGTTCTTTACAATACAATATTCAACTCAGATTTTTTTCAGATTTTTTTCTTCAGATTTTTACAGTAACCTTCAAAGGTCGCTCAAGGCCATTTTAGGTCAACAATGCTCATTCCTAATTAAAATTACGCTATTCATTGTTATTTATTTCTGGCGTGTATGAATTGTCTCCCTTGCAATAAAATATTGCACTCAGATTTTTTTGCAGATTTTCAGAATAATATTCAAAGTTCGCTCAAGGCCATTTTGTGACAAAAGTGCTCATTCCAAAATGAATTGACGCTAACCATTAATTATTTATTCCTGACTCGTATGAACTTTGTTTGTTACAAGTCAATATTGCACTCAGATTTTTTTGCAGATTTTCACAATAATATTCAACGATCGCTCAAGGGCATTTTAGAACAAAAATGCTCATTTATTATTAAATTGACGCGATTCATTGATTATTTATTACTGGGGCTTATGAATTGTGTTCTTTACAATACAATATTCAACTCAGATTTTTTTCTTCAGATTTTTACAATAACATTCAAAGGTCGCTCAAGGCCATTTTAGGGCAACAATGCTCATTCCTAATTAAAATGACGCTATTCATTGTTATTTATTTCTGGCGCGTATGAATTGTCTTCTTTGCAATACAATATTGCACTCAGATTTTTTTGCAGATTTTCAGAATAATATTCAAAGGTCGCTCAAGGCTATTTTAGGACAAAAGTGCTCATTCCTAATTGAATTGATGCTATTCATTGATTATTCACTCCTAGCGCTTATGAATTGTGTTCTTTACAATACAATATTCAACTCAGATTTTTTTCAGATTTTTTTCTTCAGATTTTTACAAGCTATTTAATACCATGCTTTTTCACGTTCGGCGGAAAAAAGTATCGAGGGAATTTTTGAGTTCAAACAACTTTCCGCAGAGAAGTTCTTCATAAGGGTCGAAAGAGGTTTTTTGGAAAGTTTCAGATTTTTTAGGCGAAAAATGAGCGAGCCAGCTTAGGTTGAAGTGAGCGCGCAAAAAACTCGATCGTCTTCCATCTGGGGCGTGAGCCTTTGCGAATGCGAAAAGAACAGACGCACGTCGTGGACGGGCGGGCGAACAAACCTCAAAACTAGCAAATTCCTTTCATGTCATTCTCGAGATAGCCCGCACAATATTATTGATTTTTTATGAAAAAAATGCCTGTGTAGTAGACGTTCAGTGAATACAACCTTTTTTTCTTAACAAAAAATCAAAGTTTTCTTTTATTCATTGTGCAATCAAAAATATGTTACACAGAAAAAAGTGAATTTTTGTTTTGGGTAATTTTCAAGTAGATGAAATTGAATTTTTTCGCATCGAAACAAAACAATATTTAATAGAATTGACATGATAACCATTTCCCATTTGGTGGGTAAATCTTAACACGTGAAGTTAATTTTTGTTGCAGGTAAAGATAAAGATTACATTTTTATTTTATTCTGTTTATATATCCAAATACATACAAAAAGTAGGGATTTTGATTCGATGAATTTTTGGAAATTGAATACTTAATTTATCCATTTTCTACACACCATAATATATTTCCCTGAAAGGACATGATTCCGATATTTTTAATTTTCGCGTGTAGCATAATTGGACAGAGTATATAATTCACTTTTGATTCGATATAATTGAGCAGCTGTAAGATTGTCTTCTCGATTTGGATGTTTAATTTTAAGAAGAGGGTCTTGTCCATTTGCGACTATATGTGCTGTACCCAGAATAATTCTGTTGTAAAGACATTCAAGATCTAGTATTCCGCGACCACCATGACGGCGTGAGTTGCAAAGTCGCGGAACAGAGGATTTAAGGTGCATGCTTTTGTTCATGTGCATAACCTTTCGGGACCTGATATCGGGGGATCTTGGCTCGTCCTTTGTCCAGGGAACCAAACGAAATGAATGCAGTATTACTGGGACGGCAAGCATTTGCGTCGCAGATATTTTGTTCCTCGCCGACAGTTCGGAAGACCATGTCCGTCAGATGAGACGTATGTACGTGCATCAAAGAGTATCCTATATAGATGTCACGTCCTGAATGCGGCTCTTTGATAGGCCAAGATATGTGTAGGTCTCTCCAGCGCCAAGGTGTCGTATAGAGCTTCTGTCGACGAGCTCAGGGTCTTCGGGGATACCAATAATGACCTTATGAGTGACCTTATGCTTTTGATTTCCAGGTTTGCCGCAGAGGTACCCTTCGGAATGGCGAAGTGCGAGAGAGAGTGGCAATAGTGTGAGGCAAAAGAAGTGATGGCTCATGTTGTCGCCCTGAAACACACCTCTCTGAAAGTGACACTGTTAGTGATAGCATCATGTTTTCCAGATGAGATAGTAAATCTGGTTTTCCAAAGCGGCATTAATCTCTTCTTGCACCTTACGATGTGTGGATGAACCTTTAATCTTTCCAGCAGACAGATGATATGTCTATGGCAGGTTGAATCAAAAGCTTTCAGGTAATCAATCCAGGCCATCGATAGGTAACGCTGATAGAATGCTGCGTCTTTACAGACACATCTATCGATGAGCAGGGAAACCACTTCATTTTGCAATGGGAAATCCAGATTGGTTACCGATATGTAAATTCCTCTTAGAAACCAGCAGATATTATATCTGGCAAATTTTTTCCTAACAGGCAGCCAGATTGAAACTCTTTGAACCTTATAGATCCTCATACAAATTCTATAAGATTCAATGAGGTATTTCGTGGAGGGATACGAACTAGTGAACGAAAAAGCGAATCGCGAGTGAAAAACTGAAAAACGAACTGTGGGTGACCAACGAAGAAACGAGCTGTGGTTGAAAACTGAACTGTGAATGTGAAAGATATTGTGAATAGTGAAAAACGAAACTATGAATGTGAACATAAACGGAACTGTGACTGTGTATACGAATTAACGAAATATAAAGAGTACAGAGAGTGCATTTTGAACTTGTTGCAACTCCATACTTTCGTGCATTTGAATTATAACTGATCTCCTATCGAAAAATATTTAAGCAGATTGCAACAACAAACGATGACGTGAAGAATTATTGGATGGAAACCGAACAATTATCAACGTAGTCTACTCTTGTCAACGAAACGTAAGTCTTTGTCATTTTCTTCAATTGAATCAACAATCCTATCATAAATTTTTGGATCTCTCATACTGTTACCAGTTTGAATTATTCTATTTTGGTCATGAAGTGCAACCCTATCATAGTAAAATTAACCCAGAACCCGAAACCCAATTTAAGAAACTCGTGCGATTACGTGCTCCATTAAAAGGAAAAATAACTATTTTGAAAGGATATTTACACAGGCCCCTTTATGAACAGATTAGAGGCGAACTAATAGAAAAATGTGAAGCTATAAAAGGACTGCGCGATAAATTCGAAGAAATTCAACGAAACTCTGAGATGATCGATTTGAACCTCTTGTTTCAACCTTCTATAGATAGTCGCTTTAGCCATCTTCAAGGGCTGTCCTATAGTTGACCCTGCAATATAGTTTGTCTGCACATCTAGATGGACCAAATGACCTTCCATTTTTCTCCGTGCGATAAATATTTGTTCATCACGCGCCAAAACCAATGAAAAAATGCCGTTTAGAAATATTGTTTAGAAGACTCGCAAAAAGATCTTACAGGTGTTTGATTATGATTTTTCGTGAATTCTTACTTCTAATTGTTTAGGCATGTAAAGAGAATAGTTTTACGCTTCACATAGGTGAGGTTTCAGAAATGTATTAAATCAGTTCTTCAGATTATTAATTCACGTATATTCTAAAGAACACTTCACAAACTATTTACAGAACAGTAGAAAAATGATAAATATGAGTAGACTTGAGTTAGTGAACATAATTGAAAAGACGAAGTCGAAGTACAAAAGTGGTATGATTGACTAATTAGAATTCAATATAAGTTAGTGGAGTCGATAGGCGACAATCTGCTATAGACCAGTCAATGGGGAACAAATTTAACTCAAAAAAAAAATTCGGATAGGTAGAATTTTTTTTCACCGATACGTTGGGGATAGCTTTATAAATATTCTGTATTGTTGGGAAAAGTGAGAAAAAAAATTTTCGAATGGTTCAATATAATAGATTGAGGTAGCCGATCTTGCCCCCGCTCTCATTGTTGCCATTAGGACCCATAATCACCGCTGCTGCCTACCTCATAGATTTAATTTTGAAATTTACTTGTTTAAAGTATTAAAAGAGGACTTAGATATTATTATTCTGACCTGAAAATTGGGAAATATGAAAAAAATTTGGGCCATCCTAGTAGTAGTAACAAACGCTGGAAATATCTGCTTTCACTCCACTTTACAGGATGAGCCTTAGGGTAGTCCAAAAATGAGTTGAAAATTTCATTTTTCGAATTATTCTGCATATCGCCCGTAAATTTGTTCCACTTCACACAAACATAAATCTACTTACAATTAGGGAACAAAAACTGATATCCACAGGTCGCTCAACCACATGCTGAAAAAAAATGGTTAGTTGTGACAAGAAGCTCTTTATTATTATAGAGATGGTATTAGCTGCGACAACCACTTCGATAAGTAACTAACCAGTTTAGTGGGGCAACAAGTCGCCGTTAGTAATCCTATGTAGGTTACATTAGTAACGATAGTAATTCTAGTCACAAGAAATAAAGTAGTCACATTTACCACCAATTTGTTTTCCAAGAAATAAAAGTAGTAAAAGTTGCAAGTTTCCCTCCTTGGCGACATTGCCAGAACATAAATCTGAGCAGTGCTGCCAACATTCGCACCGAAATATCACGTCATGTTCTCGATAGTCGCCATTTTCATCCTAACCTTTTTGTGTATCTTTCGGTAGTGAATATCGTGAAGACTATCGCATCGATCTGAATTTTCTAATAGAATTACTATTACTGCAAGTCTGCACTTTTAAATATTCAAATTTTAGTAGTTTTTCATAAACATTTCAATGGGCATGTGGGTGTATTTTGACGTGACGTCTTATCAGGACTTGGTCTCTATAGGAAGTCGTGAGGACGCTCTTGTGCCACTTATTTGAAATTATAGTGAAATCTACTATAATTTCAATATTGAGAAGTACTAACTTCGCAATAGTCCACGAGCCATTAAGTTTGTTTCCCAAATTCTGGGAGACACGACTTTCCTCTACTCAAGCACGCCCGCGACTGATTTTGAGATTAAAGGGTGGTCACATGTCAAGGTTCAGTTTACAATAACGTATTTTTTCAAGTTAACTGTTGGAAATATTGAGTGCTTTAAGTGGACTTAAGTGGATTGAGTTGCCTTCAATTTAAGTGCTCGTTGAGTGAAATTGGTCTATTGAAACTCGAGATATACTCAAAAACGTCGGAACAACTCTGAAAATTGAAAAAAAATTTCTAGCACTGATATCTCGAAAACGCTTCCATGAAAGAAATTTGGTGTGATTTTCGTGTTTAGTGGGCCAAAATACATAAAAAGTCATTTTATTGGTCTCATATCTTTGAAGACGCAAAAAAGTTGACAAATTATAATGTGATAGCAAAATGTTGAGAACAGGTTTATTTCTCAATGTCAAAACACATTCATAATTGAAATGTTCTCTTTTATCAATAATGTTTAGAAACAGTCAGAAATATATTATATCATGAATTAACATTTCTTGGAAGTTTCAATATACAAAATTTATGGTGCAAAAAATTTCTAATCGTTATTAATAAATAAATATATATAACCTCGTTTAATATGGGTAAGGGGTTATGAACAGAATCCTTTTGTTATTGCTAAAAAATTTGGTCAAAACGTATAGAACAGACTGTTGCCTTTATTATTAAAGAATAATTTACAATTTACAGTGTATCTCTCAGAAATATAATTTTAAAACTAAAATTCCTTATTGAAAAATAGTAATTTACAAAATTTTAGGAAATTCAAAAGAACAAACGGAAAATAGACTCTCAAAGTCATATTTACGAGGAAGGCAATTGTGTTCGTTAAAGCCAAAGGAGCTTTAACAAAAAAGAAGTCACAATCACCAAATTACAGTTGTCGATGATTTGACCATTAATTTTAAAAGGTCTGGGCACAAATGTCGGTGGAATACAAAGACCGAGCGTGTAGCGCGAGGTAAACACATCATCGATCGCGAAGCGCGGGATTCAACAGTCGCACGCCTTAGGTGCGCTTAAACTTGCGAGCGAAGCGCGCGATGAGAATGTGCCCGTGCGGCGGGCAGATTTTTTACTATTTTTTTGTGCGATCAAAATTTAAATTTTTAATTTACCACGAAAATTCAAAAAGTTGTTATGACAATCTTTTAGGGCTTTTAAACAGCAACATTTTTCTTCTTTTGCATTTTTTTCATATCGTACGTTGCTTGGCTTATGAAATTTTTCAGTATCTGTAGATCTTTTTGAGATTACCAATTTTGTTGGAAAATATTTTGTCTTATACGGAATATGAAATTCTTTATTTTTATTAATATTTTTCACGATTAACCCTCCTTTTGGCCAATGGGTCCAACCAAACCTTCTGCAATTTATATTATTCATTACCTATCATTAAAAAAAAATTGAAATGATACATATGTTTTGTGTGGGGATGTATGAAATATAAAGAAAAAATTCAAATTTCGGGAATTCGAATTACTTGCTAAAGATTTCTTTACTTTTTTAATATTTGAAAAAATTTTATGTTTGGTTCATTATAAGAAAAATCGATAAAAGATATCACCTGAATTCATCATATAAATTTGTACAATAATTAAAGTCTTGGAAAAAATAAAGTTGTGGCAATAAAGATCTGTTTTTCTGGAACCTTTGCTTAAACTGCACACGTGTGAAGCTCTTTTAACGGCTAGGGGAATCAAACACATAACAACCCCATTAGCTCACCCCCAAAGCAACCCTGTTGAAAGGTTCAATAGAACAATAAATCCTATGATATCTGCCTACATAAAGAACAACCATAAAGAATGGGACGAAAATTTGTCAAAAATTCAATTGCCTTACAACACTGTCCCACATGCTGGCAGTAGAATATCGCCCTTCTTTCTGAACCATAATTGACGAATTTCGTCACAAAGTTGAGAATCAAATTAAGAAAAGCGCAGACAAACGTTTAGCCAAGGCCAATTCGGATAGAGTCGAGTCAGTGGAAATTAAAGTAGGGACTGAAGTTTACTATCCTAATAAAAAGTTGAGTAATAAGGCTGAGCCCTATTCATCAAAATTGGCACACTGTTATGTAGGGCCTGCCTTTGTAAGCAAAATATGTGGTCCAGTAACCGTAGAATTGTCAGATGAGGTTGGTAAAGCAGTGGGTAAATATTGTGTACCAGACTAGAATACAAAATAAAATTTTGTATTCTTTGCGTTTTGCGTCCGATGTACCTTTGACAGCTAGTCAAAACCATTTCGAGAAAAGTCGACCAATTAGATAATAAAAGGCGTTTAGCAATATAAAAACTGCTAAGAGAGTCTCCAGACATATTATATTGTTTATGTCAATTTTAAAATAATAAAATTCACAGTCATTTTCTAATTCAAGTCTAACTTTAATTTCAGTATTCCAGATGAAGTTGCCATTTCTACAAGTATTCTTGAGTATATGTATGCATTAATCATAATTGATTTTTCAGTACCTCGCCAATCATATTCTCGCCTTGACGTTGCTGTTTGAAAGGGGAGAATGTGAGAATTGAAATTGAACATACCTGGATGTTTTTATACGGGTTTCGTCGTACTAAAAATTAAACCTAGTTGTCCAGGTATCAAAAATACATCTTCCCCGAGGAACTTTGTTTGAGAATTTAAATTGAACATGCCTGGATGTTTTTATCAGGGTTTCGTCGTACTAAAAAGTAAACCTAGATGTCCAGGTATTGAAAATACATCTTCTCGCAGAAAGTTTGGTTGAGAATTGAAATTGGACATACCTGGATGTTTTTATAAGGGGGCTCGTCGTACTAAAAATTAAATCCAGTTGTCCAGGTATAAAAAATACAGCACCCCCGGGGAAGTTTGTTTGAGAATTGAAATTGAACATACCTAGATGGTTTTATATGGGTTTCGTTGTACTAAAAATTAAACATAGTTGTCCAGGTATTAAAGACACATCTTCCCCGAGGATGTTTGGTTGAGAATTGAAATCGAACATACCTGGTTGTTTTTATAAGGGGCTCGTCGTACTACAAATTAAACCTGGTTGTCCAGGTATTAAAAATACATCTTCCCCGAGGAAGTTCGGTTGAGAATTGGAATTGAACATACCTGGATATTTTTATACGGGTTTCGTCGTATTAAAAATTAAACCTAGTTGTCCAGGTATCAAAAATACATCTTCCCCGAGGAAGTTTGGTTGAGAACTGAAACTGAACAGACCTGGATGTTTTCATGAGGGTCTCGTCGTACTGAAAATTATTCTTGGTTGTCCAGGTATTAAAAATACATCTTCTCCGAGGAAGTTTGGATGAGAATTGAAATTGAACATACCTGGATGTTTTTATACGGGTTTCGTCGTACTAAAAATTAAACCTAGTTGTCCAGGTATGCAAAATAGCTTTACGCCCTTGATACACACCATACTTTTTGTCCCCCTCCTTGAAAACAAGCATGTGAAGCAGATAGCGGATGTTTGATGTACTTGACAATTTTAGATTACAGGTGATATGAAGAAATAGCGTACTTTGCATTTCTACTTGGTATTTCTAAGTCCCCGACAAAAATGTTTTTAGAATCGAGTTTCCACACGCGTAAAGTGATATGTGTATCATTCGGCATGTCAATTATTTCTGAAATTTGAGCTATGGATCCATATTCTAGCTGAATGAAGGAATCGTTGAACTTGGAAGGACGATTGTAGTCAACGGAGTGATGCGTTTGCCTCTTGTAAATACATTTTGAGAATATCTATGCTCCAGCCGTATCAGCATCAGTCGATAGCGTCGGCTTTCCAAATAAGGTTACTCCCATCTTAATTTCTGCCGAAAGTGTGAACTTTTTATCAGTAAACAGAATATCGCAGAATACTTTGGCAATTGGCAAAGCGGCAAAATTACGTGTTTGGCACTTGTATGACATGAATTACATAGATTTCATACAAATTTGAAACCCTACGCTTCTAGTGGCGGTTCCCGTGTTGAAATTGTTCTATGGCCCAAGCTGGAGCCAAGCCTGGCAAAATTAGGCCCCGGCTTGGGGATCGAGCTTGGGCCAAACACCGCATGAAACGCAGAAACCGGCTCGGGCCTGACTTGCCAGATCGCCCAGCTTGGCCCAGGCTCGAGCCTAGTTTATAATTTATTATTAATTATTTTCAATTAATGTTCAATATTATTTATGATTTTAAGAAGAAATCAATGTTACATTTAAATCAACTTTATTTTTTTCATTAAAAACGAACAGAATCCAAGGGTCAAAAACTATTGACTTCAGCTATTCGCAACTAATTCTGAATTCTTTTGAATTTCTAAAGAATATTTTAGAGTATTTTAAAGGATTCCATTTTTTTTCTGTAGATTCCAAAGGATTTTGAGGATCTTAGGGTATTTAAGGGATATCAGAAGAATCTGAATTTTCCAGAGTAAATTAAGAAAAAGTGTAAACCGTCCACATTTGTATAGAGTAAAGAAAAACATGATTCATGCATTAATTCATAATTTGGTCAACAGTGTAATCGTTATCTCGCGAATTATGAGCGTCAATTCTTATCTAATTCAGAAGTTATTAAGGTGGCCTAAAAGATTTGCATACCTATCCAATAAAACCGTACTAACTGATTTGAATAACTGAAAATTAAACTACTAATATTTTATGCGAGTAAAACAATAAGTACTAAAAGAAACCGCAAAAAAAAAATTAGCACCAAGAACACGCGAAACCATATTTTTCCACTTATTGAGATTTTGTGGGACCCTATGAAACGGGTCATATGAGGGACGAAATTTAAAAAGAAATTTTTTATTAGTACCTTATAGCCAATTGTAAAGAGAAGGTGTGGTATGCTGCGTGGAGCTTGCGAAACTTTTGAACACGCATTTATTTGTTTTTTGACTTCAAATAATTTGAGGGAGGCTTGAGCATGAAAATTCAAACAAAAAAAACTTGGGACCACCCTATGTGGCATTGGCGAATGATAGAAAGACGCCTTGAGCACGATAATGCATTGACTTTTTTATTCAATTGCCAGGTATATACACATGTTGATCCGACTTCGGATTACAAACAATATATATTATAGTTTCGATTTTTTAAAAGGTTATTCTTCAACCAAGAATATTAAATGTCTAACAAACAAAAATTCGACTAAAAATTGAATAGTTACACTTTTAGTTGAAAAAATTAATTTTGAATGAAAAAGAAACTAATTTTTAATGAAAAGAATGAAACCGCAAACAAAAAAGGATAAATTTCAACAAAATATGTATATTTTCAACCAAATATTTCAAATTTTTAATAGAATTTTCAAACTAATAGATGAATTTTCAACTAAGATGATAAATTTTTGACAAAAATAGAATAGTTTAATTTTAAGTTGAAGAAATAAGTTTTTAAGCTAATAAAATCAATTTTTAACGAATTAGTAAAATTTTCAAAGAAACAGATGAATTTTCTACAAAAAAGATTAAATGTATATAAAAAAATTAATTTTCAATTTAAAATAAAGAACTAATTTTCGATCCAAAAAGAATAATTTTCAACAGAATTTATGAATTAACAACCAAATATTTTAATTTTTTATACAATTTTCAACCAAAAACGTTAATTTTCTACCAAAAAAAGACAAATTTCCAATAAAATAGATGATTTTTCAATTAAAAAAGATAAATTTTTAACAAAAATAGAATAGGTGAATTTTTAGTTGGAGAAATAAGATTTTAAACAAATAAAATAAGTTTACAGCGAAATAATTCAATTTTCAACCAAACAAATAAATTTCCTACAAAAAAGATTGAATGTATAAAAAAAAAATTTCGACCAAAAATTAGGTTCAATGTTTAGTTAGAAAAATTGATTTTCAATGAAAACACTAATTTTAAACCAAAGAAAAATCAATTTTCAATAAAAAATATTATTTTTGACCAAAAAAGGATCATCTTTAACAAAATACATGAATTTGATTAAAAAAAAGCAGTTGAATTAAACTAAAAAAAATTTTGATTTTAAATAAAAAGCAGTCTAATTAAACTAAAAGAGATGAAAATTTGCATTAGAAACAATTTTTTTTTAATATCTGCCAAAAGGGATGAGTTTTTGACTAAATATTTGAATTTTTAGTTTAAAAAAAATTAATATTCAACCCATAAAAGATAATTTTCAACAAAATATTCAATTTTTCAATCAAATAGATGAATTCTCAACGAAAAATATAATATTTTATATTTTAGGTAGAAAAAAGATTTTAATTTTAAATCAAAAACAGTCGAGTTAAACTAAAAATGATGAGTAATTGCATTTTAAATTAAGAAACGTTTAAATTTCTATCAAGAGATATGTATTTTTAACTAAATAGTTGAAATCTCAGTTAAAAAAATTAATTTTTAACCAAGAAAAGAGAATTTTCAATGAAAAGAGATGAATTCTCAACGAAAAATTTAATAGTTGATATTGCACAGAAAAAAATATTTTGATTTGAAATCAAAAACAGTTGAGTTGAACCAAAAAAAGATGAACAATTACATTTGAAACCAAAAAAGTTTGCATTTTTACTGAAATAGTTGAACTTTTAACCAAATAGTTGAATATTCAGTTTAAAAAAAAAATTAATTTCCAACCCATAAAAGAGAATTTTAAACAAAATATTCAAATTTTGAATAAAAAAGATGAATTATCAACAAAAAATATAATAGTTGATATTTCAACTAAATAAAAAATTGATTTTAAATAAAAAGCAGTTGAATTAAACAAAAAAAGATGTACAGTTGCATTATAAACAAAAAAGTTTTAATTTGTACCAAAGGGATGAATTTTTAACACAGTTCAATCATATCCAACCAAATAATTGCATTTTTAACCAAATTGTTGCATTTCCAACCAAAGAATCGTTTTTTTTACAAGAAAGTTTAATTAAAAAAAGAAATAAAATTACAAATCCAAAAGGACGAATTTTTTAACGAAACAGTTGAACTTTGAATAAAAAAATATTTTTATTTTTAACCAAATTTTTTAATTTTCAACCTTCAATTAAATGGTCAAATTTTTAACAAAAAAAAAATTAAACTTCAGTCAAAAACAGTTGCATTTCCTACCAAATAATTGCATTTTTTAAAAGCCAGTTGAATTAAAAAAAAAATCGAATTTTTTTTTGGAAGACGGTTGAATTTAAAAAAAAATGAATTTGCAATCCAAAAGGAAAATTAAAAAAAAAAACAGTTCAATGTTAAAAATGTTATTAAAAATTGCTTTGTAACAAAATATTAAAAAATTGGACGAACCAGTGGAATTTTTAATCAAATTTTTTAGGTTTTGACCTACACAGGTGAATTTTCAAAAAAAGATTAATTTTGAATCTGAAAATGCAAATTTTTAACAAAACGGTTGAATTTTCAACCAAAAAAGATTTTTTTTTTAATTTTCAAAATAGTAGTTGAATTTTAATCAAATTTTTCAGTTTTTAACCTACAAAAATGAATTTTCAACTACATTGTCAAATTAAAAAAAAAAGATTAAACTTCAACCAAAAGTTGTTGCATTTTTTAGAATAAATTTGAATTTTCGACAAAAAATATGAAATTGCAATTCAAAAATGCAAATTTTTAACAAAACAGTTGAATTTTCAACCAAAAAGATGACTTTAGTGCTTTGATAATTTTTTAATATTTAAATTTCCAGGCACAAGCTAAGAAAAAGTTATCCCTTGATCATTTTTGAATGGAAGGCGTAGTTTTGGTTTTAATCGTAAAAAATGAAATTAAAAATGTAAACTTTTGGAAAAACGACACAAGCTACAACAACATTTTATTTAACAAAAATTTTCACATTGGTTACATTTAAAAAAATTGCTTGAAACCACTTTATGCCAAGATACGTAGTTTTAGTTTCAATCGTAAAAAATAACATTGAAAATAACCAAATCAAATTATTGGACGAACGACACGAGTCGCAATGAAATGTTAAATAAAAAAATTGTTTTTTTATAGGATCTGCTCTTATGTAAATTATAAAAAAAAAACAATAAAAATACGTATGAATTAGTACCAATGCATATTATGAATTGTAAATTCGGGGCGACTAGCCAAGCTTATAAAAAATATTGGACTGGTCATCCCGCATTTTCGGAAGACGAGACACTTCGTGAAAGAAAAATTAAGTTTTCAAAACTTCTTTATCTATTACACTTGGAAAGGTTTGAAAAGTCTCAAAATTTAAAATTTTGTTTCAATATGGTAATTTAGAAATTTTTTGGAAATTTATAGTCAATTTCTTATTAACCAAAAATTTCAACATTTTTAAAAGAATTTGAAAATTTTCGAACTTGAAATTTTCAAGCTTTCAAAGATTGTTGACATTTCAAAATTGCAAGAAGTTACGGTATTGTTTATAAAAGATGCATTACAAAATGGTAAAAAAAAAATTTTGAAAAATGTAATTTATCAACTAAGCGTGGAATTATGCTCGTCCTACACTTTTGTATTCCATCAAAAGACTTTCATTCAATCAAAAGACTCTGTCCACAAATGCCTGAACATTTTCCAATTCGGATATTTTACAGTGTCGGGAATTTTATTTTTCGGGATTTTTCAGTCGGAAATTTTCCAATTCGGGAATTTTATTATTCGGAAATTTCATTATTCGGGGATTTTATTTTTCAGGATTTTTCAGTTGTCTCTTTCCGAAATTCGGTAATATTATAAACTGTCGGAATTTTATTATTCGGGAATTTCGTTATTTGGGAATTTTTTAATTCGGGAATTTCATTATTCGGGAATTTTATCATTCGGAAATTTTTCAATTCGGGAATTTCATTATTCGGGAATTTTATTATTCGGGACTTTCATTATTCGGGAATTTTATACTTCGGGAATTTCATTATTTGGAAATTCTATAATTCAGGATTTCTATTATTCAGGAATTTCATTATTCGGGAATTTTATAATTTAGGAATTTCATTATACGGGAATTTTATAATTCAGGATTTTTATTATTCGGGAATTTAATTATTCGGAAATTTCATTATTTGGGAATTTTATAATTCGGGATTTTTATCATTCGGAAATTTACCAATTCGGTAAATTTTATTATTCGGGAATTTTATACTTCGGGACTTTCATTATTCGGGAATTTTATTATTCGGGAATTTTAATTATCGGGAATTTTATCATTCGGAAATTTTCTAATTCGGGAATTTCATTATTCGGAAATTTCATAATTCGGGATTTTCATTATTTGGGAATTTCATAATTCGGGAATTTTATCATTCGAAAATTTACCAATTCGGGAATTTCATTATTTGTGAATTTTATAATTCAGGATTTTTATTATTCGGGAATTTTATTATTCGGAAATTTTATTATTCGGAAATTTTATAATTCGGAAATTTACCTTTTTTTAATTAAAATCTTTTTCCGTTGAAATATCAACTATTAAACATTTTTCGTTGAAAATCTATCTGTTGAGGTTGAAAATTCTGAATATTCTAAAAATTTAATTTTTTTTGGTTGAAGATTCACAATTTGAGTTAATTTTTTTAAGTAAAATTATAACTTGTTTTTTTTTTTAATTAAAACAGTTGAATGTATACATTTTAACTTTTATTTTTATTTTTAATTAAAATCTTTTTCTGTTAAAATATCAACTAGTATACGTTTTTCGTTGAAAATTCATCTTTTTAGGTTAAAAAATCTACTTAAAAGTTAATTTTTTGGTTGAAGATTCATAATTTTAGTTAACTTTTTCATGTGAAAATATAACTTGTTTTTTTTTCGAATGAAAACAGTTGAATTTATAAATTTAACTTTTTTTATTTTAATTTAAAATCTTTTTGTGTTAAAATATCGATCAACTATTATACGTTTTTCGTTGAAAATTCATCTTTTTAGGTCAAAAATTCTACTTAAAAGTTTAACTATATTCTTAAGAGTTAATTTTTTGGTCGAAGATTCGTAATTTTAATTGAAGATCCGTGTTTTTTTTTCGTTTTTTTTGATTAAGATTAATTTATTAACTGAAAAAATAATTTTTTTAACAATAAAAACAGTTGAATTTAAAAATTACATTTTTTTTAAATTAAAAGCTTTTTCTGTTGAAATATCAACTATTATATATTTTTTATTGTAAATTTATCTTTTTATGTTTAAAATTCTAAATATTCTAAAAAGTTCATTTTTTTGATTGAAGAATCATAATTTTAGTTAACTTTTTAATGTGAAAATATAACTTGTTTTTTTTTCGAATGAAAAAAATTAATTTATTGATAGAAAATTAATATTTTTGGTTGAAAAGTTATCGTTTTAGATAAAAAAACATTTATTTGGTTGGAAAATAATTTTTTTGGTTGATAATTTAAATAATTTATTGAAAATCCCTTTTTTTGGTTGAAAAATTAATTTTGCCATTAAAAATTTAACTATTTTGTAAAAAAATTATTTATTTTTATTAAAAATAATTTTTAAACAATTTTTTGTTGAAAATATATTTTTTCCAGTGGAAAATTCTATGATTTTGTTGAAAAATAATGTTTTAAATTGAAAATATAACTATTCCACTTTGAGTGGAATTTTTTTAGTTGAAAATTCATGAATTTTGTTGAAAAATACACTTTTTTGGTAGAAAATTAATCTTCTTCGTTAAAAATTCACATTATTGTTCGAAAATTAAACTATTTGGTTGAAAATTCATTTTTTTGTTGAATATTCATCAGTTTAGTTGAAAATTAATTTCATTGATTGAAAGTTTAATTTCTTTTTTTAGTTTACTTATTTTCTTATAAATTCATTCTAGTAGAAAATTTATATTTTTGCTTGAAAAATCATTTCTTTCGTTGAAAATTTAACTATTTTGTTGAAAATTGGTTTCTTTTGATTGTAAATTAATTTCTTTTTACTGAAAATTTAACTAATCAATTTTTTGTTCAAAATTCATTTTTTTTTTGTTAAAAATGCAACTATTTGGTTGAAAATTCGTGTATTTTGATAAAAATTAAACTTTTTTGGTAGAAAATTAATATTTTTGGCTGACAAGTTTTCGTTTTGGTTAAAAAATCATTTGCTTGTTTGAAAATTAATTTATTTTGTTGTAAATTAGTTTCTTTTAGTTACAAAAATAGTTTTTTCAACCAAAGAGAAAAATTTTCATCCAGAAAAGATGATTTCTCACCGAAAAATGGAACCGTTCAATTTTCAGTTGAAAAAAAAATTGAACCAAAAAAGAACGAATTTTAAAAAAAGTTACATTTCTAACCAGGTAAGTTGATTCTCAAACAAATTTCAAGTTCAAACAAATTATAAATCTTTTACCCAAAAATGAATTTTCAACATAATAGTTAAATTTTCAACCAAGAAAGATTAATTCTCAATCAAAAATCAGATATTTAAATTTTCTTTGAAAAAATTAAATTTTAAATAAAAAAAAAACAAATTAAAAAAAGGTTAAATTTTTAACCAAAGATATCGACTTTCAACCAGAGAAATTGATTTTCCACCAAAGAGATAGATTTTGACCCAAGAAATTTTTTTTCAAATAATAGAATAGTTAAATTTTCAGGTAAGAAAATTAATTAAAAAAATCGTTCAATTTGCAACAAAAAAATGAATCTTCAACCAAAAAGTTAAATTTTGAACAAAGAAAATTAAATTTCAAGCACACATTTTTGTTGAAGATTTATCTTTTTAGTTGAAAATTAATTTCTTTCGTTGAAAATTCAATTTTTTTATCTGAAGATTTATCTTTTCCATTAAAATATTTTTTATTTTTGGTTGGAAATTAATTTCTTTCGTTGAAAATTAATTTTTTTTTATTAGAAGATTTATATTTTCTATTAAAAAAAAATTTATGAGTTGAAAATTCATTTCTTTCATTGAAAATTTAATTTTTTATCTGAAGATTTATCTTTTCCGTTTATAAAAAAAAATAGTTGAAAATTCATTTATACAGTTGAAAATTTATCTTTTTATCTTTTTTAAAATCTAATTTTTTAAATTAAGAATAACAGTTTCCTACGAAAAACACTGAAATTATCTAAAACTTCTAAAAAGATTCTAAATCTTGATCAAACAATAATTTTTGTTTCAAAATACCAGTTTTTGGCGTAAAACGCCAACATTACCTAAAATTGGTGAATCTTCTTTGAAGTCCATTTTTAAAAATTAAAAATAACAATAAAAATATAATGAATTTTGTTCAAAAATACTATTTGTTTGGTGTAAGACGCTAATATAACCTAAAATTGTTAAAATTGGTGAATCTTTTTTGAAATCTAAATTTTTGAATTAAAAATAACAATTACCGACGAAAAACACTGAAATAATCTAAAACTTTTAAAAATGATTCTAAATCTTGTTTAAATTATGATTTTTGTTTCAAATTACCAGTTTTTCGTGTAAACCGCTAAGATAACCTAAACTTGTTCAAATTGGTGAATCTTCTTTAAAATCTAATTTTTTAAATTAAAAATAACAATAAAATTATAATGATTTTTGTTTTGAAATACCAATTTTTGGTGTAAAACGCTGAGATAACCTAAAATTGTTCAAATTGGTGAATCTTCTTTGAAATCTAAATTTTTTAGTTAAAAATAACAATTTCCGACGAAAAACACTGTAATAATCTAAACCTCATAAAAAAGATTCTAAATCTTGTGCAAATTATAATAATTTTTGTTTCAAAATATCAGTTTTTGGTGTAAAACGGTAGCATAACCTGAAATTGGGGAATCTTTTTAAAAATCTAATTTTTTAAATTAAAAATAACGATAAAATTAAAATGATTTTTGTTTCAATATACCAGTTTTTGGTGTAAAACGCTAGCATAGAATTCACAATCTCCTTTTGCATCCTCTTAGGCTCCTTTTGAAATCCAAAATCCCCTTTTCCACCTTCTCAGACTCATTTTACAACACAACATCCCCTTTTATATCCTCTCCCACTTCTTTTTAAATCCAAAATCCCCTTTTCCATGTTCTCAGACTTCTTTTACAATCCAAAGACCTCGTTTTTACGGCTCAGACTTCTTTTAAACTCAAAAATCCCCATTTACACAATCATAGACTCACTTTACAACCCAAAATCCCCCCTTCCTTCACCTTCAGACTTCCTTTTGAATCCAAAATCTCCTTTTACATCCTATGAAACTCCTCCTAAAATTCAAAATCCCCTTTTCTACCAGCACAGACTCATTTTACAAACCGAAATCAACTTTCCCATCCTGTCCGACACCTTTTTAAATCCAAAATCCTCTTTTCCACCAATCAGACTTCTTTTATAATTAAAAATCCCCTTTTATACGACCATGTTCTCATTTTACAACCCAAAATCCTCTTTTCCATCCTCTCAAGCTCCTTTTTCAATCAAAAATTCTCTTTTCCACCTTCTCAGACTCCTTTTACGATCAGAAATCCCCCTTTCTACCCCTCAGACTTCTTTTAAAATCGAACATTCTTCCTTCTGTCAGCTCAGATTCCTTTTACAACAAAAATATTCCTTTTATCCCCTTAGACCCACTTTTCAACCCAAAATCCCCTTTTTCCACCTTATGAAACTCCTTTTTAAATCAAAAATCCCCTTTTTCTAGCACCAACTCATTTTAGAATCCAAAATCAACTTTTCCATCGCGTCAGACTCCTTTTCAAATCCAACATCCTCTTTTCCGCTAATCAGACTTCTTATATAAGAGATGAATTTTTAACTAAAATTATGAATTTTGAAGCAAAAAAAAAAATATATATATATAAAAAGTAGTTCAACTTTTAATCACGTATTTTAATTTTTAATCAAAAAAGATGTTTTAGTAAAGGAAGAAAAAAAATCAACCAAATTGATAAATTTTCAAGCGAAGAATGACAAATTTTCTACCAAAAGAGGAATTTTTAATCAAGATTTTTAAGTTAAGAAAGAAAAAAGATTGAACCAAAAAAGAGGAATAAAAAAATGAATGTTGGAAATTGAACTATTTTGCCGAAAAATATTTTGAGTCTTGGTTGATAATTAATTTTTTCAGTCGACAATTTAACTGTTTCAATTTTGGTTGAAAATTTGTCTTTTCAGTTCGGAATTTAACTATTTGGTTGAAAATTCATGTAATTTGTTGAAAAATAATATTTTTTGGTAGAAAATTAATCTTCTTGTTTAAAAATCCTCCTTTTTGTTCACAAATTCAACTATTCCAGATTTATTTCAACCAAAAATGTAATATTTCAATTTTTATTTAAAGACGTTAATTGTCAACAACAACAAAATTAATTTTCAACCAAAGAGATGGATTTTTAACTAAAATGATGAATCTTCAAGCAAAAAAATTAATTTTGATCAAGAAAGATTTTTCAGTTATGAAAGAAAAAAAATGCAACCAAATTATTGAATTTTCAAGCCAAGAAGATTAATTTTCTACCAAAAAAGAGGAATTATCAAAAAATAGACTTGAAATTTCAACCAAATAGTTACATTTTCAAGCCAAAAATATGAATTTGTTAGAGGACAGTTGAATTTTCAACAAAAAATATAATAGTTGGTATTTTCACAAAAAAATTTTACAAAGATTTCAGTGATTTCCCCAAGATTTCAAATATTCCGCAAATATTTCAGATAGATTTGAAAGATTTCACAAAGATTTCAATGATTTCCTGATGATTTTACAAAAATTTCAAAAATTTCAGATAAATTTGAAGGACTTGACAAAGCCTTCAATTATTTCTCAAAGATTTCACAAAGACTTCAATAATTTCATAAATATTATAAAATATTTCAAAAGTATCTAACATATTTCGCAAAGATTTTAAAAAAATTCACAAAAGTTTCACAAAGATTTTACAAGGATTTCAATAATTTCCCAAAGATTGCAAATAATTAAAAAAAAAGATTTCAAAAAGATTTCGAAGATTGAACAAAGAATTTATTAATTTCCTGATGAGTTCACAAAGATTTTAAATATTTCTGATAGTTTTAAAAGACTTCACATAGCCTTCAATTATTTCTCAAAGATTTCAATAATTTCACAGATATTATCGAATATTTCAAAAATATTTCACATATTTCTCAAAGATCTTTAAAGGATTCACCAAGATATCACAAAGATTTCAGATAGATTTCAAATATTGAACAAGGATTTCAATGA
>JAABKJ010075445.1:245637251-245790426 GCA_011634705.1 Andricus grossulariae | reverse complement strand
TAATTTCACAAATATCATTGAATATGCAAAAAAAATATATCTATATATATATTTCGAGTATTTCGTAAAGAAATTAAAGAATTCTCAAAGATTTCACCAATATTGAAAAGATTTCAATGATTTCCGAAAGATTTCACAAAGATTTTAAAGATTTCTGATAGATTTAAAAGACTTCACAAAGCCTTCAATTATTTCTCAAAGACTTCACAAAGATTTCAATAATTGCACAAATATTATTGAATATTTCCAAAATATTTTAATTCATCACTTTTGTTTAAAATTAAACTATTTTGACGAAAATTGTTTTTTTTTTCGTTGTTGTAAAATGAATTTTTGAAACTAGATATTTAAGAATTCCATTTTTGGTTAAAAATTTATTTTTTTGTTTAAAAATTTACATAGTTAGTTGAAAATTTATCTTTTTTGTTTAGAAATTCAAGTGTTTAGTCGAAATTTCGTCTTTTTTGGTCGAAAATGAATGATTTTGTTTCAAAATTCAATTACTTGATTAAGACTTGAACTTCTTTCTTAAAAATTCATTTTTTTTTTAAGATTAGATTTTTTTAATTATTTTTTTTAACTAAAAATTTAAGTACTTTGTTGAAAATTCCTTTTTTTTTGTTACAAATTAATTTTTTTAAGTTGTTAATTTAAGCAATTTAGTTGAATATTCCACAAATTTAGTTAAAAATTTATTCATCTCTTCCGCAGTTGAAAATTCAACTATTCCATAAGATTCACCATTTTAGTTTGAAATTCATCACCTTGTTTTAAAATTGAACTATTTTGACGAAAATTTGTTTTTTTGTTGTTGTAAAATGAATTTTTTAAACTGGATATTAAAGAATTCCATTTTTGGTTGAAAAGTTATTTTTTTATTTAAAAATTTACCTAGTTAGTTGAAAATTTATCTTTTTTTTTTAAAAATCCAAGTGTTTGGTCAAAATTTTGTCTTCTTTGGTAGAAAATTAATGATTTTGTTTGAAAATTCAATTACTTGATTAAAACTTGAACTTCTTTCTTTAAAATTCATTTTTTTTAGATTCTATTTTTTTAAATTAATTTTTTTATCTAAAAGTTTAAGTACTTTGTTAAAAAATCCTTTTTTTTGTTACTCAGTTAAAAGAGATGAAAAAATCAAGTGAGCTGTTGACTTTTCTAACCAAAAAGGCGAATTTCCAAAAAAAAAGTTGAATTTTCAACCCAAAAATATGAATTTTCAACGAAAAAGATTAATTTTTAACCAAAGACAACAACCTTTAAACAAAAGAGTTGAATCCTCCACAAAAAGTTACTTTTTTTAACAAATATTTAACATTTCAGCAAAAAAGTTCATTTTCAACCAAGAAAGAGGACTTTTCTACCAAAAAAGGAACATTTTCGATCCAAAGGACGAATTTTCTATCGAAAAAAAACGAATGTTCAACAAATCAGTTGAATTCTTGATCAAGAAAGATGAATTTTTAATAAAATAGTTAAATAGTTTAATTATAAATTAAAACAGATTAATGTTCAATCGAACAGTTGCATCCTTAACCAAAAAAAAAATAAATTTCTACCAAGAGAGATGAATTTTCAAACGAAAAAGACGAATTTCCTGCACAAATTTTGGAATTTTCAACAAAGCAGTTGTATTTTCGACCAAAAAGATTAATTTTTAATAAAATAATTTAATATTCAACAAAAGAATTAAATTTACAACAAATTAGTACAATATTTAACCAAAAATACGAAATTTTTGACAAGAAAGTTGAATTTTTTACCCGAAAATATGAATCTTCAACAAATATGTTAATTTTTAAGAAAATAGTCAAATTTTCAACCCGGTAGTATGGATTTTCAACAAAAAATTTAATTTTCAACCAAATAGAGGAAATTTCAACAAAATAGTAGAATCTTCGACCAAAACAGATTAATTTTCAACCAAGCAGTTGCAGCTTTAACCAAAAAATTGAAATTTCAACCAAAAGAGCAAATTTTCAATAAAATAGTTAAATTTTCAACAAAAAAGACTATTTTTTACGAAATAGTTAAATTTTCAACCAAATATAGAATAGTTACATTTTGAATTAAAAAAAAAAAATTAAACAAAATACTTCAATTTTGAACAAAAGAGAAAAATTTTCAATTAAAGTTATGAACTTTCAATCTAAAAATTAATTGTTAACAAAATAGTTCAAGTTTCAACGAAGCAATTAGCAAATAGTTGAATTTTGAACGAAATTTGAAATTTGAAAAGTAAATTTGTAAATTTACAATAAAAAATGTAATGAGGAATCTACTACCAAAAAAATTACTTTTCAACAAAATTATTGAATTTTCTACAAAATAGATTAACTTTTAACCAAAAAAGATGAATTTTCAAGAAAATACATGCATTTTTTACCAAATTGTTGAATTTTCTACCAAAATACGAGTTGTTAATATCAGTTGAATTAAACGAAAAAAAACTATATTGAAAAAAAATGGTTGAATCCTTAACGAAATAGATGAATTTTCAATCAAGAAAGATAAATTTTGAATCAAATAGTTCACATTTCAATTAAAAAGATAAATTTTCGACTAAATAGTTCCATTTTGAACGAAAAAGAGAAATTTATTATCAAAAGTGTAATTGATAAGTTTTCAGTTACAAAATTAATTTTCAATAAAAAAAGTAAAGCGAATTTTCAACAAAATAGTAGTTAAATTTTCAACGAAAGAGATGAATTTTCAACGAAAAAGTGACTTTTCAACAAAATTATTGAATTTTCGACAAAATAGATTAATTTTGAACCAAAAAAGACGAATTTTCAAGAAAATATATGAATCTTTAACCAAATTAATGGTTTCGAACGCTTTCGTTCTGGTTCTTCCCCTTTAGAATCAAGCTACTTATTTTCGAATAAAACCAAGCTATTTTCTGCTTTAGTGAATTATAGTTGATTCCTGTTTTTTTCTAAATTGTCTTGGATCATCAGACAATGAATTCTCACACATTGCAAGAACTTCAAATAATCAGCATTTTTGCCGGGCTTCAAAAACGTGCTAGGCCTTTTTTTTGAAAATATTGACATATATTTTTTGAGGACTAACACAATTGAAAGGTTAACAATTATCAAAGAATGACAGATTTTTCGAAAATCTGAATTTGGTATTCCAAAATATCAAAAAACTTCCGGACTGAAATATAAGAGTTCATGAAATTATAAGAATGAATCGTGGATATAGAGACGAAAAAAATAAATATATTTTTAGACTACATGATAGGATATTCAGCAAAAACTATAAAAGTATGTGTGGTCATTATTTAGAATGTTTCAGTGAACAATCGTTGTTTGCCTGAATCTTTCTAATTCCAACGTATCCATTTGTGCGAGCAGATTTTCGTCAGCTTAAAGTTTGATTCTGCGAAGTTTGTATAAGGTGTCATATCACATGAAAACATAATTATGCATACGAAAACCGAATCCACCTATTTCACATTTTTAAGCAATTAATTTCAGACAAGCTACTAACACATATAGCATCCTTGAAATGATGCAAGGACAACGTCATCGCCCCAAAATTGTTACAAATGAAAAAACATTTAGAAACATCTAAATCCAAATTAATGCTACATGAAACAAGTTTGCTTCTTTTGGAAGAAAGAATACAACATACCAAATTTATTTTGCACACTACCTCAAAGAAATAATTAAAACAGTATTTTCTATCTTCAATCTAAAAGATGTTTCAACCAAAATTATGAATACTTAACTGGAATACTTAAATTTTCAACCAAAAAGATAAAGTTTCAAACAAGGAGGTTAATTTTGAAACATAAAGAATAATTTTCTATCAAAAAATACGTTTCTTCAAGTAAAGAGATGAACTTTTAACTAAAAAAGACAGACTTTTAACCTAATACTTTAATTTTCAGTTGAAAAAATTAATTTTCAACAAAAAAATTTCGTACACAAAAAGAAAAACGTATTTTCAGCCTAGGTGATACACTTTTTATTGAAATGACGAGTCTTTTACTGGAATAGATGACGCTTCAACTGCAGTAAATAAATTTTAAGTCAAATAGATGAAATTTTAACAAAATATTTTATCTTTCAACCAATTAGTTGTATTTTCAACCAAAAAGTTAAATTTTGAACTAAAATTGTACATTTTCAACTGAAATACTTGAATTTTCAACCAAAAAGATGAATTTTATACCAAAAAAGACGATTTTTCAACAAAATACATGAATTTTCAACGAAATATTGAATTTTTAACAAAAATTATCAGTTTTCAATATAAAAATTCAATTTTTCGGTTTCTAATTTTGGGTTGAAAAAACTATTCCCAACCAACTTTATAAATTTTTAACTAAAATGATGACTCGTTGACTGGAATAGTTTAATTTTCAACTAAAAATTGTCATTTTTCAACCTGCAATAGCATGGTCAAAGTTTGAATTTTTTATTATGTTCAACTAAAGAAATGAATTTTCAACTACAATGTTAGAATATTCAATTGGAATAATAAGATTTTCAGTTTGAAAAAAAATTAATTTTTTGTTAAAGAAAAGAGAAACGAACTATATTCGTGATCGAATTCTCTGCTCCTTCCGAATACAACATCACTGCCAAGGAGAAAGAAAAGGAAGAAAGGTATCAAGATCTTACAAGGGAGCTGCAACGACTGTAATATAACGACCCGAAATATTCGGTACAATTAATTGTCCTTGTGATAGGTGCTCTCGGAGGTGCGAAATCATATATATATATATAATCATATTTTCAATTCTAATGTACCTCAATGTTTTTAACTCTTTATTCCTTAAAATTGTTGATTTTCCATATGATGCAGTAACCACAGACTCCATGAAATAAAAGTTACTGACAAACCATCCATTATCCTCTCTTGACAAAGCTTTAAGACATTGATATCTCTCAATTATATTTTGGTGTCGAATAAACAGCAACTGTCGCAGATTTTCACACATTTTTTTAGATTCCTCAACCAGATTCTTTGCAAATATATATATTAAAAGTAAAATCGACATATACCAAACAACCGTAGATGTTCAAAGCATCTCGGGGGAAACCCTCCGAGATGCTTTGAACCAGTACCGTCCAGGCCGAGGTACGATTATGAAGATATCCCAGATCTTTAATTATTTTAGAGACTGGGACAGTGAGTATCTCAATAAAAAAGAGGCGGAAATGATGCCAGATGTTCAAGCGAGGGGGAGGAAGTAGATCCAACTACAATTTTATGAGTTTTGCCCGGGTTGAAAGTAATTATATTCTCCTGAACACAAAGGATGACGCAAATGGTATCCTCCTGGATTAGTGCAATAAGCCTAAAGTTCCCTTTCAAAGTGCAAAAATTCAAGAAGATGTTAGGGGGGCAGAATTCAGCTCTGAGAAAACGCCACTGCATTAACTGTTCCAAGTCAGAATAAAAATTCTTCTTGAAAATTTCCTTTGTAAAGTTAGAATTATAATTTTTTTATACAGTTCCTTGTTCCAGATCTAAATTAGAATTTCTTTTCAATAATTTTCTGATACAATTCATAATTACATATACCAGGTCAAGAAATCAAGTTTTTTCAGGTCTCCTTTTTTTTAAATTAAATAATGAAACAACCGTTTGTTATACATGTAAAAAATGAGCCATTTCATTTTTTTATTGGCCAACAATTTCTTAAGATAGCAGAACTATAAATAAACAAATTCTTATTTTTTTGCGAACATAAGTCGTCTTTGTGAAATCTTTGGGAATATTTTTAAATCTTTGTAAAGACTTTGAAATCCTTGAAATTATTCAAATCTATGAAATCTTTTAAATATTTTGAAATCTTTGTGAATCCGTTGAAATCTTTTGAAGTATTTAAAATCTATGTGAAATCTTGAAATTTCTGTGAAATCGTTGCGAAATCTTTTGGAATTTTTTTAATATTTTGTAAAATTTTTGAAATCCTTGAAATATTTGTGAAATCTTTATGAAATCTTTGAAATATTTGTGAAATCTTTCTTTAATCTTCGTTTGTGAAATCTTTCGTGCTTGTTTGAAATCATTGAAATCTTTTGAAATCTTCTCAAATTTATTGAAACCTTTTGAAATCGTTTGAATTTTCACATATTTGTGAAATCTTTCCTAAATCTTTTTTCTTCGTTTAAAATAATTGGAATATTTGAAATCTTTTGAAATTTTCTAAAAAAAATTTGAAGTCGTTAAAAATCTTTGAAATGTTTTGAAATATTTAAAATCTGGTGTACTGTACCCTTTTTGACTTTAATTTGCGAATTTCCATATGTCAATTTCAATTTCAATATCAATATCAATGTCAATTTCAATGTCAATTTCAATATCAATTTCAATGTATAAATTTCAATTTCAATTCGAATTTAAATTTAAATTTCAATGACACAATTTTAATTCCAATTTCAATTTCAAATTCAATTACACAATTTTAGTTTCTCAATTACAATTTCAATTACTCAATTTCAATGTAAATTCTTCTATTTCAATTTCATCTTTTCAACTTCAGTTTTAATTTCTGAATTACAATTTCTACTTTAATTTCTTCATGTCAATTTCTCAGCTTTAGTTTCTTAATATCAATTTCTCAATTTCAAATTCTCAATTTGAATTTAAATGAAGATTTATCAATTTCAATTTATCAATTTAATTTGTCAACTTAAATTTATAAATTTCAATGTCAATGTCAATTTCAATTTCAATATCAATTTTACTATCAATCCCTCAATTTCAATTTCAGTTTGTCAGTTTCAATTTATCAATTTCGACTTGTCAATTTCGATTTGTCAATTTCAATTTATGAATTCCGATTTCAATTTCTCAACTTCTTAATTGCAATTTCTCAATTTCAAGTCCAAATTCAAGTTCAAGTTCAATATTGAATTTCGATTTCTCAATTTTAATTTCTGAATTTCAATTTCTTAATTTCTACTTAAATTTCTCAATTATAATTTTAATTTCAATTTCAATTTCAATTTCAATTACAAAATTTTAGTTTTTGAAATACAATCTTAATTTTAATTTCTTTATGTCAATTTCTCAGTTTTAGTTTCTCAATTTCAATTTGTCAATATCAATTTGTCCGCTTCAATTCGTTAGTTTTAATTCGTCAGAAAAGTCAAAAATTTACGGAGCGACTGAAGCACGATATGCATCGAACAAGCGCGTATATACGTATTTCAAGGTATTTTTAAGAAATAAAAAATATTTGAAGATATTTCCAAACAATTTAATGATTTTGAGTAATTCAATAAAATCGTATGCGGTTTTAAAAAATTGTGGAAGGTTTGAAAGAATTTTGTATATTTTAGGATATTTTTAGATTTGAAGGTATTTTGAAAGATTGCAAGAAATTTTCCAACAATTTCAAAATTTTCTAGGGATTTAAAAAAATTTTATAGAATTTGCGATCTTCTGAAATATTTCAAGGGATTTTTAAAAGATGAAAGATATTTGAAGAAATTTCCAATGGGTTTAATGATTTTAAAGAATTTAACAAAATCGTTAGTGGTTTTAAAGAATTGTGGCAGATTTAAAAGAATTTTGTATATTTTAGGAAATTTTAAAAGATTTCAAAGAATTCCTAACAGATTTAAAAAATTGAAAGGGCTTTTAAAGGATTTTGAAGATTTAAAGGTATTTTGAAAGTTTGCAAGAAATTTTCCAACAATTTCAGAAGTTTTTGGGGATTTCGAAAAATTTTATAGATTTTGGGATATTCTAAAATATTTCAAGGGATTTTCAAGAGATGAAAAATATTTGAAGAAATTTCCAAAGAATTTAATCATTTTAAGGAATTCCACAACATCGTATGCGGTTTTGAAGAATTGTGGAAGATTGGATATAATTTTGTATATTTTAGGATATTTTGAAAGATTTCAAAAAAATCCTAATAGATTAAAAAAATTGAAAGGGATTTTAAAGGATTTTGAAGGATTTTGAAGATTTATAGGTATTTTGAAAGTTTATACAACTGGTGCACGGATTGGAAGTTCTGAGAGTTTCACGCTCGAGTCTTGATAGATTCCTGCTGAACTCCCGAGAAATTCCAGGTCAATTGTCGGGAACATTTTTTACATGAGCTATTACTGTTAGGAGAATGAATCCAAACAAAATTCAAATGGTAAATAAATTTAAATAAAATTTAAACAGACAAAATGGTCTATAAACTTTTAAACCATTCACAAATCTTTTGAAATATTTCGAAATCTTTGAAATTTTTGAAACCACTATAGATCCTTCGAAATTTCAAAGGTTGAGTGGTCAACCCTTCAATTAAAAATTCTTCGTGAGGATGTGTGCAACCTTACGAGTCATGTAGGATATTTCACCCAATAATAGGGCCGGAACTTGCGACTCACACTTTCGTTCAGAAGAATCTAAGTTGGTCTTCACTCAATTGGTGTCGTCACAGCGAACTAATGGGCATTTAGTCCTCTAGAGAATCTAGTAATCCCATGCGCATCTCCAATCTAACCCCTCTGCCTGAAACTGCGCATCGCAACTTAGATTCTTCTCAACGACGTGGTTTCTCGTTCCACCGCGGTGACTTCATGTAATGAGACTGGAAAGCCCCCAGAAAAGTAAGCATTCGATAGCCCTATACCGTAAGGGTGTGAGAACGTCCCATGAAGTTAATTGTTCACACGCACATAGCCTAATTTTTCACAGTCAGTTTTTCTTTTATACGTGTGGTGATGATGAGAACTTAAACCAATTATGAAGAAAAATAGGGTGCATCAAGAATAAAACACTGAGTAGTTTAGATGAAATACAAGTGGACCGTAATGCTTTATTTTAATTATCACATATCTGTCATAAAAAAATATTTGAAAAAAATAGATTTTTTCGGCCATGGGTCGCCATTGGCAAATAGTGTTTTGGCAAATTGATAGTCATTCCATGGACTCTCAGCAGTCCATGAATTTGTATATTAAATTTAAAAAATTCTTATTTATCTTCTTATAATTAAAGTTCAGTGTATATTCAGGTAAAATTAATGTGGGTACTATATTAAATTCAATTTGAACTGCTTCAAATTCCTAACTATTCTAGTAAAAATATTGCATTTTCAAGAAGATAGATAAATTTTTGATAAAATAGTTGAATTTTTAACCAAAAAGACGATTTTTCAAAAAAAAATGCATGAGTTCTTAACCAAGTAGTTGAATTATCAAATAAAGAAGATCAATTTTCAACAAAATAGTTCAATTTTGAACGAAAAAATATCACTTTTCAACTAGAAATGGAATAGTTAAATTTTCAGTTACAAAAATTAATTTTCAACCAAACTAACGTATTTTCAACTAAAATGATGAATTTTCAACTAGAATAGTTTAATTTAAAATCAAAATGATGAATTTTTAACTAAAAGGATGAATCTTTAACTGGAATGCATAGTTGAATTTTCAACCAAGATTCATTTCTACGAAAAAAAAGACAAATTTTCAAGTAAAAAAGATAATTACATGATTATGTATTTAATTCGAATAGTTACGTTTTCAATTTGAATTAACAAATTTTAAACAATAAAAAATGTCTACAAAATAGTTGAAGTTTCAACTGGAATCGTTAAATATCCAGTTAAAAAAATTGATTGTCAGCCAATAAAGAAATAAATCTTCAACAAATAGCTCATTTTTAAACCAAAGAAATGAATTTTCAATTAAAATTATGATTCAACTATTTTTTTAAATTTCTCTTTTTAGTTTAAAAATTCATCTGCTTTACTACAAATGTCATATTTGGGTAAAAATGCACCTGTCTGGTTGAAAATTAACCTTCTTTGATTGAGGATTCAAAACTATTTTGTTGATAATTCGTCTTTTTGGATTGAAAATTGAACTATTTTGATGATAAAAATGAACTTTTTGTTGAAAATTCGTCTTTTTGGTTTAAAAATTCATCTGTTTTACTAGAAATTTCATCTTTTTTGATTGAAAATCGAACTACTTGGTTGAAGGTTGGACCACTTTGTGAAATTTTTGTTTGAAGACTAATAATTGTAGTTGAAAATTCATCCCTTTAGTTGAAAATACATATTTTTTTTTTTTTTGGTAGAAAATTATTATTTTTTTAACTAAAAATTTAACTATTTGAGTTGAAGATTCATCATTTGAGTTATAGATTTCATCTCATTGATTGAAAGTTGACCGATTTTTGTTGAAAATTCAACTATTTTTTTAAAATTTGTCTTCTTTGTTTAAAAATTCATTTGTTTTAATAAAAATTTCATCTTTGGGTAAAAGTGAACTGTTTGGTTAAAAATTAATTTTCTTTGGTTGAGAATTCAAAACTATTTTGTTGATAATTCGTCTTTTTGGATTGACAATTCAACTATTTTGATAATAAAAATTAACTTTTTGTTGAAAATTCAACTATTTTTTGAAATTTCGTATTTTTGGTTTAAAAATTCATCTGTTTTACTAGAAATTTCATCTATTTGATTGAAAATCGAACTACTTGGTTGAAGGTTGGACCACTTTGTGAAATTTTTGTTTGAAGATTAATAATTGTAGTTGAAAATTCATCCGAACTATTTCATTAAAAATTAGTTGTTTTTTTTTTAATTGAAAATTTTATCTTTTTAACAGAAAATTTTACTTCTTTTTTTGTGATTAAAAATTTTTCATTTGAATTTAAAATTTAACTATTGAATTTTTTATTCTGAATTCATCTGATTTTCTTGAAAGTGCGACTACTTGGTTTACATTAGAACTGCTTTGTTAAACATTTTTTTCATTTTTGAAGATTTAACTATTTTTCTTAAAATTTGTTCTATTTTGTTCCGAATTAATTTTTTAAACTAAATATTCACGTAACTATACCATTATTGATTGGAAATTTCGCGTCTTTAGTTGAAAATTGAACAATTCAATTGCAAATTTATGTCTTTTGTTATGAATTCATCTTTTTGGTAGAAAATCAATATCATTGATTGAAAATTTAACAGCTCGGTTGAAAGGTTTAAGAATTTATCTCTTCTGATGGAAAATTTGATTGTTTGGTTAAACTTTGTTGTTTATGAATGCAGTTTTTTTATGGAAATTTATTATTTTTGTTGAATGTTTAATCATTTAGTTCAAAAGTAGTTTTTGGTTAAACTTCGATATTTTTTGTGTAAAAAATCAAGAATATGGTTGAAAATTCATCATTGTAGTTCGAAAGTTTATTTAATATTTAGTTAAAAATTCTTATCTTTGATTAAAAGTTCACGCATTTTTTCTCAAATTCTACGTTTTTTGTTGGAAATCAATCTTTTTGAATAAAAATGTATTCTTTATAGCATGAAATCTAATTCTTTTGTGAAAAAGTTCAAGTAATTTGTTAAAAGTTCATTTTTGGTGTAAGATCTACCTCTTTGGTTGAGAATTTAACTATTTTGTGGCAACCAGGCTAGAAACATTCACTCGGGAGTTTTCGGGGTTGCAGAAAACGAATCTGCTTGCAGAATTTCAAAACTAAAAACGGCATATTTAGAATGGCAACTATGTACATTTAATTTCACCAAAAAATGCTTGAATAAACTTAGAAAAACATACTCGGGAGTCTTCCGGATCGCTGATGACGAATCCGATATCAGAATTTCAATATTGAAAATCGCAGATTTGAAATGGCGAATGTGTACACTCAATTTTATCGAAAAATGCCTCAATCAAATTGAAAAACATTCAAATTTTTAGATGTACACAGCCGCCGTTTTGAATCTGCCATTTTGTATATTGGAATTCTGATATCAGATTCGTTATCAGCGACCCCAAGAACCACCGAGTATGGTTTTCCAATTCGATTGAAGCATTTGTCGATGAAATTGAGTGTCCACAGACACCATTTTGAATCTGCTATTTTGAATATTGAAATTATGATATCGGATTCGTCATCAGCGACCTCAAAAACTACCGAGTATGGTTTTCCAATTTCATCAAAGCATTTTTCGATGTGATTGAGTGTACACAGCCGCCATTTTTAATCAGTCATTTTGAATTTCCAAATTCTGAAAGCGGATTTTTTGTCAGCAACCCCAAAAACCTCCGAGTAATGATTTTTCAATTTGATTGAAGCACTTTTTTAGGAAATCAACAGTACATGGCTGCCATTTTGAATCCATTATTTTGAATTTTGAAATTCTGATAGCAGATTCGTTTTCAGCGAACATATCATATTCTTAATGAGTGAATGTTATAAAAAATGTATATTTTCTAATATCTAAGGTCGCTTATAACGCGTGCCCAAGAGGGTTAGCTGTTCGAATTTTTAAGAAAATAGTTTAATTTTCAACTAAACACATCAATCTCTCCCACACGTTTAAAATATCCAGAAAATATCAACAAAATTTTCCTCATTTTTTAACCACTGATTTTGGAAAAAGAAAAGCTTAAGAAAGCAAATTTTATTTTTCATTTCAATATTATACATGCTTAACTTCGAGTCATCCTCAAACAAAATCAGACTATAAGAATAGTTTTCAGCATAGAGGTCTTCTTATCCCGCAATTTTCCAAACCTTTTCCCCCGAATGATTGTTTGTTAAAAATGTAGAATTGAACAGCAAAACAAATTTTTTCTAAGGTTTCGCCATCTTTCTACATTCGAACTTTGCTACTACTTTGAAATATTTTGTAAAAGAATCATTTTATTGGTTGAAGATATAATTATTTTGTTAATATTATTATTTTTTTTTTAATTCATTGTTTTAACTGAAAATTCTACTATTCCATTTTCTGTTGAAAATTGATCGTTTTTATTGGGAAATTCTTGTATTTTGTTAAAAAAAATTTATTTTCAGTGGAAAATAAACCTTCTTGATTAAAAATTTAATTACATGGTTAACATTTAAAATACTTTGCTGAAAATTCATTTTATTAGTTGAAGATTTATTTGCTTTGTTGAAATTACCCTACTTTGTTGAAAATTCGTTTTTTTTTTGGTTGGAAATTAATTTTTTTAACTGAAAATTTAACTATTCCATTTTTGGTTGGAAATTGATCGTTTTTATTTAAAAGCCCTACTATTTGAATGAAAATTCATGTATTTTTTTTAAATTTGTTGTTTCCAGTAAAGAGTGAATCTTCTCGATTCGAAATTTAACAACTTGGTTGAAACACTTTTTCACATGTAAAACAGAAAAATAATATTGTTTTTGATCCAAAGTCGGTTTCAGATATTAGAAGTAACTTCTGGTTAAAAATAAAAACAATAAATCAGTGTGTGTCAAGGTTTATCAATGTGTCAATAAAGATACTCGAGCTGATGAACTTAAGTTATACTTTAGTAGTACAGACTGACGGGAGCCTACAATTCGTAGCAAATAATTGCACAGCGTGTAACTGTATTACTTTGAAACAATAAAGAAAAGTCTTTAATAACTATAACAATTCACGACTTCGTTCATTCCACATTGAAGCTCCTATTTTTCCACTTGCTTTTCGCGTGTTTTTCATCTCGGGACATTTTCTATCATGTCACAGTTTTTTTGATATCTTATAAAATTTTCTTAAAAATGAGGTTAATTCGTTTGCATGAAAATGATTTATCATTGACTTTCAAGATATTAAATTTGCACTTTATATTAAGATATGTTGATTTTGAAAATCGCCTGCTGAATTCGAAAATGATTTACTTTTATAGATTTAGTTTCAAAATCTTGAACGGTGTTTTGAATTGTTTAATTTTCGATGCTCCATGTTTCAGTTCATTCATTTTTAAAGTTTCAGATTCAAAATCCTATAATTTCCAAGCTGTTTGAAATCATTAAATTATAATGGTTTTCAATTTCAAATTCTTTAATTTGTAACGATGAAAATAAGATCGAATTTTTATTTTTAAACAGAAATCTACTTTTTTAAGAAAAAGTATTCAATCACAAACACGATAAGTTTAAAAAAATAAGCAGATAAAATTGAGCTTTGGCACACTTGTTTCAGGTCAAGTAAAGAGAATCCGCTCAAGCATATTTAGGTTCTGTTAACATATTTCAATACAAATTGGTTATTCTAAACAAAAATAATTAAAGTTCAATCATAGATTTCATAGAAAATTGACAATTTTTGAACATTTTTAGCTTAGGTTAACTTTTTTAACAAATAGGTGATTCTAAACAAAAACAAAAAACATTAGATAGGTGAATACAACTTTCAATTTTCCGTCAATATAACTCTCTCGGTAAACGATCGGTTACTGTTTTCCCGTCCTAGGTTAGGGATTCCCGTAGCGCCGTGAAATGGTAATACTCTATGTTATTACCGACTGAAAGCAATCTAGGCCCATGTTTTACCAACCGGAGGTAATCTAGATTTCCGCTTCATCGGCTGATGGTAATCTAGATTCCTACCCTACTATCGGTCGGTAAGAAAGGTTCCTACTAGACACCCGGTTCATATCCGTTAGACAGAGGCGATTCTCATTATTTTTCTGCAAAAACATTTCGTTATAAAATATAACATTTTTATAAATTTTTCTAAGAAAAGTATTCTTTTTCACCTGATATGTATCGAAATAGCTTATCAACATAATTTGTATGCAGAAAATTTTGGATTTTAGCAAGTCTGATAAGCTGTTTACAGGGATATGTACCAATTTTTCATTATTTAGCTTTATTTATTTTTCGAGATACTTAAATTTAAAGTTTTGACTATTTTCTGCAGTTCATGGATTTTCAGAAGCTATTTCAATATATGTAGAATTTTTTTTTGCGAAAAATTCATACAAATTTTCTTTTTGTTTACATACGTTATTCATAACACAGATGAATGTCAAGTCTTCACAATATTTTGCAGCATTATATGTTGAACGTGCAGTACATGTAAAATTTACTTGTTCTTTTAACTATAACGTTTTTGAACTCGGAAAAATTTTCAACATGACTTTCCGGTACCAATAAAGCTTCTTTAAGAATATTATTGAATAACATAGCCATTTTATAAGTAAGAGTATTAATTAAACAACAGGTCGTAATGGACAATTAGGTTTGTGAATTTTAGGTAAACCATATATTCTAGGGATGTTGGTGTCATGAGTTAGTATATCACTTTTAGGCCGAAAATTATTCAAATGCATGGAAAAAGTGTCAAAAATGTGAAATTTTGTGCTTTTTATATTATAAAAACGGACTTTTCAAATTTTTTTTTGCTTTAGAATTAAGTTCTAAGGCTTTTAGACTGTAATTTTATCAAGTTTTTTTGTGATAAACGAGAATAATGGAAAGAATTTTGCAGAACATTTTGCCTGGAGAATTTTGAAGATTTCAAGAGAATGAAAAAGTTGTCTTAAAATTCCTGGTAAAATTCAAATAATTTTGTACTTGGTAAATTAATTTTAAGAGAATATTAAAAATTATTCTCTAAGATTTCGAAAAATAATGTAGAAAATTTTAAAGCAAAATTTTTCAATTCTACACGTTTACAACATTTCACAAAAACTTCTTGTTAGTTTGAGAAATATTGAAAAGTTTCGCAAAGATTTCATCAAATTTAAAAGAAAATGTCGATTTCATAAGATTAAAAAAAAATCGATTTTTAAAAATTTCCAATTTTTTTAAAGAAAAAATACTACTGGTTTTAAAAGGTATTGAGAAGTTTTGAAAAATTATCAAAAATAATTTAAACCTTGGAACGATTTCAAGAAATTTAAAACAAAATGTAGATTTTTAAAGATTTCGGAAAAAGATGCTTCTTCAAAATCCCATTAAATTTCTGAAATCAATTAAAAATTCCTTACAATTTTTAAAAATATCCTAAAATATTGCAAAAACTTAAAAATCTGTTGAAATCCCTTGAAATTGGTCAAAGCTGTTTAAAATTTCTTTGAATTTTAAAAAATACCCTGAAATAGATAGTTCAAAACATTAATTTTTTTTCAATCTCTTGAAGAATTTCAAAGTTTTTAAAAATCCATTGGAATTTTTAAAAATACCCTAAAATCTTCCTTAAAATGATTGAAGTTATTTAAGAAAATTCCCTGGACTCTTTTAAAATACCCTAAAATACTTTAAATCTTTTGAAATCCAATTTAATTACTGAAATCAATTGAAAATTCTTTCAAATCTTTTAAAATATCTCAAACATTTAAAAGGTTTTGAAATCCCTTTCAGTTTTTCTAAGTTCTTGAAAATTTCTTGGAATTTTAAAAAATACCCTAAAATATTTCAAACCCTTTAAAATCTTTTGAAAATTCCTTGAAATTTTTTTAAAATACCCTAAAATATTTCAAGAGATTTGAAATTTTTCAAAATCCATTGAAAATTTTCAAAGCTCTTAAAAATTCCTTGAAATTTTAAAAATACCCTAAAATCTTCCTTCAAATTATTGAAGTCAATTGAAAATTTCTTGAAATTGTTTAGAATTTCATACATTTTTCAAATTCTTTGAAATCTTTTGAAATCCCTTCAAACTTTTTAAAGTTCTTGAGAATACCTTGGAATCTTGTAAAATACCCTAAAATACTTTAAATCCTTCAAAATCCCATTAAATTTCTGAAATCAATTAAAAATTCCTTACAATTTTTAAAAATATCCTAAAATATTGCAAAAAATTATATTTTAGTAGAATTTTAGAAATAGAAAAATTTTCATAAATACATTCTAAGTGGCTCCAGATTCTTTAAAACATTGAAGAATATTCTATAACAAAACATTTTAGAATTTAGAGAGAATTTCAGAAATAAAATGATATTTTAAAAAGAAACGTAGAATGTTTTTGATCAAAATGCTCTAGAAGCTTCTTGAGCTCCTGAAACATTTTTATTTCATAAAATTATATTTTAGTAGAATTTTGGAAATAGAAAATTTTTCATAAAAGCATTCTAAATTACTCCAGATTCTTTGAAACATTGCATAATATTCTATACCAGAAGATTCTAGAATTTAAAGCAAATTTCAGCAATAAAAGAATATTCGAGAAAACGTAGAGTATTTGTAATAAAAATGTTCTAGAAGCTTCTTGAGCTTCTAGAACATTTTTATTTAAATTATTTGGTCAAAAGTTGTACTACTTTGTTAAAAATTAATTTTTTTTAGATTTACCTCTTTGGTCGAGAAATAATCTTCTTCAAAATTTATAAATTAACACAAAATTTATCATAAATCTTCGTAAATTTTCAGTTTTGTCTTCGAAAAGATTCCTCTTTTGGCATGAAAATTCGACCACTTGTTTGAAAATTCAACTTTTTTTGGTTAAAGTTTAATCTTTTGTAAAAAAGCATCCAGATTCTTTTTCGAAAATTTGGGAAATCTTATCAAATATTCTTTTCAAATTAATTTTTCAAGCAAAAAATTATTGTTATTTTGTCTATGAGTTTTGATACAAATTTTTTTATTTATCTAAAAACCTTTCAATATGCTTAAAAACCCTTATAGATTTTGTGTTCGAAAATTTTAAAAATCTGCAGCAACTACAACAAGATTGACGAATGATGAACCCTATGCTCTAGTCACAATGAAGCAGTCGGCATCTCCATCTGGTTGTTCGGATGAAATGCCAGTTTGCATTAATTTTCCATATAATTTGGCAATAAATATATCAATAATAAATTTTTAATTCCATAAAATGATAACTTTCTAAGACGTAAGGAAGAAGAATTGTGCAATCAAATGAAAATCGTTTGAATATGTACCAAATATGTTAAGAAAGAAATCCTTCTCTCGAAATTCATCAAATTTATATCATTGATCTCGAAACATAATAACTTTTCAGGAGTTACGGGAAGAAATAAAATTGTTTAAACTAACGATAATTGTTTACATAATTCCCAGACCTCTTGGCGAAGTCTGGTACGTCGACTACTGATCGCGTTGTAATTTCCTCCGGTCCCATTGAATGGGCCCCGAAGGTCTGTTTCCGAATCCTAGCTAATGCCGGGCACTGGCATAATACATGCACGGACGTTTCGTCATCCCAGCCGCATATTCTGTAAAATGTCATGAGGTTATACCCCATTTTGTGCATAGGGTAGTTCACGTGGTCGTGGCGATTTAGGATCCGTACCCTGTGTGACAAAGAACACATATAAGGGCCACATTGTTTCTTTCTGCAAGTTAGATTATTGCCTTTTTGCATGCAAAAGGCATTTCTAATGTTATGTCTGCTTTCACTATTTCAGTTAGTATCGCTTGACTGTCCGAACAGATCGTGATCTGTCTGCCAGTGGTGTTTTCCTCAAGGAGTGTTTCAGCACAGCGAAGGAAGACCAAGACCTCCGCCTGAAAGACAGTAGCATGTTGACCAAGTGGGTTCCCTATACTTAAAAAGTGTGCCAAAACACAATCTAATCTGATCAATCTTTCGAATGTTATCGTGCCTACACGATACTACAGACTACAGACAGACAGACAGACACATTTGTGAAAGCCGTTTTTTTCTGATTCAGAGGGCCTCAAAACGTTGACATTTGATAGAAACCGCGAAAGTCGCCTTTCACATAAAACCAATATCTTCTTATTGAGATGAGAATGTAAAGATATATACATTTCTATATAAACAATTTTGTTTGGGAATGTGCATAGTGTTTTCGAAAAAGTACAAAAAACGTTCTCGAAAATCGAATTTTGAATTTCAAAGAAAATTTAAAAAAAAAATCGCAATAAATAAGTATTGAACAGACTTTCTTTGATCAAAATGTTACCTTTTTAATAAATCAATTATGTTCATTAAAAAAAAAACGATCTTTTAAATTTTTTAACAATAATTTTCTTAAAGTCGGGAATTTTCTATTTCGGATATTTTGTAATTCTGCAATTTTCTGTCTGGAATTTTATTATTCGTAAATTGTTATAAAATCTATAATTTAACATTTTAGTTTTATCATTTGACAAAGTCACATTTTAAGACAAGTAGTCTGAAACACCTTATAAGGAATACTTATCTCGTTCCAAAGCTCTGACTTTACCTCCAACGCTGAGCATTTAAGAAAGCATCCAGACAAAAAAAGCAACTCCTAGCGTTGCTGTTTTTAGTACCAAATTCCAACGCCGGGAGTAGATTTTGTTATCTGGGTGATTTCTTAAGCGCTTGGCGTTGGACTTAAAGTCAGAGCTTTGGAACGAGCTAAGCATTCCTTATAAAGTGTTTTAGACTGCTTGACTTAAACTGGCGAATCAAATTTTCTGCAGCTATTTATTATAATTTAGAATTAATTTAAATGTTGTTTGGTGAGAAAAACATTAATTCGAAAAAAAAATCAATTTCTTTATTAGAATATTTATAATAATGGTAATTGTTGATAAATAGTTATTTTCCATTCTAAATATTACTCCTACGAGATATTTAATCAAGGTAACGTTTTGAGCGGTCAAGAACCATCTGCAAATAATCGATTATTTAAATTCTTTATGACAATTGGCTTTATATTGTTTTTATTTATTTATTTATGCTTCTGACGTGTATTTGCAATACTTCTGATAGACATCGTCTCCTCTTAAAACTTTTCTTCAAAAAAAAAGTGTAACATGTCCAATTTTGACGTATTATTTGCTTAAATGATAAATTCCATAGAGAGAAATTAAATAATCGGGCCTGAGTTCGTTCTGCAGAAATTAATCCTAAGAATTAAAAAAACACATCAAAATCGATCAAGAATTGTAGACTGTAGTACTGCTTGTAAAAATTTATATTTTTTTGTTTAAATATGTATGTGTGCAATTCTCTAATATTTGAACATCTTGTGAAATCTTAAATTTTTTTGTGAAGATTTTTTATATTTTATAATAATTTACGTCAAATTAAAAGTATTTTTATGACGTCCCACATACAAATTAAAAAAATGTAAAATCCTGTAGTTTTCTGTAATATTTCGAAGATTTTTACAACAAAGTAGAATAAATTATTAAAATGCTACTCAAATTTTTGAAATAAATGAACTGTTACTTTATTGTTTTTTTTTACTTTTCTACAAGAAAATACAAAAAAATAGCTATTTGTATCTAACTGTATTTTTTTGGTTGAATGTACATTTTTTTACATCATCCTAAATTATGACAGAGCGACGTAAAAATAGATGGGGATTTAGATAGGCACATTCATGAGGGTAAGCAGGCTATCGATAGAGCAGGGTTCATTCTCAGAAATAAAAACAAATAAAAAAAACTAAAATGACCGTATATAAATCTCTTATTGTGACAGCTGTACCATACGGTAGCGAGGCATGGACATATCAGAAAAAGGACCAAAGTAAAATTAATGCGATTGGCATGAGACCTCTGCGCACAATATGCGGAAAAATACTGATAAACAAAGTCCAAAACGACATAATCCTCAATGAATGTGGTACAGAGGAGATACTAGTTAATATACGGGATCGAAATCAGTTAAGGTGGTTCGGACAACTTGAATAAATAAAAAATGAGCGACTGACCAAACAGGTGTATAAAGGTAAAGTCAATGGTAGAATCCACAAAGGTAGATCGCCGAAAGAGTGGTTAGAATCTGTAAACGAGACATTAACCCGACTAGACATAAGAAGTCATAGAAACACGAGAGCTTGCATGAAAAAATGCATGAACGTGAAGGAAGCTAGAGTAGTATGCCAGAACAGAAAAGTTTGGCGACAAATAGTTTATCAAAAGAATGTGAGTAGAGTGAATAAGGCCTGAAAGAAAGACCTTGGATACTAATGAGCCTAAGTGGGGAATCACACATAACAATTTCGTGAGGCTCTCCACGTGGAATGATCGCTGGAGAGATCGATCAGCAACCTGGGTCGGAGCAGTATTGCGAAATAAACGTGATATTTGAATAAATAACACGAGAATTATAGATCAATCTAGAATATCTATACCGTACACCTATTCACCTATCTACCCTATACCTATATACCCATTTAAACAATCACTGCAGCAGATTTAATCATAATTAATAAAGTATCTAGCAGTCAGCTGGCGAAAATTCAAATTACGATTTCTGAGAGAGATTTCCTTATTTAAAATTTTTGAAAAGCAGCAGCTAGTCGTAACCAAATCTCACTAAAAAATACAATTTTGATTAAAGTATATAAACTAAAAAATATAGTCAATGACATGTGAGAATCATGTGACTCAATGAGAAAAAATATCTCACCATCCACATGTCGACTTTTGGCACCTTGGCACTGTCCCGATTACAAATCTCTTCTGGTAGGAATTTGATCTTTATGGGTGAAATGCAACTGTTTTTGTTGAAGATTTAACTGGTTGGTTTTAAATGAATTCTTTTGTTGAAAATTTATATTTCTTGTTTAGAAAGTGTATGTAGGTCCATCAAGCCTGCACCTCCAGGATCAAAATTCCCAAATTTCTCTGTTTTGAAATCTTAAAGTTTTTTTGGGATGCTTTTGGGCGGTACTGCCGATTTTTAGGCTCCACCGATGTTTGTTGAAACTTCAAGTTCAGTTTCAAGGTGCTGACTAGAGACAAGCCAGCATCTCCTCAATGAAAAAATTCAATTACAAATCCGAAAGAATGATGGGCTTTTCTGAGCTCTCGGATGCACAAACAACCAATTTCCTCGAATTCTAAAATAAAAATTTTAAGAACCAGCCCTACGTCTAAAAAATCAAACCCCTATGTAAAAATTCAAGTTGAAATTTTGAAGGACTAAAACTCAGAGAGTCTATTGACAGATGGAAGTCTTACTATTGTGCACGTGTACAGATGGCATACTCTCAACTCGGCACGTGTCAATTAATATGATCAGAATGTTAAACTATTTCATTTTCGATTTAAAATTGATCTTCTTTAGTTGAAAACTTACATTTTTGTTTAATATTAAACTTTTGTGTAGAAAATTCATCCTTTTGACATAAAAGCTCAATAAATTGATAGTAAATTTACTTTTTCGTTGAAATTTCATATTTTTAGTTGAAAATTAAAAAATTTGGTAGAAAATTCAACTCTTGTTGAAAAATCGTCTTTTGATTGAATTCTACAGTTTTTTATTTAAAACTGAAATCGTTTTTTGTTGAATCATCAACTATTACATTTTTAGTTGAGAATTTATATTTTATGGTGGAAAATTCAACAACTAGGAAGAAATTTGAAGTACTTTGTTAAAAATTTATTTTTTTAGTTGTAGATTCATTTCTTTGGTGGAAAATTGGACTATTTTGTTAAAAATTAGATTTTTTATGCAAAGTAATTTTTTTTAAACTGAAAATTAAACTATTCCGTTTTTGATTCAAAATTCATCTTTTTTAGTTGAAAATTCAACTACTTGGATGAAAGTTGAACTATTTTGTCAAAAATTCGCTTTTTTGGTTGAAAACTAATTTTGTTAAACTCAAAATTCAACCATTCCATTTGTTACTTAAAATTGATCTTCTTTAGTTGAAAATTAACTGTATTGTTTAAAATTAAACTCTCTTGTAGAAAGTTCGTCCTTTTGGCATAAAAACTTAATAAATTGGTAGAAAATTTACTTTTTGGTTAAAAATTGATATTTTTAGTTGAAAATTAGAAAATTTGTTAAAAAATTCAACTCTTTTGTTGAAAGATCGTCTTTTGATTGAATTCAACAGTTTTTATTTAAAATTTAAATCGTTTTTTCTTGAAACAAAATTTAACTATTTGGTTCAAAGTTGATGTATTTTGTTGAGAATTCGTCTTTTTGATAGAAAATTAATCTTCTTGATTGAAAATTGATAATTTTTGTTGAAAAATTAAAATATTTAGTTGAAACTTTAATTGTTTATTAGAAATCTCATCTTTTTGGCATGAAAATTCAATATTTTAGATGATTTTTTTTTCTTTATCGACTGAAAAAACTTTCTTGGTTGAAAATTCAACCCTTTTTGAAAATTCTTTTTTTTATTAATTTAAAAATTCAACTGTTTGGTTAAAAATTTATTTTTTCAGTTGAAAATTCCTCTTTTTTGGTAGAAAATTAATCTTCTTGGTTAAAAATTCAACTATTTGTTGGTTGAAAATTTTTACCATTTAGTTGAAACTTTAATTGTTCATTAGAAATCTTATATTTTTGGCTTGAAAATTCAATATTTTAGATGAAATTTCTCTTCTTTATCGATTGAAAAAACTTTTTTGGTTGAAAATTAAACTCTTTTTGAAAATTCGTTTATTTATTTATTTGAAAATTCAACTATTTAGTTCAAAGTTTTTTTGTTGTTGAGAATTCGTCTTTTTGGTAGAAAATTAATCTTCTTGGATGAAAATTCATCATTTTGGTTGAAGAAATAAACTATTCAGTTGAAGTTTTAATTGTTTATTAGAAATTTCGTCTTTTTGGGTTGTAAATTCAATATTTTAGATGAAAATTTTTTTCTTTTTCGACTGAAAAAACTTTCTTGGTTGAAAATTCAACTCTTTTTGAAAATTTTTTTTTTTTTTATTTATTGGAAAATTTAACTATTTGGTTCAAAGTTGATGTATTTTGTTGAGAATTCGTCTTTTTGGTATTTCAAATAATTCAAAATATTTCAAAAGTTTTCAGAAGATTTCACAAATATTTTAATTATTTCACGAAGATTCAGAAAGATTAAAAAGATTTCAAAGATTTAATCAATTTCTAAAGATTTCAAGAATTTCAAATAATTCAAAATATTTCAGAAGTTTTCAGAAGATTTCAGATACAAATATTTTGATGATTTCACGAAAATTCAGAAAGATTTAAAAAGATTTCAAAGATTTAAACAATTTCTAAAGATTTCAAGAATTTCAAATAATTGAAAAGTTTTCAGAAGATTTCAAATATTTCACAAATATTTTAATAATTTCACGAAGATTCAGAAAGATTTCAAAAGATTTCGAAAATTTCAAAGATTTCAACAATTTCTAGAAATTTTGAAATATTAAAAATAATTCTAAAGATTTCAAACGTTTTCCAAGGATTTCAGATTTCCCAAATATTTTAATTATTTCACGAAGATTCAGAAAGATTAAAAAGATTTCAAAGATTTAATGAATTTCTAAAAATTTCAAGAATTTCAAATATTTCAAAAGTTTTCAGAAGATTTCACAAATATTTTAATGATTTCACGAAGATTCCGAAAGATTTTAAAAGATTTAAACAATTTCTAAAGATTTCAAGAATTGCAAAAAATTCAAAATATATCAAAAGTTTTCCGAAGATTTTAAAAATTTCACAAATATTTTAATGATTTCACGAAGATTCAGAAAGATTTCAAAGATTTAAACAATTTCTAAAGATTTCAAGAATTTCAAATAATTCAAAAGATTTCAAAAGTTTTCAGAAGATTTCAGATACAAATATTTTGATGATTTCACGAAGATTCAGAAAGATTTAAAAAGATTTTGTAAGACTTTACTTGTTATTAACAAAAAACGTGATAAATCCATATTGTGAAAAAAAATGAGACATTGGTTGTTTCTGTATGTTTGGAACATAAACAATTCGATTATTATCAAACTTAAGTTAGCGAAAAAAATGTTTTCTTTTGGGTGTTAACGTCTATCCATAAAACAAACTGATTGAAAAAAAAAATTTATGATTCAAGATTCATTACGTACACAGTTCAAACTTGTTAAACGTGTAAACACTTTTTTAAATTCATAAATACTCTTTAACATTTTTCTTAAAATACATAATTTTAAAAAACTTGAAAATTTTATTTTTTAAATTGATATTTTATCAACCATGTACAAAATTTTCTTTTGATTTCATATGTAAACACAACATTGTAAATTGGTATCATTAGAACATGAATAAGCAGTCGAATATGCTTTTGCTGAATCAAAAGTGAATTAATTTATTTTAATTTTGTTAATAACTTCAAGGCAGTATTGAATGAAAAAGATTTATTTGCATTTCATCTATTTAATAGTCCGACATATTATATTACCCATTTTAAATTTCATTTTGATCAATGCATTTCAAGTTAAAATATATCCTGAAATATTGTGTTCGCTTGCTCCTCAATTAACAAAATTCATACGTATGTTCCTTTCCTAAATGTATAAAATTTTAGTAAGATTTTATAGGAAGAGGAGGGTTGAAAATTTCTGAAAAACGCCTTTAAGGTTTTCTCTGACCTGTAGCAACCCTGTTTTTATTTAAAAAAAAAACAATGAATGTTTATTTATTATAAAGGATAAAGACTGAAATCAATTTTCTTTGCCATTTACACACTGAACGATCGGACACTGAAATATTATTTTCGTCTTTATTTAAACAAAAGATAAACGATTGACATGGCTTCATGGATACTCCTTGAAAAAATTTTAATCAACTAATCTCTTAAATTTTAAGTAAAAAAGGTAAATATAAACCAAAAATGGAATAGTAAAACTCACAATTAAAAAAATTAATCTTAAAGGAAAAAAATTAATTATTTTGTTGAAAATGGAACTATTTTATTTAAAATTCACCCTTTTTGGTCCAAAATTTAACTATTTAGTTGAAAGATAAACTATTTCGTTAACAATGTATTTGTTCTTGAAAACACAAACGTATTTTGGCAACAAGTAATCTTTTTTGGTTAACAATACAACTGCTCAGTTGAAAATTAACCTACCTTGTTAAAAATTCATTTTTTTTATCGAAAATTCATGTCTGGTTAAAAATTCAACTATTCGATTTTTAGAAAATTAATCCTCTTGGTTAAAAAGTCATCTTTTTTGGTTCAAAATGAAACCGCTTGTCTGAACATTAATGTGGTTTAGTTCAGGATTTAATTGTTTTGTTGCAAATTATACTTCTTTGGTTGAATTTAACTGTTTTTACTTTCAAATTAAAATCATTTTTGATGGAAGTATTAACTGTTACATTTTTTGTTAAAAATTCATCTTTATTTGTTAAAAGTTCAACTATCTAGTTGAAACTTGAACTACCACGTTAAAAATTGATTTTGTTTTGGTTGAAGATTCATATTTCCGGGTTGAAAATTGAACTGTTTTGTGGACAGTTTCATCTTTTTGGCTTGAATATCCAACAATTTGATTGAAAATTAACATTTTTGTTGAAAATTCAATTATTTGGTTAAAAGTAAAACTATTTCAATAAAAATTACATTCTATTCAATTCTATTCAATTATATTTTATTCAATTCAATTCAATTCAATTTGATTCTATTCCATTGTATTCCATTCTATTCTATTCCATTTCATTGCATTCTATTCCATTCTATTCCATTCTTTTCCATTCTATTCCATTATATTAAATCCTATTCAATTCCATTCCATTCTATTCATTTCTATTCTATTCTATTCTATTTAATCCTATTCCTTTCTATTCTATTCTATTACATTGAATTCTATTCAATTCTATTATATTACATTCTATTGTATTCAATTCGATTCAATTCAATTCAATTCAATTCTATTTTATTCCTTTCTATTCTATTCCATTCAATTCCATCCTGTTCAATTATATTCTATTCTATTTTACCTTATTTCATTCTATTCGATTCTATTCTATTTTATTCTATTCCTTTATATTCCATTCTATTCGATTCTATTCGATTCTATCCAATTCTATTCAATTCAATTCTATTATATTCAATTCAATTTAATTCAATTCAATTCTATTCTATTGTATTCCATTCTATATCATTCTATTTCAGTCAATTTCATTCTATTCCATTCTATTTCATTCTATTTCATTCTATTCTATTCTATTCTATTCTATTCCATTATATTCCATTATATTCCATTATATTCAGTTCTTTTCAATTCAATTCTTTTCTATTCTATTCTATTCTATTTGATTCAATTCAATTCCATTCTATTCGATTCTATTGTATTGTATTCAATTCGATTCAATTCAATTCCATTCTATTCCTGTCTATTCCATTCTATTCCATTCTATTCTATTCCATTCCATTATATTTTATTTTATTGTATTCTATTTCATTCTATTTTATGACGCGGTATATTCATGATCTTGAAACTATTTTTAGAAATATGATAAGAAATAAATGCGAAGGTAGCTCGTGCAATAGGAACTTTTCTGTGATTCCAGAATTCTAGAACAGATGGAACAGAATAATGATTATGCTTCAAAGTCTATTCCCGACCAATGCAAAACATTTTATGAAGCAAGATTATACATACTTTGTTTCAAATTGGTTAGCCTCCACAGAGGCATTGAAATAATAAAATTTCGAAAATTAAAAGTTTTGCTCTCCACCGGAAAAGAAACTAATGCTGGTTTATCAGGATTTCACTTGTTTCCTTGGTTTGTGAGGAGGATGTCGATAAAATAAACCAGTTAAAATGACAATAGCAATTTTAATTGGAGTCATTGTAGCTTGAGAACGAAAAATCAAGAACATAGAATACATGATTTCATCGAACATGCCTTTCGAATTTTCAATTCGAAAGGATGAATTTTCAATAACATAGTTGAATTTTCGAACAAAACAGTTAAAATTCTAATCAAGTAGTTGCATTTTAAACATAAAAAGATGCATTTTTAATCAAATGTTCGAATTTTCCAATGAAAAAGATTCAGATTCAATAAAATATTTGAATTTTCAAGGTAAAAAGACAAGTTATTGAACAGACAGTTGAATTCCCATCAAGGAAGTTTATTTTCAACCAAAAAGATGACTTTCATGCCCTGATGAATTGATTTTAAACAAAATAATTAAGTTTCAAAGTCAAAAGCTTGAATATTTATAAAAACAGTAGACTTTTAAATCGAAAAAAAATGTTCAATGAAAAAGATATTATTCAATCAGGAAGGATTAATTTTTAATAAAAAAGATCATTTTCAATTAAAAATTATACTATTTGGTTGAAGATTGAACTATTTTCATTATTGGTTGAAAATTTGTCGTTTTTAGTTCAGAATTAAACAATAAATTTGATTCAAAATTGATGTATTTTGTTGTAAATGGGACTTTTCTGGTAGAAAATTAATCCTCTTGATTGAAAATTGAACTGCTTGGTTAAAAGTTAAACTACTTTATTAAAAATTTATTTTATTATTTGAAGATCCATCTCTTTGGTTGACCATTTAATTATTTTTTTGAAAATTCTTTTTTTTTTTTTAAATCAGTTTTTTAACTGCAAATTTAACTATTGAATTTTTGGTTCAAAATTAACTTTTTTGTTAAAAATTCATAGTTTGGGGTTAAGAATTCAACTGTAATATTTTCGTATGAAATTCAACTATTTGATTAAAAATGAGGTTTTTGGTAAAAAATTCAACTGTTGAGTTAAAAATGAATCTGCTTTGATTGACGCTTCAACCATTTTCTTTAAATCTTTTTTTTTTGTAGAATTTTACCTGTTTTTGATTTAGGATTGAAATCTTTTCTTGGTTCAAATATAAACTATGTATTGTATTTGCCATTCAGAAAAAATATTTTTTTAATTAAAAATCAACTATTTAGTTTAAAATTCAATTATTTTGTTAAAAGTTAAATTTGTTTGTTGAAAACGGAACTAATGTATCAAATATTCTTCTTTTTGGATAGAAAATTCATCCTTTTGGATTAAAAATTCGACTTTTTTCCAAAAACGTAGACTTTTGGCTTGAAAATGCAACTAATTGTTTAAAAAGTCATCCTTCTGGGATTGAAAATTCAACAATTTGCTTGACATTTTTTTCATCTTCACTGAAATGTTCTTATTGTGGTGTGGGGTATTTAGCTTAGAGTGGCTGAATGTGAATAGTGCGATTATTTCTATTTCGGAATTTTTTGGGCTGTTTTAGTTTAAGGCAGCTAAGGTAGGACACATTAATTTTCAGAGGTTTATGATTATTATTGTGGGATACGAGCTATAAGTTTAGAGTCTTGTGAAGGTGAGTGGTGTGATTATAATTTCAAAAACTCTTTGGCTGTTTTATTTGAAGACAGCTGAGATGGGATTTGTTAAATGTGACGGGAGTGGCTTTTTGGGATTGTTAATTATTATTGTGGTGTGGGGTATTTAGCTTAGTGTGACTGAAGGTCACTGGTGCGATTATTTTTTAATTAGACTTTTTTTACTTTTTTAGTTTAAGGCAGCTGAGATGGGGTTCGCTAAATGTGAGAGGGGCGGTTTCTAGGGATTCTTAATTTTTATTGTGGGGGTGGGCATATATTTTAGAGTCTTGTGAAGGTGAGTTGTGTGATTATGTATAATTAAAAAAAAATTTTTGACTGTTTTACTTGAAGGCAGCTGAGGTGGGGTTTGATAAATGGGACAGGAGTGGCTTTTTTGGATTGTTAATTATTATTGTGGTGTGGGGTATGTAGCTTAGTGTGACTGAAGGTCACTGGTGCGATTATTTTTTAATTAGACTTTTTTTGGCTTTTTTAGTTTAAGGCAGCTGAGATGGGTTTCGCTAAATGTGAGAGGGGCGGTTTCTTTGAATTCTTAATTATTATTCTGGGGGTGGGCATATATTTTAGAGTCTTGTGAAGGTGAGTTGTGGGATTATGTATATTTAACAAAATTTTTGACTGTTTTACTTGAAGGCAGCTGAGGTGGGATTTGTTTAATTATTGAAAGTTAATAAAAGTACTCGTCTAAATAATTTATTATTGTTTATAACTATCTTCTCTCAGATAAGTGCTAAAAAGTTGCGGATTTTCCAGAAAAGCTTAACTTTGCTTTGCTTTTTTAGTTATGAGTATATGCTTGATGAACAATAGAGAGAAACATATTTTCATAAATCTCTTTCTTATTCATGAATATATTTTTCTGCACAATAATAATACGTTTGAATAATTATATTCCCTAAATTTAATTAATTATGAACCCACCCTAAGTGAAAAGTAGACAAATGGTTATAAATTTCTGAAAAAAGACGGAATGTTCTAGCATTATTCTGAAAGAATATTATTAAGAATAATAATAAATTGATAAAACAATTGTGTTTGTTAACATTAATTAAGAATTACCTTACTCTAATTTAAAATTAGTCTAAAAATAATTTTTTTTTTAAACCGCGAGTTTCTATCTCTATTATAAGATAAAATTGCTAACAACCATAATCAATTATTTAAACAATCAATGATACACTTTTTATAATATTACATTCCTACTCTATGGCTCTTTCTGAAGAGAACTGTTGAGTTTTAACTCGATTCAGTTAATGTTGCCGATTCTGAATAAAAGTTACAAAAAAGTATTTTCATCTTATGGGAAATACGTGTCAAACGTTATGGGTTGCGCCACCTCTAAATATAATTTTTTTTTCCAAAACAAAAAAAAATGTTTATTTTTCATGGATTCGAACAAATTTCCGGGCCATATGCATGAAATTAAAAAGAAAAAATTGTCCAATGCATTTTTGGACCACCCTACTGTACAATTGTACAGCCTTAAGTTTCACTGCTTTTTAGACATGGCATATTTAATTTTTAAATAAAAATTTAATTTCTGAAATAAATATTTATTTTCAAGTGAACTTTTATTTTTAAATTTTAAATAAATTTCAAATTAATTTTTAATTTTTCAATTAAATTTTGATTTCTAAATAAATTTTGAATTTTCAAATAAATTTTCATCTTTGATATCAAATTTCAATTTTTAAATAAATATTTGATTTTTCGAATAAATTTTTAATTTATAAATAAATTTTTAATTTTTAAATAAGTTTTCAATTTTTAAATAAAATTTCAATTTGTAAATCAATTTTTAATTTTTAAATAAGTTTTTAATTTTTAAATAAAATTTCAATTTTTAAATAAATATTTAATTTTTAAATAGATTTCTATTTTTAACATTTTAAATAAATGTTTAATTTTCAAATAAATTTTTATTTAATTTTAATTTCTAAATAAATTTTTAATTTTCAAATAAATTTTCAATTTTTAAATAAATATTGAATTTTTAAATAAATACTTATTTATTAAATAAATTGAAAATTTTAAATAAATATTTAAATTTATATGCTACGTAATAGCTATTAAAACTAATGACTTACCGATTTCATCATCCCTCTCCACGTATAAACGTTTCCTGGCTTCCTTGTCATCGTATTCGTTGACATCCTCCTCCTCCTCGTCCTCATGTGCATTCTGCTCCTCCTCCTCCTCCTTCTCATCGTCTGAATTGTGAAAATTGGACGGTATCTCCTGGTCCTCCTCTTCAAAACATGTTTCGTCGTCGTCGTATTCATAATCATTATCGTCATCGTTGACCTCCATATGTTCGTCCTCGTTGTCATCGTCGTTTTCCTTATCACTGTCATTGTCACTTTTTTTTCAATTTTAAGATCAGAAATAATTTTTTAACCATGTAAAATAAATTTTCAACAAAATAGTTACATTTTCAACCAAAAAAAGACAAATTTTCAACGAAAAATAGAATAGTTTAATTTTAAGTTACAGAAATAAGTTTTTAACCGAATAAAATAAATTTGAAACGAAATAGATACATTTTTAACCAAAAATATGAAATTTCAACCAAGAAAGATTGTTCAATCAATAGAGAAAACAAATCTCATCGAAAATGTTGAGTTTTTAAGTCATAAAGACGAATTTTTGAAAAAAAAGTAGAATTTACAACCCAAATTATACATTTTCTACAAAAATACATGAATTTTTAACCAGAAAGATTATGTTGCTACCAAAAAATGAGTTTTTTAACAAAATAGACGAATTTTCAACCAAATTGGTGAAATTTTCAATAAATTAGATCAATTTTCAACAACAAAAAAAGAATAGTTTAATTTTAAGTTATGGAAATATGTTTTTTACGAAATAAAATGATTTTTCAACGAAATAATTAAATTTTCAACTAAACTGATAAATTTTCAACCAAAAAGGTTAATCATGTCTATAAAAAAAAATATTTCGAAGAAAAATTGAATAGTTGAATCTTTATGTAAAAGAATTAATTTTCAATAAAAAAACTAACTTTCAACCAAAGAAATGAAATTTCTACCTAAAAGGTTAATTTTTCTACCACTAAAGAATAATGTTCAACAAAATAAACGAATTTTCAATTAAAAAAAGTAAATTTTCAACAAAGATAGAATGGTTCAATTTTAAGATCAGAAATAATTTTTTAACCATGTAAAATAAATTTTCAACAAAATAGTTACATTTTCAACCAAAGTTTCCTTTGGAGGCTCTGTGAAGTTGGAAGAGTCTTTAGAGTCTCTTTTGAAATGAGTTTATTGTTTTAGGTTTCTTTCCCGCTAGAGGGTTTCTTTTTGTTTCTGCTCCTTTAAAACCAAAAATTGGTTCTATTAGAAACATCAGTACCTATCGAATTGTTCTATCCCCTTATGGCCTAAGACCATCTTGCATACTTTTTTCACCTTTCTCTTCTAACAACATAATTTTTGTTTTTTCCCATTAATTCTAAAGACCCATGTTTTTCATGCTAGTATTCAGTCTGCACAACATTTCCTGCAAAGCTTTGTTTGACTCTGCCGTGACAACCTTATCATCTACAAACGCTAACCCTCTTACTTTTTGAGTCCCGAGATTGTAGTGGTTTTGGTTTATAAGAAAAAAGCCAATAAAATTTAAGGTTCATCACTTCTTTGATAATCAGATTCCTTATCTTTATCTTGTATTAATTTATAACGAAGATATGTAAATAATTTCAAACTACCCATTTGTTTTATATTGATTTCTTTTCCCGTATTATGTAAAGGCTCGCTAATATCGTTACCACTAGCATCAACCTTATTTTTTTATATCAAATGTAGCATATTCTGCAGCGAAAATTGCTAAAAAATGGTTTTTCATTTTATTTATATACATTACTTCACTAGTATACCTCGTTCATGGTATTAAGAAAATATGGTAAACTGCTTCTTGAGGTGATAATACATTACCTTCAAAAAACACAGTTGTAGTTGTTCTAAATTCATTTTATAAAGTTTAATTACTATTTTCAATATCTATTACTGCTTCTCTTGCTTATTTACTGAGAACTGCCCCAACTTTTTTACGTAATTAGTGTCTGTTTACTCGATTTTTACAGTATAAACTATACATATCCATTTCATAAAACCTGCTCTAAAGATATATGCTTCGAAGTCACACATCTGAGGTAAGTGAAAATATCAAGTTTAATGCTCCTAAACTATTGAAAAATTATTAATCTAAACAATTTTTTCCTCCGCATTACGCACTTCTGTCGCTTCTATTTAAAAAAGGAGTACAGCTTGGTATCTAGAAAATATTGAATTCAAGTATATATTCAGCAAAATGAGATGACTGAGTTTTGAGGTTAGAGCTTGAGCCCAACAGCCTCAACACATGAAACAAAATCGTTTTATCTCATTATTTAATTGCAGCCTTTTTTTTTTAATGGAATTTTTTGATATTTTTTGATATTATTTTCTGATAAATTGTATCTGAAAATTCCGAAACTTGAAACCAAAAAATGTTATGTTTTACATACAACTAACCAGATAATGGAGCGGTGTCTACAATCCTTTTTTTTAAATAGTTGGTGACGTGCCCGTTGAACCAAGGATGGACGTAGGACCACTGACTTTGAATGCTTTCGACTACGATTGCCCTCACGGTGACTCACGTGCCGAGGAGTGTAGGCGGGGGGATTTTCGGGTGATCTCAGTATATCGCCGTAGAAACGAAACAGGATTTGCCTTTTGCGGGGGGAATACTCCGCTGGTAAGGGTATTCATCGCTTGGCCAGAACACATCTGTCAAATGCCTTACTAGATAAGCATCCTTCTACGACTCTCTAATGCGTTCTTCAACGGGCTTCCGGGTTCTGGGAGAGCAAGACGCGAGAGCCCTTTGTACCTTGTGGTAGTCACGGCCTAAAAATCGCTGGCTTATTATACATCTCATTATGTCCTACATCTATCAACGCTCATCTTTTTCTATCCCCTCTTGTCTATCTCATTCTATCCTTGATCTATTGATGTCAATCTTTTTCAATCTCTTTTAATCTAAATTCCCGTCTTTCTTTTTCAATCTCCTCTTCTCTATCTTATCTTATACTACACCTCTCAGCGTCTTTCTCATTCTATCTCTTTGTCAATCTAAATCCATGTCTATCTTTTCCAATTCACTCATCTCTATCTCGTTCTATCCTTCATCTATCCGCGTCCATATTGTTTTACCTTCCTATTAATCTAAATGTTCGTATATCTTTTTTAATCTCGTCTTCTTTATCTCTTTATAACCGAAATCTATCAAGGTTTATCTTTTTCTATCTCTTTGTCAATCTAAATTCACGTCTATCTTCTCCAATCCCCTCTTCTCTATCTCATCTTATCCTAGTCTATCAACGTCAATCTTCTGATATCTTTGATTTTCTAAATTCATGAATATCTTCTTGAATCCCCTCTTCTTTATCTTATTCTATCCTTTATCTATTTATGTAAATCTTTTTCTATACCTTTTAATCTAAATTCCCATCTATCTTTTTCAATCTCTGCTCTATCTCATCCTATACTACATCTATCAACGTCTATATTTCGCTCTCTCTCTCTCTCTTTGTTTTTCATAATCATGACTATCTTTTTCAATCCCCTCTTCTTTATCTCATTCTCTCCTTTATCTATTTATGTCAATCTTTTTCTATCCCTTTTAATCTAAATTCCCGTATATCTTTTTTAATCTTCTCTTTTCTATCTCATTATATCCTACATCTACCAAGGATTATCTTTTTCTATCTCTTTGTCAATCTAAATTTAAGCACATTAGATAAGTCACTTGTTATAAAAAAATGCAAAACACTCCAGATAAAATTATTATTTTTATTAAAAATACATTCAAATCATTATCTCATAATATCGCAAATTAATGGTATTTTTTCATTGCTTCGTCCTAATTCATAAATGTGAAAAGTGAATCTTTTCACTGTAGTTCACCATTTATTGTTCAAACAATTAAAAATGATTTAAATGCAACTCTCATGAGGAAAAAGCAAAAAAGGCATAATTATTTTTCTTAACAAGTTCTAATACTTTGTCCTGATCCTCAGTTTTTTTGTTATTTACTTCTAATTTCTTTGAACAAGTTTATGTTCATTGTTGGCTTCAAGGTCAATCAAATGTAAAATAATGAAACTGTTTCAAACTTTTCAGCAGACAGTGTTAACCCTCATCATCGAATTTTATTAAATCTTATGATTATTTAAAATAAATTTCTTGCATAGTGGAGAAATTATTTTCTCGAGAGAATAAAAGCACAATTTTGACGTTTTCCCTACTCACTATTCAGTGAAAACTGACTTATAACAAATTATTATAAGATTCAATCAAATTCATTGATGAGGGTGACCATTGTGTGCCGAAACGTTTGAAGCAAATTAATTATTTTCAAATTACCTGAACATCAACATTTTCCAATAATTTTATTATTGATGGTGAATAGAATTTTCAAGTGGTTATTCCAACTGATTGTTTGAACCATTTTTATTTGTTTGAATAATTAATAGAGTCATAATATAACGAATAAATGAAATTTTCTGAATAATACGTCCCAATCAATAAAATTAAATAATTAGTAGTATTTGGTGAAAAATTGGATATAAAGGAAAATGAAATTGTTTTTTGGAGAATGAGAAGACATATTTTTTACGGTACCATTATATTATAAATTCACGAATCAGCAGTGGTATAAACTTATTAAATTTTGTGCATACAAAATTATTTTTCATAAGAAAATTTCAACGAGAAAAAAAGTAGAAAATAAAATATAATAAGTAATCATAATATCAAATAAATTTTTGAATAGCTAATTTTTAATCAATCAAAGAGTTTAAATTGAGAATTCTTGAATTGGGAAAAATAAAATAACAAATTATATGACTTTCAAGATTTATGTTTTAAAGGTACGTAATTTGGAACATTTTTTTTATTAGTTCAATTTTGAAGATTCACGGTTGAAAAAGTAACCCCCGTAAGTCTGTTTTATGTGATCCAAAAAGACCAGATTAGTAAATAAATAGGTTTTGCGAATTTCTGACTCTAATTATAATTTTTTTTGTTTTTTTTTTAATAGAAATGGTTTTGATACATCAAATACTACATTTCACTCATTATAAGATGTTTACATATATTTTTTTAACATTTCATTATGGTTTTAGCAATTGATTCTTAGAATAATGATAGGGAGTTGCCGTTTTTCGCAAATATTTCACTTTTGGTCCACTTTTTCATTATAGTGTGGTAATAGTTGCTGCTATTTACCAGACTTAATTATTCAAACAAGTTATCATTGTTTATAATTATCTTCTCCTACATTAACGGCAGATAGTTGTGTTTTTTCTCAAATTTTTTATTTTTTGTCTACTTTTGACATAGTAGAATAATAATTAATGCGAATTAACAAATATAATCGTTTGAACAATTTACTAAAATTTATAACTATATGCTCTTAGAGTATGAGACATTTTATTCATAATTTTTCTATTCAAAACTGCAGTACATCATTGTCTACGGTATACAATAATTTTCACTAAACTAAAAAATAGGTTCACGGCACGATGTATGATATCAATAAAGCAATTGTACACTTTGCTTTGAAAATCCAATGGAGTGGAAAACGTAAAAGAAACTTCGAAACGGTTTAATTGAATAATATTCAAAAATACAGAACAAAAATACAAATTTATTTTAATATTTAATAGACATGAAATAATTATGTGCGTTTTTTTGGTTAGACTACGGCTGCGAAAACATGAGAGGTATATATGACACATTTTGCAAGTTGTTTTTTAATGTCTTCTGAAACAATCTATTGTGAAGGGATATTATTATTTTGCTGCCAAGAAATAATTTCGCAGTGAAAAACAATTTTCTATATTGAAATACAAGAAATAAGTGAATTTCGTTACTACATTTTTTAATATACTGCTCATGGAAAGTTCGGTTACATTTTTTACGTTAAATTCATCCCCCAGCCCAAAAAATCATTCCAAAAACTTTGTAAAATTTACAAGATAAAGAGCAAATTTTTTCTCTAAATCTTGAGTAAGGACACAAACAAATGTCACGTGATACGTTGTACGTATTTTCGAATTTTCCATTCTACGACTAAAAATTTCTTCTCATCACTCAACTATCACGCAATGTTTATTTCTGTCCTTGGTTTGGATTTTCTGTTTATTTTGTGAATTTCACAAATTGAGACCAACAAATTATTCTTTAATTAAAATAAATGTTTGGTTGAATAGAAGAGATATTTCTTGCATTGGAAAAGAGATATTCGTTTGAACAACAAACTATATTTGTAATTTGAATGTAAAAAGTAAGCGTTCGTCAAAGCAGAAGGAGCTTTAACAAAAAAGAGAATTCACAATCATCAAATTACAGTTGTCGATGCTACGTCCTCTAATCTTAAAGGGTATGAGCACAAATATGATAGCAAATGTGGAAACATAATAATAATAATAGAATAATAACTATTTTGTCAAAAATTTGTCTTTCTTCATTTAATTTGGCTGGTAGCTAATTCTTTGTTATTTTTCTTAAAATCAGTTTTTCACCTAAAAATTTAACTATTTTATTTTTGGTAGAAAACTGATCTTTTTTTAGTTGAAAATTCAACGATTTGGTTGCAAATTGATGTACTCTGTTAAAAATTCGTCTTTTGAGAGAAAATTTATCTTCCTGGTTGAAACACGAAAATTCATCTCTGCAGGTTAAAAATTCAGCTATTTGGTAAAAAGTCTACTTTTTTATAAAAGTTTACCTATTTTGATACAGTTATTTATTTTTTTTTTGTTGTAAAAAATTCAACCACTGAATTTTTTGGTGTCGATAACATTGGTCATTAAAGTATCGAAACCCTATCCGTACCCTAATCGACTTTGCACCTTACCCTAACCGACTTTACCGCGTATCCTGCCCAAATACCCAACCGCGTATCCTAGCCGACTCTAACCCATACCTTAACCGATTTTACCCTGAACCCTAAACTACATTCCCCTGTATCATAGCCGACTTTTCACCATTTCCAAACCGATTTTACCTTCTCTTCTTGCCAACTTTGCCCCACACCCTACCTGACTTTACGAAATTTTCTAACCTGATTTACCTTGTAACCCAGCCGTTTAAACACCAAAACCTGATTGAATACACCACGTATCCTAGCCTTATTTATCAAGTAACCTAATTATAATTTCTGATTTCAAAAACAATTCAAGCAATTCTCTTTATTCATGATGCTGGTCTTTATTAGATGGATTGTACAATAACTCAGCAAACAGGAGTTCGAATATTATTCAATGTCTGTTTTGAATTTTCGCGCCTTTGGTACCTGTCGGTAAACAAAATATCTCTTAAAGACAATTGCAATCTTTAATAATAAAAAGTGAGGGTATTCTACTAATCTGCTTAGTACATACAACGAACTTACTAATTCAATGAGTAGCAATGAATTGCTATGGAAAAATAATTTTTTAATTTTTAATACTTTCCGATGGTTCTTGAGTTTGTTTTCTCAATTTATATTCTTAGATGATATTGTTATAATGATTATAATAATTATGTATGCACAATATAATATTCAAAATTCAAACATCACAGACATTGTCTATTTTCAAAACTTTTAAAAACTATACGGTAATCTCTTTTTAATTTTTTTAAAACAATGCTTCAATCTATTTTGTGCAATAAAAGAATTATTTAATACTTTTAATCGTTTTTGTATTATTATTCCCTCCTCTTAGGATCATAAATAGAAAATAGTAAACTCATTTTAATTTTAAAAATGTCATAACATTCAAATTTCGCGGTTATGTGAGACTTTAGTTTGCTCTCGGAGACAAGAGATGGCGCTGGAAATCGTGTACCCAAAAATACATTGTACTCTTATGACAGCTTCCACCAGTGCTATGATAATAATGGATAAGTTCTGGTTTAATAATGCAGAATAACTGAATAGTTTAAAGCAAACTGAAAAAGTGTCAAAAAAAGTTAGGTTAAGTAAAATGTATTTTCAGAAAAATTATACATCTTCGAGGCCGATTGGATCCTCCCCTACAACAAAATACCTGCCCGTACATCGCAACTTATTCAGCAATTTCTGGTGACACACGGTCTTACAAAACTTGGACAGTGGGAGGATCACTGGAAGAAGGAAGCGGCTAGATTTGTGGAAAAGTGGCGATTAGATCTTCCCTTACGATAACGCACCTGCCCATTCATCGCAGTTCATTTAGAAATTTCTGGTGAAACACAGCCTTACAAAACTTTGGCAGCTCCCATTCAGTGCTGATCTGGCTCCCTGTGATGTCAGCTGTTTCCCAAATTAAAGTATCCTCTAAAAGGAAAACGATACTTTCTTTGAAAGGTGACTTTATGGAATGCCTCTGAAAGTTGGAAGATCGCTGGAAAAAGGAAACAGCTTGAATTGTGGAAAAGTAGCGGCTGGATCCTCCACCACGACAACGCACATGCACATCGCAGCTTATTCAGCAATTTCTGGCGAAACACGGTCTTACGAAATTTCGGCAGTAGGAGGATCACTGGAAGAAGGAAACGGCCTGATTTGTGAAAAAGTGGCGATTGGATCCTCCCCTACAACAAAATACCTGCCCGTACATCGCAACTTATTCAGCAATTTCTGGTGATACACCGTCTTACAAAACTTGGACAGTGGGAGGATCACTGGAAGAAGGAAACGGCTAGATTTGTGGAAAAGTGGCGATTAGATCTTCCCTTACGACAACGCACCTGCTCATTCATCGCAGTTCATTTAGAAATTTCTGGTGAAACACGGCCTTACAAAACTTTCGCAGCTCCCATTCAGTGCTGATCTGTCTCCCTGTGACGTCAGCTGTTTCCCAAATTAAAGTATCCTCTACAAGGAAAACGATACCGGGCGATGCGCTAAACGTTTAGGCAACGGGCAAAGCGTTCATATACTTGCATGTCATCGAGCTTCAAACGTGAAATTCGATTTCTATCATCAAAAGGCGTTTTAAAACTCTCCAGCAACCACCCCAGGTGGCATTAATTTATGATTACGAAAATAGCCTCGTTGGGGGTTGATTTTGTGATCAAAGTACATACTTACCTTTTACGCTTAGCGTTGATGTTCAAATTGGAGCGTTGGAAGGAGATGACTTGAAGTGGAGAATAAAAGCCAAACAGCAACGCTGGGAGTTTATAATGTTTTCTGATGGCTTTTCTTGAACATTTAGCGTTGAAGGTAGGATGGAAGCGTTGGCACAAAAGAAGAATTCTGTAAAATGTACTTTAGAGTGCTTGAAATAAACTGGTTCAGCAAGGCCCAATTGGAACGCTGGGTATCGATTCTTTTATTTGACCATGCAATTTAGGTGCTTTGCGACGAATTTGGGATGCAATATTTCATGCAATTATATGAATGCTCTGCGCGTTACCTAAAAGCTTAGCGCATCGCTCGAACGCTTAGCGCTTATCAGTTCCAACGCGATGACATCGCATTGTTCGTCCGTGCAATACATATAGTCCATTCCACAGGTAAAAGTATTCACGAAAATCTGACTTTTAAATCGTCGTAGCGCAAAAACTGTTCATAATTTGAGTTTTGACCATTAGGATTTTTTGATTCGGAGAGCGTAAACTAAAAAATATGAAAATCATTGAAAATTCCACATTGACCATTTTTATCACGTATTTGGTGCGAGGTCCTTTTCGCGAATGCCCATATATTCCCATAAATTGCCTAAAATTTCTATTAATTATCATATAATATTGTCGTCTAAAAAAATCTCATAATAAACAAGGTCCCTTCTGAGTCACTGAAAGTCGATTTAGTAAAAAAAAAATCTCATCCATTTGTCAAAAAGAAGTCAAGTTGTGAATTTGTTTATCAAATTATTCATGAAATCAACAATCATTATTGGATGATAAAATATCATGAGCGGAAGATTTTTCTAAGTCATTTTAAATTGATTCCGTTAAAAAAAAATCTGACGTTTTAAAATTAACGAAAATCTGTATTTTTTTCTCAAATTTCTTAGGGAAATAAAAAATTTTTATTAGGTATTAAAAAATCGAGCGTGAAATAGCAAGGATATGCATTTGCTCATAAAATTTGTTTATAAAATTGAGAATTAACAAGGATTATTGTGAATGCTAACTAAGCATTGTTACGTATATTCGCAACAAAAAATTAAAAAATAAAATCTCCAAGCAATCTTATTATTGAAGTAGCACTTTCTCTCTTTAATTTGTCAATATAAAAAATGTTTTAAAAAATTACAAGTCAATATAAAAAAATATATATAATGTACAATGTTATATAAATATGAATAGTTGGAACAAATGGGATCCTTTATCAAAAAATATCAAATTTGTTGTTAAATAAAAAGGTAATAAGAATAAAAAATCGGCTCGCACAAGTCTCCCTGACACTTAGTGAACTTCCATTTTTTTTGCTCGAATCGGATAAAAATTTTAAGCTATAGAATAATTTTTCCAGAAAAAAATGTGCTTGTCCCACTGTGCGACTCTCCAAAATTATAATTTAAAAAAAAATCATTCAAATTCCTATAAGCTGCACTCACCTTTTACATTTTTGGAAGAGTGTCTTTATTCCAATCATCGAAATGAGTGGAATTTAGTTTGCATTTCATTCTCGTTACATAAACTGCACTAGGAAATCACTCAGATATTTCCTTTAGTTTCATTAAATGTATTATTTGTACTTAGTGATAGCCATTGTTGAACATTTCATAACTTTACATTGGAACATTTAGATTCTGAATTGACTTGAAATTTCAGACGTCTAGTCGGACGATTTTTTTTCAAACATTGACAGTCAATTTTCGTATCGAACCAAATAAGTGTCTCTCGACCATCGGCGATCAAAATGTAAGGATCCAAAGGTCTAGAAAAAAATTACATATTCACAAAAATTTTTATTTTCGGAAGACGTTCACAAATGAGAAAATACTCCAACCACGAACATTGATGTTCAATTTTCATATAGGACCAAATAAGTGTACGACTTCTGACTATCGGTGGATTCGAAAAGTGTATTATTGAATTCAAGGCAAGTATATGAAAATTTAAAATTTCAACTCAACCCCTAACATCAAAAATTTCTAAAAAATTCTTTCTTGTTCCTAAGATGCTTCCAATTTTGAATTTTTCATGAAAGTATCTATGGTGAAGCCAGAAAAATTTGCATTGGCCAAATAAAGTCAATTTTGAAGCTTTTCTAGTAAATTTGAGGCAAAACTAGACAAATTTTAAATTTTAACTCAACCCCTAACTCAAAAATTTTCTAAAAAATTCCATGTTTTTTCTATATAAAAAGTGACACTATTTTACTACTATTTCGAAAAAAATTACACTAAAGACACTATTTTCTCACAATCGTCTGCTAATGCCACTATTTCTTTACTTTTTCTTTGAAAATATTTTTTTAACTTCTTCACGAATTGACTACAAATTGTTTTTTTCAATATGAAAAACAATAATTTTTGAATTTCGGTATCATACAAGGAATGTTTAATAGTTTGAAATTTAACAAATTACAGTTTGTTATTTGGAAATATCATTGATATTATTATTTTCGAATTAAGTAATTTTAATTGCATTGACTATTTAACAAATATTGAAACTTTCAGTGATATTAGAGAATAGGTAAAATTATACTTTGCAATCATGTCCAATACTTATTGAAAAATATTGCCCCAAACTTACCACTTCGAATTCCTCAGATATTACTACTTTTAGTGCCCTATCCCCTGAATGAAAAAAAAATTTAGGAAAAACTTAAGAAAAACATTAAACTTGTATGCAACATAGATATATAGCTTACAAAATATGTCTTTAGTATGACATTTGATTTCACAGTATTTAAAATCAATAACATACTTGATTTGCGTTTTAAAGCCTCGATTTGTGCAAATATTCTTATAATTATCTCGTAATCAATCGAATTTACAAGGTCTGTGTTCGCTGCGAAGAAAGCCAATGTGGATAGATGTTTATCCCTCAGTGAGTTTCTCAAGTAATTTTTCACTGGCTTCAATACTGAAAAAGATCGCTCTTCGGCTAATACCTCACCTAAATCGTAACGATCAATTTTAACTAGTACAATAGCCTTTTCTCTAATCTGGTTATCCGTGAGTGTTTCTAACTGAGTTATAGTGCGAAAACGACTGTCGATATCTTTTAAGTTAAAATTTTTTCTTTCTTTTCACGAAAATCTATTTTATCTCGTAGACTTGCGATATTGAGAATTAAGGAATCATACTGATCGATAACATGACACATTTCGGTGGTTGTAATTTGCAGAAATTTATGTATTGGTTCTTGTGGAAATCGATGATAATGAATGGCAAGACCGTTGGTCATCTCCCCAGGATTTTCTGTCTTACCTTCGCTTTTTCTGTTTCATTGGGAAATCGAGAAAAAATATAAAAATATGTAATTTCACGATGAAATTTAAGTTATAATGATTCCAATTAATCCACCTTATACTACTGGTCAGCTAACTAGTCATAGCTCGCTATGAGTATATGTTACAGATAAAGTATATAATCCAGGTATTATATATGTATAATTCCTAGGAATTATATATGATGCCCGGCACAAGGTAGTTAAAGTATATCGACGCCTCCAATGAATATGAGTCTATGTGCTGAGAGCGCCCTGTATGAGACTATTTTTTATGCCTATATACACAGCACATAATCTCACAGAAAAAAACTAGGGTTTCTATTAGAACCAATTTTTCGTTCCAAAGGAACTGCAACAAAATGGAACCTCTCTTGCTGAAAAGGAACCCAAAATGATAAATGGTTTCTGAATGAACCCAAAGTATGTCTTGAAATGGTTCCAATGGAGTCCTCTTTTCCTCGCTTTTTCACTTCAGCCTTGACTCTCTGCGAAGATTTTACAAGTTTATGGTGTAAATTTTATTTGTAATTCGAATTTGATAATATTGCGCTGGGAAAAATTTAATGCAGAAACTTAAATTATAAATATTAGTCATTTTTGAAAGGAAGATAGTGCACATGAAATATGACAGTTTTTAAGGTTGTGTTGGCAATCCGATGTTTTGAACTGGGCATGTATTAAGAAAGCGCGGCACTATTTAAAATTATATAATATACACTTGCAATATTATGTTAATATTGCACTTTCTTAGGAAAGTAGCGCTAGTTGGAACTAAATTTTGATCTCCAAATCCCGCCCTGAATTCCTGAGTATTCCAATCATAATACAGATCAGCATCTCTTTCCAACACGTGGTATGTTGATAATACTTACCAATACGGGTCTGGAACTTTGTAAAAAGAAAAAAACAATACATATTCACAATTAAAAAATAAGTTTGAAATAAATCACTAAATTGAACAATAAGAAAATCCATACATGGTTATTTTTATCAGAAACAATAGTTAACTTTTAGAATAATACACTGCAAAAAACTTTATGGCGACTGAATGTGTTTCTGCCTTGATTATTTATACAAAATGTACAATTTTTCTGTCTTTTAAAACTTTTAGTTTATAGAAATACGACGAATGGAACCTCATTCATAAGAAATGGATGTGGAATTTGACAACTTGAACGCGATTAAGAATAAAATTTTTTTTATTCTAAAAATAAAAACTTCCTCTCGAGATATGAGGATGCTAAATCAGAATAAAGAATGCTTCTTAAAAATTTTTTTCCTTGAAACTTTTCAACTTTTTTAAAAAGCTCTCAAACTTTTTGTTCGAAATCTTCAAAACTCTACATTTGAAAAAAATTAAAAAATATTTTATAAATTTCTAATTATGTTTTATATTTTCAAAACTTCTAATCATCTCTTAAACTGAGTCAAGTTTTTTTTTTCAAAACTTTGTAATCTTGCAAAATTGGAATTTTTTTTCGAAAATCCTTCACATTCTTTTCCGCGATTTGAGGACATAATTTGAAATATTTTAAAGTCTCATTTAATTTTCTTTCAAAGTTAGTTATTTTTTTAATCAAAATTCATTAAAAATATTAATTCAAATATTTATGTTTGAATTTCTAACCAAAAAGATATATTCTCGCCGAAAAATGTGATGCATAATCGACCAACAGATAAACTGTTCGCCAATTTTCCACAAAATCGTTCAATTGTTTAACAAAAAAGATTATTTTGAACTCCGTACGTGAATTTTCCACAAAATAGTTCCAGTTGCCATGAAAGAGATGAATATTGACCTTAAATGATGAGGCTTTGACCGAAAAATGTGAATGTTAACAAAATAATTAAAATTTTACTCAAATATTTCAATTTACAACCAAGGAGATGATTTCGGAATGAAAAGTTTGATATTTTTCATTAACAGTTTTTTTAAACTCTAATATCTTTCCTAATAATTTGAACCTTTTCCAAAATCAGTTTAAATCCTGCAAATATTAAAAAAAGATTACTAAAATTTTCCGTTTTTCATTTTTAGCATATTTTAGTGTCGTTGAAACTTTAAATTACTTGTTTAGAATCAAACAGGATATCTATTTGAATAATATGTAATTACAAAATGAAAAATTCATGTCAAATAAAAAATTTCCAACATATTTAATCATATAATTAAAGCAGATTTAATAGAAAGTTAATAAAAAAATATATAAAAAGGTTTCGAGAAGGGAGAGGGGTAAATAAGCACGTAATGCATAAGAGTAAATTTTTCCTTAAGATCGGACATCCCTTGAAAAAAAAAAAATTGTCTTTACTTCATTTATGGATAGCCCCTCACCAGTTACTTTTGAAATTCTGATCATACTTCGGATCTCGAATAATATCGTATTTTTGTTTTCAACTTTTTTCAAGCAAATTAATGGTGTAGAATGTTGTTTACTTATATTCTATTCTGAAATTCTTTAGGATTGGGCTCATGTTTAAAATGTACTTTCGACAAATTTTAATGTATCAGATCATTAAAAATGACGAGTCGCTGAATTTTTCAAATTAACTCGTCATTCTCAATGATATTTTTTTTTTATTTTCAGGAATCAATAAGAGAATAAATTTCCACTATATAAAATTAACTCACGTCATGAAGGGCCTGAAAGAAAACTTTGCAGTGCTAAGGCATTTCCAAATATAAAATTTTTTACATACCCGAAGATACAAATATTCATACATGAATATTCAAATGTACATACATGAATATACAAACATACATAAATGTATTTCGTGGAGGAGAGTTATGAAAGCAATTGTGCGCTGATCATATGAGCTTATATGTGTCTTATTACTGACATATTTATTACATATTACAGATTCAAGTTTCATAAAATTAAAAAAATATGTAGTAGTCGAGGTGATTCAAGTCGGTACGCACTGTCGATTATTCAAATCTCCCGACAAATATACTCTAATAATAGACTTAGACCTTAGACCCCACAATATTTTAAATTTTACTTTGAAATATGAAAACTTAAATAAGTGCTGAATTCTTTGACATTCAAATGACTACCTCTCGCTTTAATACATTCTATTGATATAATTGACAAAATCAATTCTTAGAGATAACAAAATATGATATGTAATTATATTTCAAATGTAATCATTCCTTAAAGAACCTTAATTAGCATTAGAGCGTCAGAGTGGCAAAATAACGTTCCCGCTAGCTTTCCACTCCACTAGCGCACATCCGTCGCATTCCTCCAGAAAACGAGACGGAAAGGAGGAATGAGCGAGGTGAATGCGAGCCAGCCTTGATATTCCTCTTCTCAAACGGTATCAATTACGTAAGGATTTTCAGGTGGCGGTCTGTGAGACCTGAGGTCGCACAGACCACTGTATATATTTATATCTAATTATATAAGTAAAGGAGTTATTTTTTTAAGTTATACAATTATATGAAGGAACATTGCAATAAGTAAGAAATTAATCCAAAAAATTAATTATTGCCAGCATCATACTGCAGTATTCATGGAGAAAGGCACTATTTACATTTTTTATAAAAAATAATTTTCTTATATTTTTAGATTCATAATAAAAAATGGAATTCATATATATAAAAGATAATGTAAAGTTTTTATTAATTTTTCAATTAATTTTAATTATGTAAGAATTTTTAGGGGGCGGTCTGTGAGACCAGAGGTCGCACAGACCACTGCATATATTTATATCGAAATAAATAAGTAAAGGAGTTTTTCTTCTTTGACTTATACAAGGATATGAAGAAACATTGGAATAAGTAAGAAATTAATTTAAAAAATTTGATATTGCTATAATCATACTGCAGTATTTTTGGAGAAAGGCTCTATTTACATTTTTTATAACAAATAAGTTTCTTATATCGTTAGATTCATAAAAAAAATAGAATTCATATGTACGAAAGATAATTAGAAATTTTAATTCGCAGATAATTAGATGCCTTTCGGGATCGCCATTAATTACTTAAGGTTTTTATGGGGGTGGTCTGTGAGACCTGAGGTCTCATAGACCACTGTATATTTTTATATTTAATTAAATAAGTAAAAGAGTTTTTGTTTTCTATCTTATGCAAGTGTATGAAGGGACATTGGAACAAGTAAGAATTTAATTTAAAAAATTTATTATTGCCATCATCATTCTGCAGTATTTTTAAGAAATGGAGAATGAAAAAAACTACCATTATTTTAATAATTCAGGATAAATTAATAACAATTCAGGGTAAATTCCAAATGAATTTAAGTGACTTTAAAACAAATTTAAAAATTCCAAATATTCCACTGACTTCAGTAAAATTTGAGTGAATTTAGAAGAATTCAATTGAATTCAAGAGAATTCAAATGACTTTGAAGAAATCATAAGAACTTTAAAGAATATAATTGACCAAAACTTTAAAAATCGAAAAATTTCCATGGAATGGAGTAAAATGGGAGTGAAAAAATGCAGGATGAGTTCAACAGAATTTAAGTGAATTAAAGAAAAACAACGAATTAAATAAAATTCGAATGAATGAAGAAAAATTCAAGGAAATTCAAAAGAATTTGATTAAATACTTCAGAATTCGGAGTGAGTTTATAATACTTCAGGGTGAAAAAAAAACCACAAAAAATTTAATAATTTGAGTAGAATTGAGTGAATTTAGAAGAATTCAAGTGAATTAAAAAAATTTAGAGTAAATTTAAAAAATGCAAAAGATATTAATGAAAGGAAAAAGAATTCAGCTTAAATTAATAATAATTCAGGGTGAATTGTAAATGAATTAAAATGAATTGAAAAAAAATCATAAGATCGAAAATATTCCATTTATTTCAGAAAAATTTAATTGTACGAAAAAGAATCAAGAGATTTTAAGAAAATTCGATGAAATCCATACAAAATCAAGGTAATTTAATAATAGTTCAAGCTGATAGAACAACTTGTGTCAAATCCAAGAAAATTTCATTAAATGCAGATAAATGAGTGAATAGAATTCTTGAACAAGAATCTGATAGAAACCACAAGAATTCAAGGTGAATAAAATAGAACATTCTTCTTCTCTCATGAAAATCGGCCAAATGTGAGTTGATTCATTTTGCCGTACAACCCTTGAAATAGTAATTTAGGATTTCATTTTATTGAAAGGAATACACTAATAGTTTTTTTTTAATTTGCAAACTATACTGAATGTGACACTTAAATGATGTTTTGCTTTAACGTGACGATCCGATACAAAAAATTCAAGAAGCTGATAAATATAAAATTATTAATAATTATTATCAAAATTACATTCGAATTTGTTAAAACTCTATAATTCGTTACTTTGATAGTCAGTCATTTTCCGAATCACTTTCACTGAGCTTTCGAAAATTTATAAATAGTTATTTATGAATAGTAGTGAATAGGAACATTTATAATAGTAACTTTTCATCATATCTTGCGTTTTTTGGCTTAAAATGTTAATTTTCGTTTGTTTCTTGAAATTTTGTAAATGCTATAACACCAGTAATTTTTGTTTTATAAAAAAATTAATTAATTATCACATAAGTTACAAATTTAACCCCATGAATTATCATTAATATTATGAACTACAATTATATCGCAATATTTTTACATTCTCATCCAGAGAAGGTATTAGATTTGTGTAAAATTTGACTCCCCTGTTTTTTGTCAAAGGTCCACGTTCTGAGACCCCCTGAAACCAAACAACAGGTTTTTACGAATGTGTCTCTCTGCCTGTATGAATGTATGTATGTATGTATGTCTGTCTGTCTGTGAGCACGATGACTTTCGAAATAATTGACCTATTGGATTGGCCTTTAGTATACTCTTTTAGTCTCGTAAACGAAAGGTCAAGTTCGTTAGCCAGCCATTTTGGATGAAAATTCAAAAAGTGAGTGTTCACAAAAAAATTCGCAATGTTAATTTCCTTAAGGGGTTAGACCACTGTGAAATTTTGGAAAAATCTTTTTTTTTTATTGGCTTAAACATTCCTTTGAAACCTCTAGAATGAAGGACAAACGGTCTCCTACCGGGAACCAGGATTTCAATTGCCGACGCGCGATCATTTGAGGCCTCAAAAGAGGGAAGATGGTTTATATGAAGAGGAAGGTCCCCTTTATGAGACAGAAATGGCAGATTAAGGGTAAGAAGCCTAAATAATTGTTTTCATTGAAAAGACTAGTACCAAAACTTAATATTAATAACATGGAATTTGTGCCTAAAAATTGCGGTCCAAAATATAGATAATGAGCATATTTTTTATTTTTGTTTTAGACGACTGGTTTTCACAAAATCATGCATAGAAGATAAAAAAAAATTACGGGGGTTTCATAAATATTTAGTTAGAAATTAATTCCTGATAATTACCCTGAAGAAACGCCCGTCACAGTAGTTCAATCCCTCAATCGCACACTAACGCGAACAGAAAAATAGGAAATCATTAGTCAACTTTCTTCAATCGTGCACTACCTTTAACAGAAACATTAAACTAGGTGGTTAAAAAGGAACACCGGAAGTGTCGTAATGGCCGCCCGATACAGTCATGCTTTGCTCCGATACCGAACGGCGGTTGAACTGCGTGAGCCAAACGTTTCACACCTCAATTTCAGGGCAAGAGGGTCTCGAGCGTCGTAAGCTAACGAAAAATTAAACTTGTCTGCACGCGGATCCATGCAGTTGTGAGCACGTACAAGACTTACGAGGCCGGTGAATATGCGGAAAAGGACACTTGACCTATCTTGTAGTCACAACGATAATTACACGTATTGAACTTCGAAATAATATTAGTAACTCAAAATCTAGTATTTTTAGAACCGATTTAACATTAATAAATATTATTAATGTTAATTGATTATATTATCATATTATTAACCTGTCTTACTTATAGTATATAAATTGTACGTACTAGTCTACATGTAAACTATATAAAAAATATATAAAAACTACAATATTATAATAGAATTAATGTCATTGATAAATAATGACACGTACTGAACTTCGAAATAACATTCATAAATCAATATATAATATTTTAAAAGCGAATTAGCATTAATAAATAATACTAATGTTAAGTGATCATTATAATTTGTCTTTTGTATAGGATATAGATTATGCCACCTATAAACTATATATATATATAATATACGTATAACTGTAATTTTGTAATAAAGCTGATGTCAATGGTAATCAACTACACTTATCGAAAATCGAATAATAATAATAAATTCAATCCTAAGCATTTTAGATTACATTAACATTAATAAACGATATTGATGTTAATTGATTATGTTATAATATTATTGACTTACATTATATATAATATATTGATTATATGTATAAAGGCAATATTGTAATAATAATTCAATTCAGAAATAAATAATGATACCTATTGAATATCTAGATAAAATTAATAAAGAATGTTCTAATTTTAACAACATGTGTAATGCTGGGTTAAGAGAGATAAGGAAATAGGGCTATTTTCAATTATATGGCGCGCGACCACAAGTTAAAACCAATCGCGCGCTTCGTGGAAACAGCGAGCCAATCTCCGGTGAGCGGCTACCTCATTTATCCATCAACGGTAGTGGGAGATTCAGCGACGAGACTCCATTTCGGATATGTTGGGTAAATTCAGACAGTGCTGAATAATGCCCGGAAATTTGTTCGAATCTTCACAAAAATAAATCCCTTTTTTTTTGTTTAAAGAAATGTTATTTAGAGCTGGCGCAAGTCCCATAGAGTACACGTATCAACCATTAGAAAAAAAAGCTTATGTAAATTTAATTTAAAATCCTTAATATTAGCTGAATCAAGTTAAAACTCAAGATTTATCTTTAAAATCAGCCATAGAATACAAATAAAATATTGAATTTTTTTTTTAAATTTTTGACTATGTCTACTTTCCACATTGGGTGAGTTAATATAATTAATTGAATCCAGCAAATATTACTATTTAAACAAATTTCTATTGTTTATAACGATCTTCTTCTTTATTAATGCTAGAAAGTTGCTTTTTTCTGAAATATTTAGTTTTACTTTGACTCTTTAGATATGAACAAATAATAAGTGAACCTCAAAAAGAATATTTTTTTTATAGTATTTTACTTTTTTATGTGAATTATTGTTGCTCCTTCTCCAACTAAAAAAGAAATTGATTTGAACAAAAAAAATTATGTTAAACAAGAGACAGAAACAAAGAATTAAATAATTAGGAGTAGGCGGGAAAACTAGGTGTGTAAATGAATGGTCAAAATTTTGTTTTAAATTACAACAAGAAGTTTATTGCAATGCGTAAAACAAAAAGTTGAAATTTAACAAAATTTGTTATCGTCCCCCCTCCAGCAAAATATATTCAGGAAAAAGGAAGAGATTGTTTAGAATATGTTTATCTCTATTGTTTATGTATCATTTTTTCACAACTATAAAGGCAAAGCAAAGTTAAACATGTCAGAAGAAACAGCAACTAACAGTAGATATCTATTTTATATCGAGCATTTTCAAATTAAATCCTGAGGGATGAAACAATTTTAAATTAGATGTTTCTCGTTTGGTTAAAAATTCTACTGTTTCGTAGAGAATTTAATTATTTTGACGAAAATGCAACTATATTGTTTAAAAATCATCTTTATTGCTCAAAAAATCAAGTATTTAGTTCAAAGTTAAACTACTTTGTTAAAAACTCATTTTTGTGGTTGAAGATTTGTCGACTTTTTTGGTAGAAAATTAATCTTGTTGGTTGAAAATTCATCCATTTTGGTAAAAAATGCAATTGCTTAGTTGGAAATTAAACGTGGTTCGATTTTTGGTTGAGGATTAAACTACTTTGTTAAAAATTCGTATTTTTTATTTAATTCAACTGTTTTTAATTCAAAATCAAAATCTTTTTTTGTTGAAATATTAACTATTAGATGTTTCGTTGAAAATTCATTTTTTTGTTGTTTTTCACGTATTTGGTTTAAAATTCGTATTTTTTCGTATAAAATCATTCTTCTTGGTTAAAAACTTACCCTTTTTGGTTTAATTCAACTGTTTTTGATTAAAAATCAAATTTTTGTTGTTGAAATATTACCTATTACATGTTTCGTTAAGAATTAATTTTTTGTTAAAAAAAAACAGCTACTTGGTTTAAAGATGAACTACTTTCTGAAAATATATTTTTTTTTTGCTTGAAAATTCATAATTTTAGTTGAAAATTGATCTATTTGGTCGTAAATGAACACTTTTGTTAAAAATTTATATTTTCGGTTTGAAAATTCAGGTATTTCGTAGAAAATTCGTCTTTTTGGTAGAAAATTAAATTATTTCGTTGAAAATGAACTTTCGCTAAAAATATGGCCATAATTTTGTGACTACGTGTGGGCATTTATTGAAAAAATAGTATTTGATATTGAGTCACACAAGTTTTGCTGCCGTGAATAAGCTCATCATGCAAACTAAAAAGGCTTGAATATGTAATATTGCGAAAAATATACATAGCCTTCAGGTAATTGAATATGTTGCATTTCTTTTAGATGAATATAACAGTCTATAATTTTATGAGCCTCTGAGTGTTAAGAATTGTATAAATTATAGGGAAGCAGTCTCATAAAGTGGCCACGTTCTCGCATAATAAACTGTATGTAAAACGTGTAGGCAATTTGAAACCGAAGCACTAAATACCGAGATACCGAATCTCGGTATAGGCGATTGAAATCTAACGTTCAATCAACAAATTGCAGCAAAAATGTATTGGCAATGGTAGCAAAACAGCAAATATTGAGAACGTGTCAAGTGACCGATATTGTTGGAAGAAATCCCGTAGTTTTCAGCTCACTAGATAAGAGCGATTCTGAAGCCAAACCTTACTTTGATAAGTCAGAATTCGCGAACCAGGCCAAATATTATAATCATGTCGGAGTGTGTGGTACATTATATGCTGTTGGGGTAATCACGCTTATATTTTTTATCGAAAAAAAACACGAAAGCAAATTCTTAACACAAGCAGATTTGCTAGTAAGTGCACATTGTTTATCAATTGAGGAGCAGAATACGAATTTCATTGCAGCACGATACGGTTTATAGATATGGTAATAAGCTGCACTGACGTTTATTTTGAAGGTTTTCCCGTTTTCAGGTAATATGTCGTGAATTTGATAATTTTGAAAATCTTCGGGCTTAAGTTCTGTAGAACTGAGCCCCGACCCTACCTATCGAATGCATAGAATCATCCTCGGCGTCGAACCTCCCGCTCGACATTAGTTAAAACGCAGCGAATGCACAACCCGGTCACGCGTCGCAGATGGTCATTTATCCGAGTGCTATCCGTGCTCGAAGTGGCTTGACATCTGGACTTTTCCCGATTCAAGATTCACCTTGCATCTAATGCCGTCATTTCATAATTTGTAATCAGCAACTATTTTTTTATCAGTACTCAATGTTTGGGAAAGTCGAGTTACTATAGTCCTTATCTTATGGATCATAGGCATAATGTTTCTCCTTCGGAGGTAAGTATATTTCATAAATCAGTTTCATGAGAAAAAGTTGAGTATCCAATTGGCGCAAAAACATTAGCGTCCTAAGAATGTTCTAAAGACGTTCCTAGGACGTTTGTGTCAGTCCAATTGATGCCATAAAGACCTCCCACGTTCCAAAGACGGTCTTTGGAACATGGGACGTGCTTAGGACATCAATTGGACTGACACAAACGTCCTAGGAACGTCTTTAGAACTTTCTCAGGACGTTAATGCTTTTGTGCCCACTGGGAAACTAAAGTTGTTAAAACTCATGTCGCAATTTATATTTTTTTTTACGTTTTTGAGAAATCTGACTTTTACGTGAGAAATTAATATGGAGGAAAAGACGCTGCGTAATTTTAGTTTATAATTTCGCAATCTTATTTCCACATTTTGTAGTAAAAATAGGTAATAATTTGTTTTAAATAACTTAATGAACATTACAGACAAATGTTGATTTAATGTATATAATTTAAATATTAATATTTTCATCTTCCAAACAATATTTTCTTGAATCAAGAAAGTTTTACAAGTTGAAGTATTGTTTTTTGGAGAATGAGAAGACATATTTTTTACGGTACCATTATATTATAAATTCACGAATCAGCAGTGGTATAACATTATTGAATTTTGTGCATACAAAATTATTTTTCATAAGAAAATGTCAACGAGAAAAAAAGTAGAAAATAAAATATAATAAATAATCATAATATCAAATAAATTTTTGAATAGCTGATTTTCAATCAATCAAAGAGTTTAAATTGAAGATTCTTGAATTGGGAAAAATAAAATAACAAATTATATGACTTCCAAGATTTATGTTTTAAAGGTACGTAATTTGGAACATTTTTTTTATTAATTTAATTTTGAAGATTCAAGGTTGAAAAAGTAACCCCCGTAAGTCTGTTTTATGTGATCCAAAAAGACCAGATTAGTAAAAAATTAGGTTTTGCGAATTTCTGACTCTAATTATAATTTTTTTTGTTTTTTGTTAATAGAAATTGTTTCTAATACATCAAATACTACATTTCACTCATTAAAAGATGTTAACATATATTTTTTAAACATTTCATTATGGTTTTAGCAATTGATTCTTAGAATAATGATAGGGAGTTGCCATTTTTCGCAAATATTTCACTTTTGGTCCACTTTTTCATTATAGTGTGGTAATAGTTGCTGCTATTCACCAAACTTAATTATTCAAACAAGTTATCATTATTTATAATTATCTTCTCCTACATTAACGGCAGATAGTTGCGTTTTTTCTCAAATTTTTTATTTTTTGTCTACTTTTGACTTAGTAGGATAATAATCAATGCAAATTAACAAATATAATCGTTTGAACAATTTACTAAAATTTATAACTATATGCTCTTAGAGTATGAGACATTTTATTCCACAAGGAATTACAGACAACAGATTTTACAGACGAAACGAGGAATTTATAAAATGAGTACTCATCAGAACGAGACGATGACAGAGACAGAACTTCAAACAAGACGAAACGGAGACAGAAAACAGACCGACAGACGAGAAAATGACTGAACTGATATGACAGCGGTAATTCGAATAACTGGATTAGACTGTGGTATCAGACTGACAGAGCATTCAGCGGATTTCAGTAGATTGTTAGTTTGTTAGCACGATAACTTTCAAAATAATTAACGAATTGGATTGGGGTTTGGTATACTCTTCGAGTGTCCTAAAATGAAGGTCAAGTCTGTTAGCCAGCCATTTTGGATAACAATTCAAAATGTGAGCACATTTTGTGAATTTTTGAGAACACTGTTTTTTAGTACTTAAAAATTCTATGGACGGATATAAATAGTACTCAAAAATGCGAACAAAATACTGTCATGACTTTTTTCGATAAAAGAAAAATTATTGGAGTTATAGCACTTACAAAATTCCAAAAACCAAACGAAAATGAACATTTTAAGTCAAAACACGCACGATATGAAAAAAAAACCATTGAAGAAAATCTTTTATTTTTGAGCACCCTACTATATTGTTACAACAACTTCTCGAATTTTATGAAAAATTCAAATTTTGATAGCACAAAAAAATAATAAAAAATCGAAAATTCCATTTTGCGGCCAAACTGCGCAAGATATGAAAATAAAAAATTCAATTTTTGGAAAAAACCATACAAGCGACAAGATCATAAAAAATAATTAATTAATCGAAATTTGGTAGGACTGACATTATAACTAGACTCTCCACCCTATGACATGGTCTCAAATATTGTTGATCCCTAGAATGGAAAGCTTGGACTGCTAACCCCATATTGGAGAGTTTAGACTGTTAACGCAGTTCGGAATGTTAAGACTCATAATCCCATATTAAAGAGTTTAGACTGCTTACCCTAGATTTGAGAGTTTAGACTTCTTCCCCAGATTGAAGAGTTTGGACTGTTAAACCTAGATTGAAGAGTTTAGACTTCTAACCCCAGATTGAAGAGCTTGGACTGCTGAACTCAGATTGCAGAGTTTAGACTGTTGACCCCATATTGGAGAGTTCACACTGCTAACTCCAGATTGGAGAGTTTAGACTTCTAACCCCAGATTGAAGAGTTTAGACTGCTAAACATAGACTGCAGAGTTCAGAATGGTAATCCTATATTTGAGGTTGAGACTCTTAACTCCATATTGGAGAGTTTAGACTGCGAACCCCAGATTGGAGAGTTTAGACTTCCAACCCAGATTGGAATGTTAAGACTGATAAGCCTACATTAGAGAGTAAGGTTCATAACCCTATATTTAATAGTTTAAAATTATAACTTCAGATTGAAGAGTTTGGACTGCTAAACACAGATTGAAGAGTTTGGACTGTTGGCACTATATTGGAGATTTTGGACTGCTCACCCCATATTTGAGAGCTTATACTGCTGACCTCAAATTGAATAGTTTAGACTTCTAACCCCAGATTGAAGAGCTTAGGATGCTAACCCCATATTGGAGAGTTTACACGGTTAATCCCACATTAGAAAGGTCAGATTGCTAACCCCAGATTTGATAATTCAGCCGGCATCTCAGATTGGAAAGTTTAGACTGCTAACCCCGGATTCAAGAGTTTAGACTGCAAACCCAGATTGGAAAGCTTGAACTGCAGACAGACCACACCCCCTCTTCTCTCATCTCTATACCTGCGGACAAGTGTGTAATGATCAAGTGCTATGAGGCTAGATGGAATGTTAGGCGTAAGCCTGGTCTCAGAAACGGCTATGATATGATAAGAACAGGACATAAAATGATGTTTAAATTCGTGGTAAAGAGCAGGTAAAGACTGAGCGTTAACGTGACAAATATTTAAAGTTTCCATTTTGATAGTGAAAAGCAAAGTTCAAGCATAGTTAAATATAGAAGTGTCTAAAATACGTTAACCAACAAAATCTAGTTCACATGATTACAATTGAAAACACGGAATAAAGAACATAAAAAGTAGTAGTAAAACAATTGGTAATAACAAATAAGAAATGTTGTGTATGATATTTATCTACTTTCTAATTCAAATATTTCATTATACATTATTTTTTTATTATTTAATAAAGTAATATGCCACATTTTGAATGAAAAATATTTTATATAGCGCAGGCATGAAAGTGCAGTCCCATGTGGGCAGAAAACGTCGGCGTAAAGCAAAAACTCATGAGAGTGAAAGAGACGGACAGATCTATTTGTCTCTTTCACTCTTATTAGTTTCTGCTAGGGATCCCGGAATCGAGTCCGGTTCTTCGGAGGATTCGACTCCTTGCGTTTGAGAATTGATTTTTTGGCGTCGACGCCGCCTACTCAGAATCGGCTCCAGAATAGACTTTCGGCACAGGTTGTTGAAACGGTTGAACCCGGCAATGCAGCGAGCGCTATAAGTGATACCGTTACTCACCCTCCAAGTGTGAATGGAGAAGAGATTCAGCGATATAGGCAGGCTAATGAATCTGAGAGAGAGGAGGGTAGTGCTAGTTCGCTTAAAAATCAACAACTTGGTTGAATTTCTGTCTTGAGTGGAAAATCTGTCTTGTTTGAAAATTCAAGGCTTTTATAGAAAATTCATATTTTTGGGATGGAAATTTGAATATATTGTTGAAAATTCTAGTTCTTTGGCCTGAAAATTGAATTATTTTGTGGAGAACTCATCTTTATTTGGTTTCAAATTCAACTACCTAACTGAAAGAATCGTGTCAACAATCAAATCAAATATCCCAATTCGTTCATAATTTAATCCAATAAACAATTCAATCCACAATCCAATTTGATCCAGAATCCTATGAAATCCATGATTGAAATTTCAGTTCACAATCCAATATAATTCTAGTCTTATCTATATTCGAATGCATTCTAGAATATAATCTAAGATCCAATTCAGTCCACAATTCCGTTGAAGATCCAATCTAATACACAATAATATCAAATACTCAATCATATATTATTAATAATACAATACAAAATCCACATGTTAATTCCATCCATTCTTATCCACAACTCAATTCCATTCACAGTTTAGTCAACAGTCCAATTTTGTCGACAATGACATACAATATTATCCAGAATCTAATTCGCAATCTAATTTAATCCACAATTCAGTCCACAATCGAATCCAACATACCAACTTCCACAATCCAATACAAAATCCAATATTATCCAATATTATTCACAATTTAATCCATGAATTACTTCACAATCCAATCCAAAATCCATACTTATCCACAATCCAATCCAATAAAAGTCAAATCTACAATCCAGTCCAATCGAATCATGGAGTAATTATGGATTCGTATGCAATCATAAATTCAGAAGTGTCAGGAACAGGCATGATAAATCATTTTTATCTTGGTAAAATCTAAAGAGTACTAATATTTCAAGTATTTTGTTACCTATTTAGTGCGATTATAAAAAAAATATTCGCGTTGAAAAAATGAGAAATTACGTATATAATTTCTTTATAAATTATGATTAGTTAAAAGAATTTTAATTTTAATTACTCTTTCTTTTATTCAAAACATTTTTCTGCCTATAATAAAATATTTAATTTGCAAAATTTTAAATACAAAATAAAACTTCCAAATTAAAAGTTCCAAAAACTGTAAAATTTGAAAAACTTAATTTTTTTTTTAAATCGCTTTTGAAGACTGAAAACTATTAAGAATAATTTTCGACTCCACGAAATTCACGGCAGCCATGTTTTAAAAATTGAACATTCTTGCCACTAAACAGTTTAAGAAATTGATAAATGAAAATTATTTTTTTAAATCGTACTTCATTTAAATACTAAACCATTTTTTTAGTTAGTTATGTCAGAAATTTCATAAGGTGGAAAATTTTCGATTTAGAAAATTTGGTTGTTACAAATTTTTCAGTGTCTGGAATTTTGAAGAAAAATTTGCTTGTAAATTTTCCTGGCAAAGACAAAAGGATATTTCGGTTATTAAATTATTCAGATTTTGTATAACTTTTTGTACTACACAAAATTTGGTTTTATAAAGGCCTAATTTTACTTATGATTGCTCATCACGGATAACAATCCCTTAGAATAATACCTCTTGTAAGATCTAAAAGTCAATTAGGAATCTAAAAATGTGTATTTTGAAATAAAATTGTTGAAAAAGATAAAAGAAAAGGGTTATCCTAGGGATAACCTGCGGGGATATCCTGCAAGGCGAAAATTTTGATATCCGGGAGAGGAAATGCACCATCGTCATCTAAAGAAGGAGATGTAAAACCACCCTCTTCTAAGGGGGATGATGTATCACCTCCAACTAAGAAAGGAGATGTATCACCACCATCTAAACAAGGAGATGCATCACCACCATCTGGACAAGGAGATGTAACACCATCCCCCTCTAAGGGTGATAATGTATCACCGCCACCTAAGAAAGGAGATGTACCACCAATATTCAAACAGTGCATTCATGGCTTTTTCATTGGATTTTAAAATGTTGGATAGCGCCAGGATAGGGGCTAGAATCATTCTTTAAACTAAATATTTGCATTATTTTTCTTATTTTGTATATTTTGTGAATTATATGAAATGGTTTAAAATAAAGAAAAATTATGAATGAGACTCCAAGGAACAAACCTGACTTAGACTTATAAATAGATTAGGCCGGAACCTCCTTTTTACGAGCAGCCCTTAAAATTTTAGATCGATCTGAATATATACAAGACTTGACAAAATTTATTTGAACTATGAGTCGTTAGAAATAGGTGTGCTACCTTGTTGCGACATTTACAAAACCAACTCAGTATGCGCAGTTTTTACATGAACAACCTGAACTGCCCCATGTCGACCTTGAATATACTTAGTAACTCGAGCCAACTTTCACTTAGAGGGGGAAAGATTGGCATTCCTTTAATGTACAGGATCCATTACTCTAAGATTAGAGAGACGTGAACAACCACTTGGTTCGCTGTTGCAAAGATTGAAGATAATCTCGTACGCCAAACGCCAAAAATGTTTCAAAATTTTTCGATAAAATTGCCAGCGAGACAAAATGTTTAGACGGACATCCAGAACGGAAATGATCAGTACAATTTGTTTCGGACTTTGTCCATCAGTTCTTTTCCGCATATTGTGCGCAGAGGTTTTATACCAATCGCGTTAATGTTACTCTCGTCCTTTTCTTGACATGACCATGTTTCTCTACCGTATAGTACAGCCGGTACAAATATAGAATTATGTATGGTCATTTCAGCTTTTTTTGATATGTTTTTATTTATACAAATTAACCCAGCACTACCTTCTTACCCCCATTTATGCGCATATCTAACTCCCCATATTTTTTTCCGTCGCTATTGAATAGCCTACCTAGATATATGCACTTGTCAACTTTTTCTAATCTTTCATCATTCAGGACAATGTTGCACATTGTTTTCTCACTTTTTCCTTCGAACACTATGACATTTGTTTTATTCACGTTAATTTTGAGGCCCATGTTCTTCATCATTGTATTAGGTCTACTCAATATTCTTTGCTAATGCTGTCTACAGCAGCGGCCTTACCATTTTTTGAGCTCTTAATGATATCTCTAACCACAGTGACACAGACTTTTTCAATTGGGTTTTCTAATGCATTGTTTTCTATCTCGCAGATTTGTTGTCCTATATCTGCTCCTCCTGATAATTATCTAAAAGAGTCTTTTGAAGCGTCTTCTATCCCGTCTGTATCATATAGCATTTCACATTTGCTGTTTCTCATGCTGACAAACTCTGTACTTTTACTTCCCTTCATCTCTATAAATAATAGTTTCATGGTTCCTTCAAAGTTGGTTTGTAATTTCTTTTTCTGTTCTGAGTTTATCTTTACTCTCCTTGAATAGTCGTTTAGCTTTCCTCTTTTTGTTTCAGTATTCATTTTCAAGTATATTCCGCTGCGCATTGCTATGCGTTTGTTCACATCTGAATTTCTTGGAATGTCTCGTGTAAGAGTAACCTCTTCACATGCAAGACCCTTCAGTGCAGCTTGACTTTGGTGTTGATGAATGTGTCCAGTGCTGTTATTATTTTAGTCATGGATTTCTTACCATAGATTCGATTTCCTGTTTCAAAATAGTCTTCATAGGCATTTGTGTACCAAACGAGACCTCCTTGTATGAATATAATTCTATGCTTTTCCCTTTATCATACCATTCTTCCCTTTCAGGGAAATAACCTTAAAGGGTTTGAGAGAGGATGGTTCCCTCGACATAACATCGGTTTGCATAACGATTATAGTGCTTTAGCATAGCATGCGCTTACTGATATCACGTAGATCTTTCACCTCAATATCATTAGGATTACCCCCTACGAGGAGTCTGGAGATCTTCTTCTCCGCTATCTTCCTTACGAAAAGGTGCAACAACGGGATGTACAGAATGACCTCAAGAGCTTATGTTGGTGTTATTTTTATAGCATCAATGATCGTCAAGCAGAAAAACCTGTGGAAGCCTCTCAGCTGTTTTACAGTACTGAGATCTAAGTCTTAAACCTCAAGTTTTCCCTATTGCGTATTTACAAGGTCAAAATGCCATTTTAGCTTTCTTTAACACTGCGTCAACATGAAGCTTTGAAGTTAATTTGGGCTCATTTCCTGATGCAAAATTTATATTTCACAAGCTCACGTGGGTTTCTTCTTCTGTTAAAAAAAATAAGCTCTGTCTTATCCGACTTAACGGACAAACAATGGTCTCTGCACTATTGCGCCACTATATTGAACTCCAACTGCATGAATTACACAAAGGTACCCTAATTTTATTACAATACTATTTTCAGAATGGACCAGTATACCACCAAAATCCAACATCTTCTAATTAAATTCTTACCTGGTCAAAATTAACATCAGATAATCATACAAGACGGTCGGAAGAAGAAGAATGGAACAAGCCAACTACACGGATAGGTTCTTTCAAAGGAATCGACCTGTATATCAACAACATCGAACATCTTCTGAATAAACGTAGGACTTTCATCTATGACCGACCATGCCCAAACATGTTTAACTCAAGTCGTAATGTTTAAACTGGGGTGAACAGTCAATAAATTGACTTCCAACTCGATTAGCTTTTTATAAGACTTTAACACAAAGGAAGTAGAAGAAAATCCGTTGTTGGAGTTTGTCGGTATACTGATCGATGTTGACCAGGTGATTATTTAATTAGAAAAAGTTGTATTTTCTTGGTGTACTGGTCCACGTTAAGCAACTAATAATTTAATTAGAATACATTGGATTTCGTTGGTATGTTGGTATACTGGATCAGTATATCAACAAAATCAAACATCTTCCAATTAAATTCTTGAATGGACAGCATCAGCTAATCATACAACACGATTGAAAGAAGATGCAACAATGTAACATACCAACTAAGCAGGTGGGTTCTTTCAAAGGAATGAACTAATATACCCACAAAATCCAACATCTTATAATCAAATTCTTGTCTGGTCTACGCCTATTACAATCAGCTAATCATACAACATGGTTCAAAGAAGATACAACAATGGAACAAACCAACTATATAGATGGTTTCCTTATTGACCAGAGTTCCAATAAAAATTCAGCATCTTCTAATTAAATTCTTACCCAGCCAACATCAGCTAATCATACAACACGGTTGGAAGAAGATACAGCAAGGTGGATTTTGCTAAAAATAATATCTTAACTTCAGAACTAATATATAATAGTTTTCTACAATATGTATGGGGCACACCGAAATAAGGTAAAATAAATTAGTAATGTTTCAAAATGACTTGCAGAAAACAATTTTTGACAATTTTCGGATTCTTCTTGAAGCAAAATTCTCCATTCAATCTTTGAGAATTATAAAAGCAAATGCACTGTTAGCGCATTTATAGACAGAAAGGAATTTTTCTTCTCTCAGTCATCTGTAAATTATATTCACTGTGATATTTCCTAATGAATTTGTGCCTTTCAATATTATTTGTTGGTTTGATAAACAAATCATACAAAAAAATTCCCAATGCCGTTAATTTTCTTATAAAATTAAGAAATGAATGAAACATTTTTACCTGTGAACATAACTTTCAGAATAATTTGCAAATATGTAATCAAAAGAGACAAAAAATGCTTATTTAGTGCTAAGGTTAATCTAATATGATCTAATCTAAACCCTGGAATTATCATTTAATCGAACTACTTTTTTATCGATCCGGCAACTGAATAGCTCAGGATTCAATTGTCATACTTCTAATGAAAACCGGAACTTCCTCCGTTTCCTAACTAATAAATACAGACACCTTCGTAAAAATTGTTTTTCCAGACTCAGAGGGTGAAAAATAGTGGAGATTTAATAAATACCTACGAATTCTAATTTTACATAAAACTAATACCTTTTCATTAAGATAAGAATTTAAAGATCGCTTATTTTCTTCCAAATTAAACTCGGTTGAGTTCACCAAATTTATTTCTTTGGACAGATTTATGAAATGTAAGAATAAATACCCCAGAAGGACAAGCATGAAGCCTATATGCCTACTATGTTTATCTATGCTTATTACACAAATATATTTTTCAGGACCCGCAATCCTCTACTGCGTCACTTAATTTTGGAAAAGAATCTTCATCACAAAATGATAAAGAAAATGTCAACTGACAAATCAAAGGAAGCAAGAATTAATGTCACAGTAGTTTCTTTGAATTCTTAAAGAATGACTCAGTCGGTAAAATAGCATTAGCCCATTCCGACGTTCATCAGTGTTTAAATAAGGACATTCGAGGAATTCTAACTCGGAATATTATCCGCAAATTCAAAGATGACGCTTTAAAAACATTGAATGCTCGACAAAAGCTACAACAATTTAATATTTTGAGACAGGATAGAATTATGTGATAGGTTTCAAAATTAAATAAGTAAGAATCTAATTACCTTTTCTCCAGAATTCATCCCTCACTTGGCTCAAGCTGGGTAAGAGCTGCCAAGGCTCGTTTAAAGATTAATATTTTAATATTTTGTTGGAGGCCATCTTGTTGAATCCCAACCCGCGAGGAAGGTTACATAACAAAAGCATAGGGAAGCCGAGACTAAGTCAATTAGGGCAGGTTCATTGGGTAAACTCAGCAATAAATTTAACAAGAAACTACAGCGATATTCAAGAAACACTTAATTTCAATGTGATTGCTACTTACATCCTCTCAGACGATTGTCGAATCAATGCGGTAATTACATCCAATATCCCAGCGGACACTGTTATATAATTGTGATGTAACAGTTCTAGAACACAAAAGAACATGTTCTGTAACACATATGCAACAGTGTTACGATGTAAATTTGTTCTGTGATTGTTCTGTAACAATTCTGGAACAGCGTTATATGTCAACAAATATTGTAATCTGATTGATTTTAAAAAAATTTCAAGATATTTGAATGATTTCAATGAATTTCAAAAGATTTTGAAGAGATTTCAATAATTTCAAGGAATTCAAAAAAATTGTAAAGAGCTTCAAATATTTCAGGAAATTTTAAAGTATTTCAAGGAATTTTGTATTTATTTCAATAATTTGAAGAAATTTTTAAATATTAGTAATATCTTACGAAATTTCAAAAAAAATTAGAGGATTTGAAAACTTTTCGAGTTTTCTTTAAGAATTTTCGAAAGCTTTAAAACGTTCTAAGTGATTTTTAGAGTTTCAAAAGGCCTTGAAATATTTGGTGACTTCAATTAATTTTTTTAATTGAATAATTGGAAAGAATTTCAGAGAATTTGGAATATTTAAAGCTGTTTTTAACATTTTCATTTGATTTCAAAGAGATTAAAAAAATTTCAAGAACCCAAGGAATTTTCAATTGATTTCAGTAATTTATTTAAGAAGATTTTAACTATTTTGGACTATTAAAAAAAATATCGAGGCATTTAAAAAAAAATATCAATTTTCAAGAAATTTAAAAAAAGTTTTAAGGATTTGAAAACTTTTAAAGTATGCTAAAAGATTCCAATAAGTTTTCAATTGATTTCAGTAATTTAATTATTTTCAGAGGATTTGAAATATTTTTGGGTATTTTAGAAGATTCCAAGGCATTTTCGAAAGCTTTAAAAAAATTTAGCTTTCAAGTAATTTAAAAATATTTCAAATAAATAAATAAGGAATTTGAAAAGACTCCAAGGAATTTCCAAGAGATTTCAATAATTTGAAGGAATTTCCGAAAATTGTAAAAGATTTGCGAACTTTTAGAGTATTTTAAATAATGATTTTATTCTACAAGAAACTTCCCCTTTCTTTTCTTTTTTCGCTTAAATTAATGGAACCCAATAAGAAAATCTAACTATTTTTCATTAGAGGTTAATTCTTTTTAATTGAAAAGTCTACTATTATATTTTTTGTTTAGAATTCATCTATTTTGGTCGAAATTTATACTGTTTGGTTAAAGACGAAACTTTTTCTAAAAACTTGTTTGTTTTTAGTTGAAAATTAAATTTCTCAACTGAAAATTTAACTAATCCATTTTTGGAGGATTAGTAATTGTTTTTAGTTGAAAATTCAACTATTACATATTTCATTGAGAATTCGTCTTCTTTAGTTAAAAGTTGAACAACTTTGTTAAGGCCATGCAATACTTATCTGATCCTTGTTTACTGACATTTTTTTATGCAATTACATCCACACGAATTGAGGTATCAAGTTGAAAATTTAGGAAAATTCATTGAATTTTTTTTTATTTTACTTAAATTCATTATATTGTTTGAAGATTCAACAATTTTGTTAAAAATTCGTTCTTTTCTAGTTTAAATTAATTTTGTTTCAACCTAAAATTTAACTATTATATCATTGGTTGAAAATTGATCGTTTTCAGTTTAAAATTCAAGAAATTATTTGTTTATTCATGTATTTTGTATCTTGATTGAAAATTCAATTTTACTTGGTTGAATGATGTTCTAATTTGCTAAAAATTAATTTTATCAGTTGAAGATCTATCGCTTTGGTTTTGAAAATTAAATTTTCTTATGACAATTTATATTTTTGAAATGAAGATTGAACTTTTTAGTAGAAAATTTCTCTTTTTGGCTTAAAAATGCAACTTTTTTCTGAAATATTTGTCTTTTCAGACCGGGCTGTCGTGGGTTCTGTGTAGTCAATTTCTGGCTCAGATCGGGCTGTTGTGGGTTCTGAGTAGCCTGTTGCTGGTGCAGACTGGACCGTTGTGGGTTCTGAGCCGTCAGTTGCTGGTTTAAATCGGGCCGTTGAAAGTTCTGTGTGGGCCGTTGTGGGTTCTGACCTGCCACTTACTGATCCTGAGCTGCCATTTGTTCAATTGCACCAGGCCATTGTGGGTTCTGAGAAGTCAGTTGCTGGTTCAGACGTGGACGTTGGAGGTTCTGAGTTGCTACTTACTGGTCTGTAGAGGCAAATTGCGAGTCCTGAGAGATCAGTTATGTGTTCTCCGTGGGCTCTTGTAGGTTCTGTGTGAGCCCTTTTCTGTCCTGAACAATCATCTGCAGGTCATTCGCTGACTTTTGTAGCTTATGCACCGCAACTTTCTATCCTGTAGAGAAATTTTTATCAAAAATAGATCAACTTGGAACAAAAAATATAATAGTAGACTTTTCAACCAAAAAGAATTACCTTTTAACCAAAAATAATAACTTTCAAACAAAAAAGTGGAATTTTCAACAAAATGACTGAAGTTTCAGGCAAGTGCTGCATTTTTCAACCAAAAGAAATTAAATCTAACCAAACAGTATAATAATAGATTGTTCAATTTAAAAAATCACTTTGAACCAAAAGACGACTTTTGTACCAAGAGATGAATTTTCAATCCAAAAGGACGAATTTTGTACCAGAGAAGAAGAATGTTTCAGAAAACAGTGCATTTTCTACTCAAAGTTATGATTCCTGGACAAAAAATTAATATTAGACTTTTTTCAATTAAAAAGTCAGTTAAAATCTTTCGACCAAATATCACTGAATTTTCAAAATGTTTTTTAATTATCTTGAAAGCAGTAGAATACACGTTGAATTATTTCAAATTTTATTGAATATTTTTGATTCTGTAGAATTCACGAGAATTCTAGACTATTAATTCTCTAATCTCATTGTTATTTTAATTATTGTCTTTTCGATGTATGTGATAAATTCTGTTATATCTCTATATATTTTAAATGAAAGTTTTGATGCGAAAATTGTATAGCTCCCTCAACCATATTTTTGACAACCCCAATTTTATTTTGCATTGAATTTTTCAAAAGGAAACTGACCCTATTGATGTTCAATAGCAAGCTTTACTCTCTCAAACGGAATGTTAAAAAACCTCGTTATTTCATCAAAAGAAGCTAGAATTTGATCCTGTGACATCGTGATTCGTTCAGTGAATTTTAGGAAAGCTTTACTATTATTGTCTGAATATCTTGAAACTGTGATTGATTTTCTGATAATGTTGCTAAGCATGTAGTTCTTCTAATTTTCTAGTTGAAAAACCTATTGTTGATACTACTGGTCTAAATGCATAATTAGTTTTATCAGCTTTAATTAGACCATAAGATAAGGAGAGAACTGTTTTTCGTATCAATATTACGTTTTGTAAAATTTCCTGGACAACCTTTCTCTCTGAAATCAAAAATTTTCAGTATTTTTTTGTAACATTCAACCTTAGTAATTGCTATTGTCATATTCTCCTTATCAGCTTTAGTCATGCAGAGATGTGGGTTATTTCTTAGGAACTCTTTTGTTAATTTATACCCTCTGCTCAGTTCCTTGTCAATTATTTATTGCGAAAAACTTTTGTTTATAAAATAATTAGGAAATCCTGAGAATTTGTTTAGCGGACGTTCTTCCGCTCAGTTCAAATATAGGTAATATATCCCTGATACAGCCCTCTTACTGTTTTCGAGATATCGAGACAGATCGGCAGATTCGTGTTGAGCATGAAAAAATACATAAATGATGTAGGTTTTAGCAAAATCGAAGATGATTCAAAAAGTGCAGCAATCATCTTATCAGTATATGTATAGTTAATAATAATCATAGCAAGTGCTATACCATAAAGTCAAAGACAAATAGTGTGACTAGTGTAAACAAAAATATTAAGTAAGTATGTACAAGAGTGCGAGGTTATTACGCAGCATAAATGGTTGTCTTTGTTGACTTTTAAAATCTGATTAAATTTATTTTTAATGTAAATGATTTCGAAACATAAATAAGTGAGAAAATACAATACCAATCCATTTAACAACTGATAAATTATTAGTGATCCATAAAATTAATCCATACAATTCCCATAATCATAATACTAAGTTTCGGCAACCACACATGCAAATGACATCATTCAAAATATTTTCAAAACGCAAATGCAAAAATAGGAAAGAAAAGGACAGTAGGCGACCGCCAAATCGCCTTTCTACTTTTATTTTTATCTTATCTTTCATATTCTGTCATTTCTAATCTGAAAAAGAAAAAATGATTTAAAACAATATTTAACATTTCAGTGCTTATGCAACACCCTTTTCAAAACAAAACAAAAATTGTCAAAATTTGAAAGCCTTATACATATACTTAAAGACAATTGCCACGTTCTATCCATATCCACGTAAAAAGCAAAAACATAAAGGAATTCCGTCAAAGAATTTAATAGTTGATTCCATTTATTCCAAATGATAATTGTTTTATTCAAATCTAATAAATATGTAATTAAAACAGATATGCACATGATAAAGTCTTTATCTCAAGAAAATAAAAGTCAAGCAGACAAACTTTCTGAGTCTAGAAGGAGTGCCAGGATCAGGTTTTAACCTTGTAAATCTTATAATGAAGATAAAATACTAGATGATTATCTCCTGTGCGCCCAATCAATAGTTTTTTGAATACCTACTACTTATGAAGAAATTAAAAATAGTGAAAATGGAGTTCAATGGAAGAAAGCTATCAAAGACGAAATGAATTTGATACTATTCAATCACACTTTGTTCTTGGTGTCGAAGCCTCTTAATAAAAACATTGTAGATTGTAAATGGGTATTTAATGTGACAAATGACGAATTTGGAAACCCGTTGAAATATAAAGTTCGATTTGTTGCCCGGGGCTCTTGTAAAGATTATTCGACAGGTTACAATGAAACTTTTGCGCGAGTTGCTAGAATTCAAAATTTTAGATTCATAATAGCTTCTGCGATTCAATGTAATTTGTTAGTTCATCGTATGGACGTGAAAACCGCTTTTGCAAATGGAATATTAAAAAAGGAAATTTATATGAGGGTTCCTCAAGAAGATGTATTCAAAGCTAATCAAGTTTGTTGATTGAATAAAGCAATATATGGCTTGAAATACGAAGCAAGGTGTTCGTTCGAAATGTTCGAAAAAGTACTTCTTGAGAAAGGTTTTGAAAATTCTGCTGTTGACCTTTTTATTTACATTTCAGCTAGAGGGCATGCATCTAAAAATATCTATGCAATACTTTATGTCGTTAGTCTTGTAATTGCCACAGCTAATATTGAAACGATGAATGGCTCTAAAGATTATTCAATGGAGAAATGGTTTCGGACTTTGTCCATCAGTTCTTTTCCGCATATTGTGCGCAGAGGTTTTATACCAATCGCGTTAATGTTACTCTTGTCCTTTTCTTGACATGTCCATGTTTCTCTACCGTATAGTACAGCTGGTACAAATATAGAATTATGTATGGTCATTTCAGCTTTTTTTGATATGTTTTTATTTATACAAATGAACCCAGCACTACCTTCTTACCCCCATTTATGAGCATATCTAACTCCCCATATTTTTTTCCGTCGCTATTGAATAGCCTACCTAGATATATGCACTTGTCAACTTTCTCTAATCTTTCATCATTCAGGACAATGTTGCACATTGTTTTCTCACTTTTTCCTTCAAACACCATGACATTTGTTTTATTCACATTAATTTTGAGGCCCATGTTCTTCATGATTGTATTAAGTCTACTCAATATTCTTTGCTAATGCTGTTTACAGCAGCGGCCTCACCATTCTTTGAGCTCTTAATAATATCTCTAACCACAGTGACACAGACTTTTTGAATTGGGTTTTCTAATGCATTGTTTTCTATCTCGCAGATTTGTTGCCCTATATCTTCACCTCCTGATAATTATCTAAAAGAGTCTTTTAAAGCGTCTTCTATCCCGTCTGTATCACATAGCATTTCACATTTGCTGTTTCTCATGCTGACAAACCCTGTACTTTTACTTCCCTTCATCTCTATAAATAATAGTTTCATGGTTCCTTTAAAGTTGGTTTGTAATTTCCTTTTCTGTTCTGAGTTTCTCTTTACTTTCCTTGACTAGTCGTTTAGCTTTCCTCTTTTTGTTTCAGTATTCATTTTCAAGTATATTCCGCTGCGCATTGCTATGCGTTTGTTTTATCCTTAATTTCGGGACGACTGATCCATTTCATAAATTATGCATCAAAACAAAAACCACATTACCTGGCCCTCCAATGATTAAATGACGAGATTGGTACATAAAACCTTCTGAGAAAATTCTTGTCAACGATGCAAAACATTTGTTACACCAATATCATAATCGAAGCCTTGATTGCTAACGTGAATCCTGTGACCTTTTGAGTTTATACTAAACTCTTTTGAATTTTTTTTGGTTCTTTGAAATCTTTGAATTCTTCATAAACTGTTTGGATTTCTTCGAATATTTGAATTCTGATGAACATACAAATGTCAAGTGGTTAATTCCCCTAATGCTAGTAGAAATAGTAGAAATAGACTTGTAGAAATAAAACCACTGTATTTCTATTGAAAATATCAGACTAATATTTAATTGAAAATAAAACTTTCAGTTCGTACTTATTCTTAAACACTGAAACTTGAATCATATTTATTCTTCAATAGACAAATTTACAAGATATTGAAAGGTGCAAATAGTCCCATCGTCAATTTAGATGTAACTTCCAGGTTTTTGGATGTGTGTCTATTATTCCTGTTCGAGAAGGCTTTATGGCGCGTATGCACTTTCTGTGGTGCCAGAAACACCCAGAGCTTTAGCACGTTTCGCATCCATAATTCCGAAATCAAGTAGTCTACCTTTCAAAAAAGGGATATGTAGGCGGAGCGCCTTTCCAACCGCTGTGTAAACAAGCCGCACACAAAGAGATGAAAGCGACATTAGGACCAATCGAGGAAAGCAGACACCTCCTGAGAGATGATCGCGATTTCAGGACAAGGAGGAAGATAATAATCATTCAGGTTACTCATAAGCCCGAAGCAATTTGATGATTGTGCAACGTTTCGAAAAAAATCCTGCTATTTACTTAGGAAAATTTAGATTGTACTTACTGCAGGTGTGGTTTGGGGAAGATGTTGAAACAGCATCCTCTGGCTCATTTAGTTTTCGAACAAATCATTACGGCTAACCAATTTAATCACGAGGCTGGGCGGTCTGACAGTCAGTTTCAAAAATGTCCTTACAAATACCTTCAATACAAAAAATTACAGTTGCAATAAAATGTTCAATGTTCTCCAGATTCCTGACACGTTAGCAGGGTTGCTGACTGGCCCTGTCCTAAAAATTAACCTGCTGCCTGCGGAATCTTAATGTACATCTCAAGTGCAATCAAATCTCAGAAAACTAGGAGTGATAAAAGTTCTTGAGAGATTATTCACTAATCAAACACCTGGCGATCAAGAACGTCTGCGACAAACGGTGAACAGTGGAGGATGAACTGTGCTGGCTGAGGATGCTTTGTCCAGCCTCAACATTTAGCAATCAATCACCTCAACAGGAATACCGTGGCAGAGCATCAAGTGGGATACCACAATGAATGGGGAATTGGTGCATCTCTATTATGAAATTGCGAAGTTTGAAACCAAAAGCAAAAAAGGATGCAACTTCAGGACGAAGTTTGCTACAAAGTATCCTAACATAAAGAAATTCAAATTAAGAGATCTAATCGCTAAGGTAAAGAATATCAAGATCAATCTACAAATCTCGGAAGACTTATTAATCGAAATCAAACAACAGGTTGATATGGCGTGAAAAAAGTCCAATGAAAATCAGTTGAAGAAAGCTGCACCGCACGATCAGGCGGCGGCAGTTGATGTTTTTGCTCAACCTGATGATGTGAATTTTAGTATACAGAAAATATACAATTCATATAGGTAAAAGAAACTTACTGTACACTTAATAAATTTAGTATACGTAAGTGTACTAAAATTACGAAGTGTAATGCATTTATTAAACATATAGGAAATTTAACATGCCGAATATCCGCATAAAAGAACAAATATATATCATTTACAATGTTGAGTACTACAACATATATCGAGGAGAATAAAATCGGAGGCGGACACCTCCGTTAGGTTCCTTGTAAGTATCACGATTTAATTACTATTAATTAAGGCATTTGTAGAAGAGGAAATATCCTTGATTTTATAGGAACAACTTAAAATATATAAAAATGGTTTATAAACATTTTCTTACGTTTACGGGCTTTTTTATAATGCCATGAATATATTTTGAACGACCTAAGTATACAGGAATTGGAACGATTGGAATGAACCATGGAGGAGCTGTGCGTCGATGATGGGGAGGGGGGGCCATGTTCGGGAGCCAAGTGCTCTGCATTCACTCGTGTTTTTTTTTTCAAGCAGGGAAAGTGTGGGCGCAGGTGAAGTAAGTGACATGAAGCAAGGGGAATCAGAAGGAATTAGGGAAATAAGGGAAAGGTACTAGGGGAAATAAGAGAAAATGATAGAAAATTATGAGAGGGGAAGTAGTCGAAATAAGGAAAATTAGAGGAAGGGGAGGGGGGGGCTAGACTATCTAATTACTTAATTGAACAAAAAAACAATTATTTAATTTTGTATGACTGAAAATAAAAAAACATCTACTAAATGAAAAAAAACATGATCAATGCACTTTCTGAATCGCACTCTGAGTCACGAGAAGGTAAAAAATCAGTATTCTTTCCCACGAGTAATCAGCTAAATTCGGTACTCAAAACCTGAAAGGAAAACCGACTCCAACTTTTGTATTAGTAGCAAAAACTGGCGATAAACCAATTCTTGCTGCAATAGACGAGGCGGATTATATTCGTCAATTATATCTAGGACATATCCAAGATAACATACAAGTTATGTTAGACGGCAGGGAAAAAGGTGATAAACATTATATGCCGATTAATTAGTTAGTTTCTGCCCTATACGGTATACAAATTGATAACCATATCAATTTATAATAAATCAAATTAGGTGTTACAATGAAAAACAATTTCCGCGTGAATTAAAAAAATAAAAGAATTTAATACATCAAAGAGGATAAATTACTATCTTTCAATGTCCTTAGCTGAATGTCAAGATTCCTTTTTTTTAGTTCTCTTTTTTATTTTTATTTCATTTTCTTAAACAGTTGTATTCACCTGATTAGAACCCTTATTGGTTGCTACATTGGGACAATATGAGTTTGAGTGGCTGCGTTTAGTTTATTTACCTACGAATAAAGATTATGAATTTACTGCAGTGTTAATTTTGTAAATTATAATTTCCCAATAAATAATTTATTCTATGATGAAATTTATTTTTAAATGCTTCTAAACGTCATTGGTAGAAGAGTTCATTTTCATTGTAAATGAGTTCTAATATGGACAAATCATTTTGTTCTTAAGGATATATCGATTTTATTAAAAAGTTTCGATAATCACATCTTATCTTTAAATTATTCTTCATACCAAGTTTTAAAGCATATTAAAATTTATGAACTTGTTTATTTAACAAAATATCCCATCTCTACTAAAATTGTTAGTTGGTGTTATTTTTTGGTTATTCCTTTCGCCATGAAATAGAAGTACCATGATGTAATCATAACAAATTTTATCATTGCATCAAACATTGTTTGACATTGTGCTATTTGAAGAGAAATCAAAGAAAACGTGATTAATTCGTTCGAGGTTAGCTTCGCAATAATTAAACAAACTTAATGCGCTATCTTAAAGGCCAACAGAGATAACATTTTTTATAGAGTTGACTAAGAGCCAAACGTTTAAAAGCGGAAACATAGCCTATCGGCTCATTTCCTCTGTTTAGAAGTTTCGATAAATATGTTTGTAAGCGTATTCGCAAGAAAAAATAGAGAGAAATAGGAAGATAATGAAACTCAATACTTATTTGTTGTAAAAACATAAATTCAATTAAAAATGAATATTGAATTTTTAATAAGGCTTTCTCGCAACGAATTAATTCAAAATCATTTGGATTCACTACCCCTAATATAAACCGAAAGTGCCCTGAAAGTTACCCTTAAATCAAAAAATGTTAATTTTGCACGAAGTCTACACCTTTAAGCAAATCACTCTCTTTTTTTTTTATTTTGCATAAAATTATTAATATTGGTGCAGGGAAATAATAATTAATATTTTCGAATAATTTTCAATTATATAAAAAAACTTCATTGGTTCAATTAATTTTTTATCTCAAAAAGTCTGACTTCTTCTAAGAGAATCAGAATTTGAGTTACCTTTTTATAAATTTGGTACATTTTCGATACTTCAGCTTTATTATTACGAAGATTTCAAATTGTCGGTACCGGTAAATTTATGAAATTCGAGGATTTCCCGGCATTCTTGGCACTGATGGAATTGATAGAATTCAAGGAATTAACGAAATTCAAGGAATTCATTAAATTTAAGGATTTCAATTGGATTCATTATTAGTACGACAATAATCAAAGAAATTATAGAAATACAAACTAACCTAGAAATTCTATCTCATATCTGGAATTTTCACCTTTAGCTTGCCTTTTTCGGAAAATGTTTCACCTATACGTCATATCTTAATCCTGATTGATATACTAGCAAAGGTTTTAGAATCTTAGTGTTTGATTTTAAATAAGTTGTAATTAAGATTCACTAAAATAAAAAATAAATGTCTTTTTCTCATAGTTCAGAGTACTAAACATGTAGAGTAACATGTAACATATATTTGTATTTATATTGAAACCGCTATAGAAATTTGTAGCAGTGAAATAGTATGATGTAGGTTGCCAATTTCCCTTTGTCTCTTTTATATTATTCTGAACATTTTTATTATTTTCCTTAAGAAGGAACTTTAAATTCTATATATTATTCCTGATTTCCTTTTTACAATCAAATAAGTGTTTGGTCTGCGTTTGTGAAGGAATAATTGATTTTTCCCCACATATCATACCAAACATATCATATAGTATCGATTGAATGTGTATTGGAATTTCTGATGTAGCTAGTTAGTATAAACATAAAACTTTGTTATTAGTAAAAAAAGAGTATCGATTCTTGTAAGGTAAACTGTAAATTTATTAGCAATGAAAAACGTAAATCCAATAGTAAGAAACAATTTTTCAAAGCTGCACTAGTTAAAATATGCGAAAGAAATTCATTGAGGTGGTTCGGGCATGTTGAAATAATGAAAGATGAACGGCTAAAGAAACAAGTGCATTAAGGTAAAGTAAATGGCAGTGTGCCCAGAGGCTGACCGCGGAAAGAATGGTTAGAATGTGTGAATGAGACCCTAATTGGGCGGAGAAAACCAACATTGAATAATTTATAAGGAAAATAATAGGAAACGGAAGCCCTGGAAGGTCTTGCGCACTGGATATAGATAATAGTTAGTAAGCTCATATTTAAGAATTTGTAAATAATAAGAAGGCGGAGCGATTGAATGTTAAGATAAATATAAGGCATAGTGGCATACGGAATTCCAGATAATTATGATTGATTTAGGGGAATTCTGCCTAACTCTAGAGAATTCGCTTAAACTTGAAAGAGTTTTGCTTATTCCAAGAACAAACTGCTAAATTCGAAATAAAACACGATAATTTGACTGAATTCGTGAGAATTCTGCCAAACCTAGGAGAATAATCCTCAATTTGAGAGAATTAAACGAAGTTCAAGAGACTTGCACATATTACAAGAGAATTTCACTGAATTAACAAGATATTTTTCTGCGGAATTCCAAAGAATTATGATTAGCTTGAGGAAATTCTGCCTAACTTCAGAGAATTCTCTTGAATTCCAAAGAAATTTGCTGATTTCAATAATATTCTGCTGAATTCAGTGAAAAAAACGATGCTTTAACCTAATACTAGAGAATTCTTCCCAACCTAGGAGAAGTATACTGAATTTGAGAGAATTGCGCAAAGTTCAAGTGAAATTCACTCATTTCAAGAGAATTCTACGGAATTCAAGACAATTCTGCTAAATTTGAAATGATTGTTCACAATTCAGGAAAATTCTAAATTATCCAGGAGAATTCTGCCGTATGTTAGAGACTTCTGCTGAATTGCCAAATGTCCTAAACGAGAAGTGCCAAATTTTCTGGAATTACGATTTTCGGACAGCAGTCTCCGTTGCACTTGCTCAATTTGGGCCTTGAGTGGATTACCGTATATTATAAACGGATTACCAATGATTGAATATGGTAATATTTGTATTACATAATATTAAATGTGGATTACTCTAGATTACAAGATTACCGAGGATTACTTTTGAATTACCTACAATTAAAATCAGAGAACCATATATAACAAGTGGATTTCCCAGAATTCCAAGAGGATTAACAAGGATGTCGAGTGGATTATCTAGGATCACAAGTGAATTAATAAGAATTACAATGGATTACCTGGGATTACAAGCAGAATATTAAAGATTACAAGTATGTTGTCTAGGATTACAATTGGATTACTCGGATAAACAGTATTTCACCCTGGATTTCAAGTGTATTACTGTGGATTACAAGCGAATTACCAATGACTAACTAAGGCTATATGTGTATTACATAATATTGATAGTGGATTACTCTAGCTTACAAGATTACCCAGGATGACCTGTGAATTATCTACAAATTAAAATCGGAGAAGTATAGATTACAAATGGATTTCCCAGAATTGCAAGTGGATTACCAAGGATATAAAGTAGAATGTCAACTAGGATTACAAATGAATTGACAAGAATTACAATGGATTATCTAATATACAAGCGGATTACTAAATATTAGAAGTATATTGTATAGGATTACAATTAGATTACTCGGATGACAAGTATTTTACCCTGGATTACGAGTGGATTGCCGTTGATAACAGGCCGGTTACCAATGATTAACTAGGGTTACATGTGTATTACATAATATTAAAAGTGAATTACTCTGGCTTACAAGATTACCGAGGATTACCTGTGAATTACCTACAATTTAAAGCAAAGAACTAAAGGTTACACGTGGATTACCAAGGATTTTTTGAGAAATTTACAGTGCCAATAGAGTGTCTGATTTTTGGGATTTTCGAACATTCAAATTCGAATTTATAGATAGGTGTTTGATTTTTTTCAATTTAGGGGTGGCTTTTGCAAAAAAAAAGTCGAGCATTCGAGAGTCCAAGAAAAGCCCAACACTACTTTCTATTTTGTTTTCTCCAAGTTTGAGTTTTTACTGTGGGGGTCGTTTTTTTACATAGAGATGTTTTTTACAAATTTTGTTTGGTGCATTCGAAAGCCTAAAAGAATCCCAAAATTTGGATGCACTTTGTTTTTTTTTTCAGATTTCATTTTTGCAAGAAGACGGTTTTTCGCACATATGGGGGTGGTTTTGGAAATTATTTTTCATGCATTCGAGAGCCCTGAGTGAGCCCAAAATTTAAGTGTACTTTGTTTTTTCCGAGTTTGAGTTTGTACATATGGGTTAGTTTTATTGGTCGTAGGGGTAGTTTTTGGAAATTGGTTGTTGGCGCGGTCAGAAGCCAAACAAAAAACAATTCTGACACGTTCCATTTTTTATTTTAAAAAATTGTTATATTATGAAGGTGCTGGCTTGAGTCAAACCAGAACCTCCACTGAAAAGTTTGATTTTCAAAAAAAAGTAGTGGAGCCCAAAAACCGACAATACAACCCAAAAATAGCCCAAAAAAGCCCAAAATTCTCATACAAAGGAATTTGGGATTTTTTATTGTGAAGGTGCTAGCCTTTTGTGCCTATTATTTCCTGACCTTTCACATGTACGTTTTTTTAAGATCTTCAAATTGACTATAGAAGAGTCAGCGAATTAACTATCTATCAATAATTTTCAGTATTTTAGAGTGAGACCAAAAATTATTATAGGCTTCATGCTTGTCCTTCTGGGGTATTTATTCTTACATTTCATAAATCTGTCCAAAGAAATAAATTTGGTGACCTCAACCGAGTTTAATTTGGGAGAAATTAAGCGATCTTTAAATTCTTATCTTAATGAAAAGGTATTAGTTTTATATAAAATTAGAATTCGTAGGTATTTATTAAATCTCCACTATTTCTCACCCTCTGAGTCAGGAAAAACAATTTTCACGAAGGTGTCTGTATTTATTAGTTAGGAAACGGAGGAAGTTCCGGTTTTCATTAGAAGTATAACAATTGAATCCTGAGCTATTCAGTTGCCGGATCGATAAAAAAGTAGTTCGATTAAATAATAATTTCAGGGTTTAGATTAGATCATATTAGATTAACCTAAGCACTAAATAAGCATTTTTTGTCTCTTTTAATTACATATTTGCAAATTATTCTGAAAGTTATGTTCACAGGTACAAATTTTTCATTTATTTCTTAATTTTATAAGAAAATTACCGGCATTGGGAATTTTTTTGTATGATTTGTTTATCAAACCAACGAATAATATTAAAAGGCACAAATTTATCAGGAAATATCACAGTGAATATAATTTACAGAAGACTGAAAGAAGAAAAATTCCTTTCAGTCTATAAATGCGCTAACAGTGCATTTGCTTTTATAATTCTCAAAGATTGAATGGAGAATTTCGCTTCAAGAAGAATCCGAAAATTGTCAAAAATTGTTTTCTGCAAGTCATTTTGAAACATTACTAATTTATTTCACCTTATTTCCGTGTGCCCCATACATATTGTAGAAAACTATTATATATTAGTTCTGAAGTTAAGATATTATTTTTAGCAAAATCCACCTGATTTATCATGCCTGTTCCTGACACTTCTGAATTTATGATTGCATACGAATCCATAATTACTCCATGATTCGATTGAACTGGATTGTAGATTTGACTTTTATTGGATTAGATTGTGGATAAGTATGGATTTTGGATTGGATTGTGAAGTGAATCATGGATTTAATTGTGGATAATATTGGATAATATTGGATTTTGTATTGGATTGTGGAAGTTGGGATGTTGGATTCGATTGTGGACTGAATCGTGGATTAAATTAGATTACAAATTAGATTCTGGATAGTATTGTATGTCATTGTCGACAAAATTGGACTGTTGACTAAACTGTGAATGGAATTGGGTTGTGGATAAGAATGGATGGAATTAAAATGTGGATTTTGTATTGCATTGTCAATAATATAAGATTGAGTATTTGATATTATTGTATATTAGATTGGATCTTCAACGGAATTGTGGGCTGAATTGGATCTTAGATTAGATTGTAGAATGCATTGGAATATAGATAAGACTAGAATTATATTGGATTGTGAACTGAAATTTCATTCATGGATTTCATAGGATTCTGGATCAAATTGCATTGTGGATTGTATTGTTTATTGGATTAAATCATGGATGAATTGGGATACTTGATTTGATTGTTGACACGATTCTTTCAGTTAGGTAGTTGAATTTTAAACCAAATAAAGATGAGTTCTCCACAAAATAATTCAATTTTCAGGCCAAAGAACTAGAATTTTCTACAATATATTCAAATTTCTATCCCAAAAATATGAATTTTCAATAAAAGCCTTGAATTTTCAAACAAGACAGATTTTCCACTCAAGACAGAAATTCAACCAAGTTGTTGATTTTTAAGCTGACATGACACATGACATGACACATGACATGACACATGACATGATGCATGACATGACACATGACATGACACATGACAATACGCATGACATGAAGCATTGCATGATACATGTCATGACACATGACATGACACATGACATGCAACATGACATGCAACATGACATGATACATGACATGACACATGACATGATACATGACATGACACATGAAATGACACATGACATGACACATCACATGAAACATGACATATCACATGCCATGACACATGACATGACACATGACATTACGCATGACATGATACATGACATGACACATGACATAACACTTGACATGACACATGACCTGACACATGACATGACACATGACATGACACATGACATGACACATGGCATGACAAATGACATGACACATTACATGACACTTGACATGACACGTGACATGACACATGACATGACACGTGACATGATACATGACATGACGCATGACATGACACACGCCACTACACATTACATGACCCATGACATGACACATGACATAACACTTGACATGACACATGACCTGACACATGACATGACACATGACATGACGCATGGCATGACAAATGACATGACACATTACATGACACATGACGTGAAACGTGACATGACACATGACATGACACGTGACATGACACATGACATGGCACACGACATGACACTTGACATGACACTTGAAATGACACATGACATGACACATGACTAGGCATATTACATGACACGTGTGTTGACACATAACACATCGCATAACGTGACACCTGATGTGACACATGACATGACACATGACATGACACATGACATGCCACATGACATGACACATACCTTGTCGAAAATTAGTGTTTCTTTTTCATTAATTTTTTTACCTAAAAATTTGAATAAATTTTTGTTGATAGATATTTAATCTCTTTGGTATAAAATTTATTTCCTAGGTTGAAAATTTAACTATTTCATGGAAAATTTATTTTATTTGCTTAAAAACTTATTTCTCTAACTGAAAATTAAACTGTTTTATTTTTTGTTCAAAATTGATATTTTTTAGTTGAAAATTTATCTATTTTGTTGAAAATGGGTCTTTTTTGGTAGAAAATTAACATTTTTGGTTGGAAATTCAATTAAAAATTAAAATATTTGGCTGAAAATTCATGTATTTTGTTAAAAATTATTCTTTTTGGATAAAAAATTTAATTTTTCAGTCGAAAATTAATTTTTGTTGGTCGAAAATTAGTGCTTCTTTTTCATTAATTGTTTTACCTAAAAATTTGAATAAATTTTTGTTGATAGAAATTTAATCTCCTTGGTAGAAAATTTATTTCATTGGTTAAAAATTCAACTATTTCATGGAAAATTTATTTTATTTGCTTAAAAACTTATTTCTCTAACTGAAAATTAAACTGCTTTATTTTTTGTTCAAAATTGATCTTTTTTAGTTGAAAATTGATCTATTTTGTTGAAAATGGGTCTTTTTTGGTAGAAAATTAACCTTTTTGGTTGGAAATTCAATTGAAAATTTAAATATTTTATTGAAAATTCATGTATTTTGTTAAAAATTATTCTTTTTTGATAGAAAATTTAATTTTTCGGTCGATAATTAATTTTTTGTTGTTGTCGAAAATTAGTGTTTCTTTTTCATTAATTTTTTTACCTAAAAATTTGAATAAATTTTTGTTGATAGATATTTATAAATTAGCTTTTTAATGGCTGAGACGGGAATTCCCGTGATGCAGATTTATCTGCACCACAGCAAAGGCGCCTCGGCCGTTCTGGCCAGGCGCTTGTCAGTGGTGTGTGCAGGAATTGCCCTAATCCAAGAATCCTGGTTATAAAGGGAAAGGATTAGGGGCTTGTCAAGTTGTGGATCCATACATAAGGGGCCACGAGAAAAAGCGCCAAGGGCATGCATAGCCGTCAAGGGCATGGATGCGATCTTGGTGCCTAAACTCTGCTCTAGAGATCTCACAGTTCTTGAGGTGAGACTCAGGGACAGTAGCGGAGAAAGACTAGAGGTGCTTATTGCCACGGCTTATTTCCCTGTCGATGCCGAGGGGCTCCCTTTTCCCAGAGAGGTGAGAGCTCTAATTCGGCACTGTCAAGAGAACAAAATTCCTCTGCTGTTGGGCTGTGATGCAAACTCTCACCACACAGTGCAGGGAAGCACAAACATCAATAACAGAGGAAGAGATTTATTTCGAGACATAGGAGGCACAGAGCTGGAGATTCTGAATTGGGGTGATACTTTCATATTCAAGACTAAAAACAGGAGTGAGGTTCTCGATTTGACTCTATGCTCGGGTGTACTGACGAGCAGGGTGGTGGGCTGGAGAGTCTCCGACGAGGAGTCTCTCTCTGACCAGAAATATATCGTGTTTTGATTAAACCTAGGAAAACGGTGGTTTCCAAGATCAGAAACCCCAGAAATACACTTTCGGACTCATATAAAGAGAAACTCAGAGGGAAGCTGGCGGAATTTCCCACAAGCTATGGTACCATTGATGAGTTAGAGCATGCCGCGGATTTTCTGCGAAGGGCTCTGACTACCGCTAAAAATATGGCCATAATTTTGTGACTACGTGTGGGCATTTATTGAAAAAATAGTATTTGATATTGAGTCACACGAGTTTTGCTGTCGTGAATAAGCTCATCATGCAAACTAAAAAGGCTTAAATATGTAATATTGCGAAAAATGTACATAGCCTTCAGGTAATTGAATCTGTTGCATTTCTTTTAGATGAATATAACAGTCTATAACTTTATGAGCTTTTGAGTGTTAAGAATTGTATAAATTATAGGGAAGCAGTCTCATAAAGTTGCCACATTCTCGCATAATAAACTGTATGTAAAACGTTTAGGCAATTTAAAACTGAAGCACTAAATACCGAGATACCGAATCTCGGTATAGGCAATTGAAATCTAACGTTCAATCAACAAATTGTAGCAAAAATGTGTTGGCAATGGTAGCAATAAAGCAAATATTGAAAACATGTCAAGTGACCGATAGTGTTAAAAGAAATCCCGTAGTTTTCAGCTCTCTAGATAAGAGCGATTCTGAAGCCAAACCTTACTTTGATAAGTCAGAATTCGCGAATCAGGCCAAATGTTATAATCAGGTTGGAGTGTGTGGTACATTATATGAGGTTGGGGTAATCACGCTTATATTGTTTATCGAAAAAAAACACGAAAGCAAATTCTTAACACAAGCAGATTTGGTAATAGGTGCACATTGTTTATCAATTGAGGAGCAGAATACGCATTCCATTGCAGCACGATACAGTTTATAGATATGATAATAAGCTGCACTGACGTTTATTTTGAAGGTGTTCCCGTTTTCAGGTAATATGTCGTGAATTTGATAATTTTGAAAATCTTCGGGCTTAAGTTCTGTAGAACTGAGCCCTATCGCCCCCAGAAGTCTGTTTTATAGGGCCTCAAACAATCCAATAAGTGAAAAATTAGGTTTTTCGAATTTTTGGAGTTAATAGTTCATAATGTGTAAAATACTACTTTCTATTGTAAATTAAATGTTTATATATATCAATGAAACAATTAAATATATTTTTTAGGAATTTTCACTTAGAATAGAGCTCGAGTGTCACGGTTTTTCCGAATTTTTAACTTATTTTCAACTTTTCGATTAGAGTGAGACAATAATTAATTCAAGCTGATAAAAATATTTGATTAAACAATTGAGTATTATTTTTAATAATATTACTTCGAATAATGCTAGAAAGTTGTGGTTTCTGATGAAATATTTAACATTTTTTCCACTTTTCAATTAGTGTCAGGTAATAATGGATACAATTTAACAAATCTAATGTTTTTTAACAAATTGTTATCGTTTATAACTATCTTTTCCTATAGTTATGATATAGAGTTAAGGTTTTTCTCCTGAAATTTTCAACTTATAGTCCACTTTATACTTAGAGGGAGGTAATAATTAATGCAAATGCGAAAATCGAACAAAAAGTTCAAAATTTCAGAAAAAACCGCAACTAACAGGCAGTAATAAAAAAGATATTAAAAACAAGAATTATTTACTTGAATAATCATGTTTGTTGAATTGCATCCATTATTACCTAACACTAATTGAAAAGTGGATGAAAAGTGGAAAATTATAGAAAAAACTAAATCTTTCTAGCATTATTCTAAGAGAGTATTGTGATAAATAATACTACAACTACAAGAAAATTACTGAAAACATTTATAAATTGTTTGAATAATTTATGTAAACGTCTAATTATCAATAAAAAGTAAAAATCCTTTGTAACGAGTGTTCTCCCGAATCACAGTACATACATGACATGGTTTGATACATGGTTTGAGGAAGGTTTAAGTGTGAAATTTTTTATATTCATCCTTCAGTTTTTCGATAATACTGCAAAATGAAGATTTTGAAAACAGGATGTGAACCCATATAGAAAATTATCGAGGAACTATTCGGGGCCAGGATAGATCGTCCTGACCGCAAATGTGGTGCTGTCAAGACAGTCTATTGTTGCGCTGAGTAGAAGTGAAACTTTTTTTTATGGTTAAACGCTAGTCTGAACAAGCTAATCTAGCATTAATCTTGACGAATTAATCTAGCGCTAGTCCGTTGTTGTTCTAAAAATCTAGTTTAGATGGTTGACATGAAAAAGTATTTGAAAGACTGTCCGCATAATTAAAAAATTTGTTGTGTTCAATGTTCATTTGTAATATTTATACTTTAAAACACCCTGGATATTTTTGGAAATGTGTAAAATAAAAAAAATATATATAAACATATATACAAAATATTGTCATATATGACAAACTTTTAACTATATACAAAAAATTTGGATTTTTTATCATCGACCAACGTTTTTTGTTATCAGATGAAAATGTACCTTCGTCATTTTTTTAAAATTGGAAATTGGATTCTCTGCCAATGTCCAAATTTAAGAAACTAGCTACTCGAGCGAAAAAAAGCTTTTTTCTTTAATTTTCTGGGCTCCTAAAACCATTTTTTGAATAAGCTTTTGGGGTTCAATTCAGCGCTTATTCATCTCAAAAGTGCTCTCTCCTTTTTCGTCTCATTCGATTTTTTAGGAAGGCTTTTTACTCTTCTGGGAAATTTTGCAAATATGAATTATTAAATTATTACAATTATGCAAATTTAGCGGCGCTAGCAGAACTTCGATAACTCTACAGCAGAGGGCCAGGATAGGTCCAGGACGTAACATAAGCTTTTGCGAACTAAAATCAAAGCGCCCCCAATGCACCTAGCTAGATCACGAAATAAAATGGACGATATACGCGCCTACTTGAGTAGTCAGACAGGGCAATTATTTTAGTTCGTAAACAGACTGGGCGCATTTGGGGCGCTTTGATTAAAAAATTGTCATAAAAGAATTTCGAAGATTTTAAGGCAGTTTTTATAATTTTGCCACGAAGAAATAGTCGTGAATTTTACAGAATTAAAAAAAAAATGCAGGAAAAATCGAATTAATTTAAAACATAGTTTTAAAACTATTAAAAAATAATTTGAATATTAAGAAGATTTAAAAACAAATTAAAAGAAAATATAGCTTTTTGAAGACTTTAAAATAAAATTTTGGAACCTTTTATAAGAATTTTGAAATTTTCAAGAAAATGAAAAAAAAATTCTTAGCATTCCTGGCAAAGTTTTGATGCTATCTTTTTATTTTGAAAAATAATTTTCGAGGAAAAATTAAAAAGATTTTTAAACATTTCAGAAAATGAGACAAATGAAGAATCCTGAAAAAGTGTCTCCATATTTAGTTTAGTACATTACGGTGAAAAATGGTGGAGAATAAAAAAATGATATTGAAAATTAGAAGTTTTTTTTTGTTAAAAATTACAATTTTTTCTTTGTTCATTGTTTTTTAGTAGAAAATAAATCTTGGTTGAAAAATCAACTTTTTAATTAAAAATTGAACTATTTTTATAAATATTAGGAAATCTTTTCAGGTTTTAAAATACTTTTGTCGACAAGAAATTGAGTTACATTTTCAATTAAAAAAATTAGTTTTAAATTTAAAAAAACACAACCAATTTTCGTCAGGGAAATGATTTTGTAACCAAAATGATTACTTCATTCCCCCCCAAAAAAAATTTCAACTAAACACGTATATTTGCAATCAAATATGTCGATTTTTAATGAAGTTCTTAACCTAATAGTTGGGTTTTCAATCAAAAAAGGAAATTAGCCACCAAGAAGATTACTTTTCTACCACAAAAGACAAAGTTTCAACAAAATACAGAATTTTTCCAATAGTTAAAGTTTTAACTGAAGAAGGTAAATGTTGAATCAAACATGGTATATTTGAATTTTCAGTTAAATTTTATTTAATCTCAACAAAAAATAAAAAATTTTAACAACAAAAAAAAGAAGATTTTCCAACTAAAATGATGAATCATCAAGGACTAGCGAAAATCTTGAAAATTTTTTGAATAGTTCTGAAGTCATGTCAGATTTTCTGTAAAATTCATTACAAAACGTTAAAAAATAAACCGAGTTTTTCTTAAATAAATGGTAACTAATGATCGCTGTTTGTCATGCTACATGAAAAGATTAGAAATCTCGGTGCTAGGTCTGATTGCCAAAAACAAATAGTATTCACCTGTCTTCAAACTATGGCACTGAGTCTCATTTGAAGGAAAATAAACATCTTTTCTTTACAGTATACTAAGCATTACATTTTAGGGAATATTTCAATATATTTGATTATTTTTTATATTAGAACCTAATTACCATTTCTATAAAAAAAAAAACGGTTTATTTTCCAACATTTTGTTGTGAGTTTTACAGAAAATCTTATATGATTTAAATAGTTTCTTCGTTTTCGGCTTTACACGAGGCTGGCCGACTCACCGACGCTACGCTTGCATGTATTCTCCCAGATGGGAAAGTGTTGGGGGCCGAAAAATTCCACGTTCTTGAGACACTGGTGCGAATGGTGCGAATCTGACAATTAAAAAAAGGAATTTTTAACCAAATAGTTGAATTTATTTTCTACCAAACACACAATGAAATAAAAATATATGTAGTTAAACTATAGTTAAACTAATTTTCATTACACTTTTTTAATTTTCTACCATTTCTCGCCGTGACATATTAAAATAATTGTTAAGACTTTGATTAATAGACGTTTAAGTTAACCTGTGAATAAAACAAATCTATTAATTTGTTTGAAAATTCCATGATTTGTTCAGTTTTTCAACAACTTTTTTCAAAATTCCTATGACTTCCAGGTCCTCCATGTTTTTTTATAAAGCAAATAATGAAAAACTTACTCAGTTATAATTAGACTCTCAAATAATGTCGAGCAGCTTGAAGAGATATTTAAAAGTATCCAAAAGATTAAAAAATATTTTTTGGCTATAAAAGATTTAAAAAAGAATTGCAACAAAATGTAGATTTTTAAAGATTTCGGACAGCAAGTTTAGAAACTTTTTTAGAATTTCGAATGGTCTCAAGAGAATATTCTTAAGATTCATAGGAAATTTTAAAAATAATTTGTGTTTTCAAACATTTATTTTTCGAGAAAATTTAAAAAGATTTTTATGAATTTCGAGAAAAAAATCCGAAGTAAGTTGTAAGAATAGTTAATTTTTCAATCAATAAACAACGAATTTTCAAAAAAAGTTCAATCCTCAATCAAAAAGATGAATTTTTAACCTATAAAATTAATTTTCTTGGACATTAGCCGATTTCAAGGTCCTAATGGCCTGAGTTTAAGGACTTACTCAATGGGAGAAAGCAAGCTCGTGTTTACAAACACAGATGTTAACGGTTTGGGTAAAATTTTCCACTCAAGTTCGCACCAAAACTTGAGGGGTGAAATCATACTATCCTTTCGTTAAATCAGTGGTTGTCAAAATATTTTTAGGCTCACTGGCCTATAACACATTGTTGACTCTATTCAAACTATAAGAAGGTTAGATTCTGAAATTGTAAACGTGACGAAGCCTGTCTCCAATTTAGAAACATTTCCTTCTGATTGTTTGAACAAAGTTAATAAAAAAAAACGAATATTGCACAATGTTGAAATATCAAGAAATCAATGGGGTTCAAATTAATTATGCACATTCAGGGCCTTCAAGCGCTACTTTTCAAGAAAGTTTTGTTTTCGATTTACAAAATTTGTGTCAGTTGTACATTTTTCTAGTTTTTCATAGAAAACTGAAATTTTATAGCAAAGTTTGTAAAAATGATTTGCCTTGAATAAAAATAAACGTTTGGTTAAAACTTCTAATATTTGGTTGAAACTTCAATTATTTTGTTAAAAATGCAACTATTTTGTTCAAAAGTAATTTTTTTGTGACAAACATTTATCTACTTGGTTCAACGTTGAACTACTTTGTTAAAAATTAATTTTTACATTCTCATCCAGAGAAGGTGTTAGATTTGTGTAAAATTTGGAAAAATTGATCATATGTATGTTCCAAAAACGACTAATATAATTTTTTCTCCGCTTTTCAGATAGTTGGAAAAAATCTTTCTGATTGTACGATTTATTAGAAAGATACGGAAATATACGCTGAAGTAAAGCTTATCGTCCGAGCCGATCTTTTGGTCTTAATCAAATTATAGATCTTTTCAAAATATACTGTTCTTTACTTCGTTTAAATTTTTAGATTGATTGTATCATTTTTGTGTGTGTGTGAATATATAAATATTGAAAAATATGCTAAAATATTGATTACGAAAAACCCAACAATTCAACAAACAATGAATGTGGTGGATCTGCTTTGGTTGTGGTGATACACTCTTTTGTGTTTTCCTTCTGTCTGAGGGCAGTTTCAGTCGCCACTATCCTGATGTTCTTATATTCGCCAATGATATCGAAGAAATTATTTACATTTTTTTAACGAAAATTCATTAGGTTCTGATTAAAATTCATACTATCGTCAATCGCGGAATTACAGTGTATTTGATTGATCATCATCTGACTTTTTAATTATTTTTTTTCAAGAATATCTACGTCTGTACAAAAATAGTTATTTGTAATACAAGGAACCTCAGTGGCACTCTTTCGGCTGAATGTGACCGAATGTGTTCTTCGTCTCAGCTACGCCTCGACACCGACTGGTACTGCAATTTACATGAGACAAAGTCCCACTTAGAAGCAAATAAAACATAATTTGAATTTTCCTAGCAATATTAGGAAAGTTTGCTAATCTCTCAGAAGCTTCTGAAATTCTCAAGATTTAAATTATATTCTAATCTTTTCAAAACTTACGAATATCTTTTGAAACAATTCATTTTTTCTAGAAAGCTTTTAAATTCCGCAAAATTAAAAAAATTTTCCTAATATTTTTCACATTTTTTCCAACATATTCTAGAATCTTCAACACTTGAAGTCAATCTTTTCAAATGAAACCCAAATTGTTTAACGTTTTACCAGCAGTAGAGTTCAAAAGTTTTCTGATTATATTTCAAAAACTTATATTAAGAGTGTTTCAACTTTTCCACCTGAAATCTCGGCTCAATTTTCTCCAACAAGAACGCGGACAACAAATGTTTGTGAGGCTTACCATTGAAAATTAAATTCTATGTTTAAAAGTGCTAACCCAAACATTTATAAACACGCCAGTATCAAGTATAAGTAGATACGTAGAAAATGCTGCCAGTCCTAAGCCTGGAAAAAATGTGAAGGCAAATTTCGGGGGAAAAAGGGGTCGAAGGGAATGAAGGAAGCCTCAAATGGAGAGGGAAAGAAGGCTCGAAGGGGAAAGGTCCCTGGCACTGATCCGAGCCCGCAACTCGAAAAATGCCCCCTGTGGATTTCGACCATAGACCGCAACTCGAGTACAGCGAGATTTGTCTGTGTATTTATAAAGCGAGAATAAGGTATATTATTGCAAAAAAGCCGCAGAGTTACTTTAAAATATGGTAATTCTGAGTGACCAAAGCGATCTCGTGACTCCCAAAAAGGAAATGATAGAAATTGACAGAATTGAATAGATTTTTACCATACTAATGGTAAAGCACTCGTCGCGCTCGCCTGGAGCATCGCTGACCATCCCCCAATAAAACCATCCCAAAACAAAAGGTTTGGGGAGACTTGTGAAAAGCTGGAAAAGTGACTTCGAATTCGAAACAGGTTATATGAAACCTGTATATCCTGAATAAATAACTTTGACAACAGTGATTTCAAAATAAAATATAAAATTTGTGCCATATATTTTTAATCCTTCGCTCGCTAATTGCAACCGGCTCGAAACGCCCAAGTATGGTAAAAACATACCGATTTGCATTCCTGTGCCAAAATTCATCTGAAGAAAGGAAAGATTTTTGGCGTTCCCAAGGACCCTGAGCTTGTGGATATAAGTGTTATCAGATATCTTGACACTGGAGAGACCTATACATGCCTGGGCGTGCCTCAAAGCCGCATTCAGGTCGTAAAATCAGTAAAGGAGTCTCTCCGAAGCAGATACAAAAATCTTGTTCGACAGATTTGGTCATCTAATCTGTCGACGTTGAACAAGGTATCTGCGGCTAACATGCTTGCCGTCCGAGTTCTACTTCACTCGTTTAGGGTGGTTCAATGTACGAAAAACGAACTTAAGGCCCTTGATATCACCACACGTAAGACCATGCATATGCATAAAATCTTGCATATCAATTCGTTTTGAGTGCAGCTTACATCGTTGCAAATGGAAAACATCCTCTCCTAAAAATGTTCAGGAATCACGAGATGGTTGGCAAAGGAGCGTTCCTTTACAATGACGCGGAGCAGGCAGCTGAGACCCTTGGCCTGAATTTTGACGTCAGAAGGGAGGAAAGTGCTTTACTCGATCCAGATGCTTCACTTCTGAAAGCTGAAGTGAAGGAAGCAGAATTTTAAAAATTCCATCAAGAGCTATTCGACGAGTAAATGCACCGAAATATTTACAGGAATGTAGAAAAATAGTCCTTGTCGATGGAGCAAACTTTTCCTTCTCTCAAATCATCAGGGCTCAATTCAGGTACAGATGGTTTTATTTTCGCATGCCAGGACAGTGTCGTTTCCACCTTAGCATACCGTAACCGCATTTCTTGTCAAGAAGTTTCAAGCGATAGGTGCAGAGCGTGTCATACACACGCTGAGTACCTAGAACACATACTATCGGGGTGTTCAATTTCACTTAGTTAATACCTAATTAATGTTAACAAACTTAATTGTTCAAACACTTTTTACTCAGTGAAATACTAAAGAATCCAAGTGAATGAACACAGTTGTTCAAATAATTTTTTATTGTTTATAAATATCTTCTCTTAAATGAGCCCTAAAAAGATGCGGTTTTCTCTGAACTTTAACTTCTTGTTATACAATTGATGGTTGTTTGTAATTATATTCTCTTAGAGGAACACTAGATAGTTGCTTTTTTTATAAATCTTGAGGTTTGCTTTGATTGTTTAGTTATGAACAAATAATAAGTGAACCTGAATAAGAGAAAAAATAAATAATCACATTATGAGGAGAATGTGAAAGGACCAGGTCTGCAAATAACATGTGAAAGTTTTGCTTTGAATTACAACAAGAAGTTCATTGCAAAACGTAAAAGAAAAATTTGGAATTGCACGTATTTTGATATGAAACCCCATCCAGTAAAACATATTCACGAAAAAGCAACAGATTGTATAAATCATGTTTCTTTCTAATGTTTATTTATCATTTGTTCATAACTAAAAAGACAACGAGAGTTATACATTTCAGAAAAAATGGATGAAGATAGTTATTCACAATAATAATTTGTTCAAACAATTTAATTAATTATTAAGTCACAGCAAGCCAGAAATAGACAAAAAGTAAAGAATTTGATAAAAAAAAACTTTTTACCATCAAGCAAAGAGACTATTATCAGCAATGATGAGAAATTGTTTGAACAATTATTTTTGCTGAATTAAATTAAATAACACCTCACTCCAAGTGAAAAGTGGACAAAAAGTTTTAAATTTCATATAACTGCAATTTCTAGCACTCAAAGATTTTTCTCTTAAATTTTGTGTGAGTGCGAAAAGAAGTCATCGGATTGAAATAATTAAAGAAAATCTGGAAAAGTGAACTTGAGAAAAATAAATATTTTGTTTTGAAAAAGGGATATCAGAGATACACTTGTTTTCCGCTTTAACAGACGTTTCGGGGGTACCCTTAATGGCCTTCATGGTAAATCGGGACTCCTCAAACCGTTCTTCTTCTCCGAACCGTGCCAAACCGTGAACTGCGCAACCCCACTGACCTTGCAAGCGCCTCTCTGTCGGCCCCTTGGATCACCTTATCCGGTATATTAGGACCCGGCAAAGCGGAACTCCAGTGCAATTATTATGACCTTGAAATCAATGATTTTTTACAAGAGAGTGCGCTACGTATTTCCGAGATAGCTTGAAGATTTCTGATGTCCCGATTTGGGATAGCTTGTAATAATGTATATACAAAGAATCTGGGCGATTTCAGCTAATATTAGTATGTGCCATCTATGCACTTTACTTTGAGTAAACACTATTTTATTGAAGATCCATAGAGCTGCCCATGAAACACTCCATGTAGGAAGAAGCTAGACGTTTTGGCAAAATTCTCTACACACAAAAAGAATTATCCTTGAATCAAGAAAACGCGTTTACTTGTCGGTATTCAGAACTAGCATTTACTTGATCCAAGAACATATACTTTGCGTCAAGTAAATGTTCTTGGATCAAGTAAATGATGCTTCTAAATACGAACAAGTAAACACATTTTCTTGATTTAATGGTAACTCTTTTTCCGTGTAATATTTGTTTTAGATTGTATTTTAGTTTTTAAATTACTTATTGAACGACGTGGTGCTGATGGTGGATGAGATGGTGGTTCTAAATAATTTAAAGAATTATCATTTTCAATTTCATAAGTGAACTGGATAGAATCATCTATACTGTTAAAAGTGTTGACTACATCTATAATTTTATTGGTTGGTATAATCAAGAATACATCATCCGCATAGCGTTTATAAAAAATCGGTGTAAATTTTAATTTTTCTAATGCTCTCTTTCCTATATCTTCCAACACCAAATTTGAAACTTTTTTTCTTTATGTTTGTATTTATTGGACCGTAAGACCGAAGAAAGAAAAGTTTTGAAACTTTTTAATTTTGTAATTTAACCAAATAGTTGAATTTTTAAACAAAAATAATCGTTTTCAGCAAAAAAAATAATTTTAAATCAAGTTATTTAATTTTCCAACCAAAAGGATGATTTTTCTACAAAATAGTTGAATTTGCAATCCGAAAATATGAATTCGAATCCGAGGTCCAAATTTCTCAATTGGCTGTGGTTTTCGAGATATCCTAACTTAAAAGTGCGAAAATCGTGATTTTTCGACATATTTGAGGTTACATTACACGGAAAGGTACATTTCTTCGATGGATCTATTAATGGAGTCTTAAAGTACTAAACTTCTTCTTTAAAAGGCACTTAGATTTGTCCCGATATCTTTCTTGGTCTTTGAGAAATCGCATGTTGAAATTAAGTACAGTCGAACCTGGATTTAGCGCCGGTTTTGCGGCTGATCTTGACGTTAAATCCAGAGAGCCGGAACTATTTTGTCTCTCTCCTGTTTCTCTCTCTGTTTTGTCACGCCTGAGTGCACAGGGCACATCCCCCCGCAAACGCCTCTCACGTATCCCCACGGCGCGGCGTCAATTCTCGGAAGGGCACAATCCAGGGGAGTTTATTACAAATTCAACTACTTGGTTGAAAGTTGAACTTATTTTTCGAAAATACGTTTTTGTTGTTAAAGATTCATCGTTTTATTTAAAATATCAACTGATATCGAAAAAGTAATTATTTTGTTAACAATTCAACTTTTTTTTAATACTCTTTTTTGGTCCAAAGAACTTTTTTGTTGAACAATTGTCTTTTTGGATATAAAATTAGTCCTTTTGGATTAAAATATCAACTATTTTTGATTGAAGTTTAATCTTTTTTGTATAAGAATTCGACCAATAATTGATTGAAAATTGATCGTTTTTAGTTCAAAATTCTACTATTTGGTTAAAAATTAATGTATTTTGCTGTATATTTGTCTTTTTTGTAGAACATTCATCTTGTTGATTGAAAAATCCAATTACTTGGTCGATAGTTGACCAACTTTGTTAAAAATTAATTTTAATTTGTTGAAGATCCATCTCTCTGATTACAAATTTAACTATTTTGTTGAAAATCAATTTTTGAAATTGCAAATTTAACTATTCTACTTTTGTTTGAAATTTGATCGTTTTTAATTTGTTTTGGTTGAGGATTGAACTATTTAGTTAAAAATTCGTATTTCTTAGTTGAATTGAACTGTTTTTGATTTAAAATTAAAATCTTTTTCGGTTGTAATATCATCTATTATATTTTTCGTTATTAAATAATTTTTATTTGCTGAATTCCACTGTTTTTTATTTGACATTAAAATATTTTCTTGGTTAAAATATCAAATATCATTTCGTTGATAAATCATATTTTTTATTACAAATTCAACTACTTGGTTGAAAGTTGAACTTATTTTTCGAAAATACGTTTTTGTTGTTAAAGATTCATCCTGACTGGAAACGAATTTGGCCAACTAAAATAATAATACAATATTACATAAATATTAAAAATGTTAATTTAGTTTCACTACAAAATCTTTCAAAATTGAAAAATTTCATATTATAAGCCTTGATAGTCAGTTTTAAATGTAATAATTTTAGATTTGAATATGCTGAGCTGTTTGGTTTCAATGTTGAATAGAAAAATTTTATGTTCTTTTTGCATCTTTGAACTTGTAGAATCGTAATAAAACAACTTAAAATTAAATAATGAACACTCAAAATTCAACTTCAAGAAAAACCCAATTTCAAAATTAAAAGCCTTAAATGGTGCAATTTAAAAAATTGTAAGCATAGCGATCTTCTTTTGCATTATATTTTAAAATTTTCAACGAAATAATATTTTAAACTCTTAGTTAAAGATTTCCACAAATTAATCATTTAAAATATATTTTATTGAAAGATTCAAAGAATAAATAATGATTCTGAATGAAGTGTTGAAAGCTAAACGATTTATATTTAAAAAGTTAAAGATTATATGTTGCTCAAAATCGAAACAAATGAAAATTGTTTGATATGAAATTGAGACAACAGTAATTGAATAACTTCTTTAATTCTGACTGGATACAATTTTAGAGTTCTAAACTTTCACGTTGAACGATGAATTTTTATTTTTTCTCTTTCATCAGTATTAATTTTTTTATTAAAATTGAAATGTAGAAATTTTAAGAAGTATAAAGTATAAAAAAGTTTTAATATCGCAATTCTAGCTAATTGAAACTAGTTCAGTTTTTAATGAAGTTGAGATTTGCTTAATTATCAACACTTCGTATTAGAAATGTTTTTATTTTTAATGTTGCGTACTTATATATATATATAATGAAATAAAAAAAAAATTGATGAGATTAGAAAAATTATGGATAACTCAAAACCTTGTTTTCAAATTTAAAAAACAAAATTCGTGACTCTTCATTACTATGATAATACAGTTCCCTATTTATTCGTCATCGTTATCCATTATATAATTCTTTAATTAGTTCACTTATGTTTTTTCGTGAGTTAGATGCAATTATTCACAACTAATTACATTTCAATTGTTATTCTTGAATTCTATGTATACTTGAAAAAATGATTGTATTTCGAACAAAAAATTATACAACAAGAAGAGTTATAATTGTATTTTACCTTCTACAATTATGTATTTTCCGTCACTGTTAACTGTAGCGAAAGCATATTACTGAAAATGAAAATTTGGTTTTGTTTAGAAATATATCACACCACATGAGTCGAAACGTCTGATTAAAAAACACGTTTTTTTTATTACTGGACCCTAAAGCCCACACAAAGAAACACCAAATCATAATAATTTTTAACAACAAAAACAAATTTTTAATCTAAAAGATGAATTGTCAGCGAAAAAGATAGTATAGCTGACATGTCAGACAAACAAAACTTTGATTTTGAATGAGAAATAGTCCAATTCAACCAAGAAGGAGACATCTTCAAAAGAATGGTATCATTTTCAACCAAGCCGTAGAATTTTCGACTGCAATAGATGAGTTTTTCACGAAAAATTTAAAAATAGAATTCTCAACCAAAGAAAAAGACCCCGAGTGCAATACCACCATTTGAAAAATTTTCAACGAAAAACAATTTTTAATCAAGAAAGATGAATTTTCAATTACAAAGATGACTCTTCAAGAAAATAGTTCAATTTTCAGGAAATACAAATCAAAATTTTCAATATAAAATCAATTTCTGACTTGATTATATTAATTAGAGCAATTTTCGATAAAAATACAGATTTTTCTATCAACAATTTTTTCGCGTTAATTCAATTTTTTTCAACCCAAAGAATAGCGGCGGACCATGAACCTATGTTTAAACCTAGGTTTAGGTATAGGTCTAAACCTAAGGCAGAACCGGTTTTTTCTCCTGGCAATTTCGACCAAGTCTTAAGAAAATACCAGGTTTTTTGGAAAGTCTGCCATTTGGGAAATTCACTTCGTTGCCTGTATCTTTACCAGAAAAAGTAACCAGTAAAATTTCCATGATCGTTTCAAAACGAAAATGTTTTTGACGATAATTATTATGGATTTATGATTATTTACATATAATGATTAACCGAAACTTATTTTATATTAAAAATTTTAAAATTGAGTCCAAGCAGAATTCCTTTCAATAAAAGAATCATAAAAAAGCGTATGCCATCTTCTTCTTCTGACAGACAACATTCGCCTCCCACGTCTCTTCCTCCTACCGAGCCAGCTCTTCCAGCCAGGTACATGGCTCCACCTACCTGGCTTCCTTCTTCTGACGGATCTCTATATGGACTTGATCAACTTTAATTTATTCTGCTTACTTCTATTAGAAATCCGATCCGGGAATTCGAACTTCGAAAATATACTTTTCCTGCGGATAAATCACTTTTATTACATCAAGGTCGGAATCGCTATGGGCCAAGTTCAACCTAAGAACACATTGTATTATCAAAATTTTCTGGTGACGCTTTTGCAATATTGGAGAGTAGTTACTATCTTGCTGAAATATATATATATATATATATATATATATATATATTGTTATTGAAGCCGATTGAGCTTTTGAAATTTTTGGGAAAAAATTTTTTCCTCAGAAAATTTACTATCGAAATTTTAAATGTTTTTGTTGTTATTGAAGTCGATAGCGCTTTTGACATTTTGGGGAAACAGTTTTTCTCTAGAAAATTTTGCCTCAAAAAATTTAATATCGAAATTTTGAATGTTATTGTTGTTATTGAAGCCGGTAGCGCTTTTGACATTTTTGGGAAAAAATTTTTTCTCCAGAAAAATTTTGCCTGAGAAAATTGACTATCGAAATTTTAAATGTTATTGTTGTTATTGAAGCCGATAGTGCTTTTGACATTTTTGGGGAAAAATTTTTTCCTCAGAAAATTTACTATCGAAATTTTGAAAGTCATTGTTGTTATTGAGGCCGATAGCGCTTTTGACATTTTGAGGAAAAAATTTTTTCTTCACAAAATTTTTCCTCTGAAAATTTACTGTCGAAATTTGTAATGTTATTGTTGTTATTGAAGCCACTGGTGCTATTGACATTTTTGGTAAAAAATGTTTTCTTCAGAAAATTTACTATCAAAATTTTGAATGTTATTGTTGTTATTGAAGCCGATGGTGCTTTTGACATTTTTGGTAAAAAATTTTAGCTTCAGAAAATTTTTCCTCGGAAAATTTACTATCGGTATTTTGAATGTCATTGTTGTTATTGAAGCCAATAATGCTTTTGACATTTTGGGGAAAAAGTTTTCGCTTCAGAAAATTGTTCCTCAGAAGATTTACTATCGAAATTTATAATGTTATTGTTGTTATTGAAGCCGATTGAGCTTTTGAAATTTTTGGGAAAAAATTTTTTCCTCAGAAAATTTACTATCGAAATTTTTTAATTTAATGGTTTTCACTGAATTTTATAATAATGTTCGAATATTTTTCTAATTAATTTATAGTGATTTGAATTTATAATTGATATTCTCTTTTAATTCGAGGGAATACTCGACAGATTTTATTGGTTTGAAGGAAGTTTCGAAGCTTTTTTTCCCTGTTATAAAAATCATGGCATTTTTACGACTTTTTGACAGGTTCCAGGGATTAATTTATTGGTTCGTACTAAATTTTACAATAATGTGCGAAAATTTTTCTATATATTTTAAAGTGATTTGAATTCGAAATTGTTTTTCTTTTTGAATTCGACGAAATTCTCAATTGATTTCAGTGGTTCGAAGGAAGTTTTAAAGTTTTTTTTTCCTCTTATAAAAGTCATGGCATTTTTAAAACTTATTGACAGGTTCCAGGGAATTATTTAATGGTTTACACTGAATTTTATAAAAATGTTCGAATATTTCTCTAATTAATTTATAGTGATTTGAATTTGAAATGGATTTTTTTTTAATTCGAGGAAATTCTTGATTGATGTTCATGGTTTGAATGATGTTTCAAAGCTTTTTTTTCCTCTTATAAAAATCATGGCATTTTTAGGACTTTTTGACATGTCTCAGGGATTAATTTAACGGTCTTCACTAAATTTTATAATAATGTTTGAATATTTTCCTAATCCATTTATAGTGATTTGAATTTGAAATTGATTTTTTTTTTAATTCGATGGAATCCTCAATTGATTATAATGGTTTGAAGGAAGTTTCAAAGCCTTTTTCCCCCTTTTGAGAGTCGCGGGCGTGCTTGAGTAGAGGAAAGTCGTTTCTCCCAGAATTTGGGAAACAAACAAAATTTAAAATACTAAACGCAGGGCATAAGAGTCATCGCTCAAGAAGATCGTCCAGGCGATACAGTAGTTCGACTGATAGCCCTTCTCCGACCTGCAGACGTCACATTCGTTTGCGCCGGATCCATAGAGCGGGGTACCATGAAGATGATCGTTTTGATGAGTATGAGAGGAGTCCAAGGCGTAAGAGGAGTCGCTCTTCGAGTAGAAGTTGTTCCTCACGGCGTGATAGGAATTCCGACATGGACTCTAGTAGAAGCGAATCGGGTACACCAATAAATGAAGATCAGGTTCAGAAATTATCAGAGGTGGTTCAGTCTGCAGGTGAGAATGCATCACTTGGTCATGATTACACGCAAAATAAAGGCCAATCCCAGACAGATTCGACAAAAGAATCATATTCAGGTCATAAAGTAGAGGAACTAAAGAATGCTGAACATGCTTCTAAAAGTTAAGATTTAAACACCAAAAATTCACTTTCGGCGCAAGAATTAAAAGTGATTGGTAAGAGAATAAATCCTGATAGAATTTTAGCACCAGAAGCTCCAACAGATTTGGTCATAATGATTGAAGAAATTATTAAGAGAGGCTTGCCGACTGAAGAGAAAAAATCTTTATTAACTAAATTTCTTCTTCCTCAAAATTGCTTGTTTTTCAATCCACCGAAACTGAATGCAGAGTTAAAGGCAGCTTTACAAGAGACACAAGCTGCAATAGTTAAAAGAGATTTGCGCATTATGGAGCAGCAACAAAGAATTACAGCTGGTCTGGGAGGCTTGATGAGCTTAGCATCACTGTCCCTTACGTTGGAAAACGAAAAGAAACTGCAAATGCTGGGAATTGTGAGTGGCGTACTCAGAATTTTTTCTGATCTAGATGCAGAAAGCTGTCATTCTTGGGTCGCTTCGTGTCCTCAAAACACACGAAAGTTTCGCCGACCTGTCGTTGTGACTTCGCCGTGTCCTGTGACCACCCATCTCACGGTTGTGAGACTTGGCCATGAATAGGATTTACCGCGGTCGTACTGGGAGCCGATGTCATTTTTTAGATGACATTTGCTCCCAGTGGGACCCTGCGGTGGTTGTTAAACTTTAGTTTTCAATTATATATATATTAATAATTATTAACATATCCATGATGCTTTTGAATTTTTCCGTACGGTTTAAAATACTCGTGTGGATTATTCCTTTTAAAATTGATAAAGAAATTCTTAGAAAATTGTTCTCAATACGCTTTCGGAGCATTCAAAAAATATTCCTGGACATTTCTGAGTACCCAGTGGGCACAAAAACATTTACGTCCTGAAAACGTTCTAAAGACGTTCCTAGGACGTTTTTGTCAGTCCAATTGATGTCCTAAAGACGTCCCATGTTCCGAAGACCGTCTTTGGAACATGGGACGTCTTTGGACTGACACAAACGTCCTAGAAACGTCTTTCGAATGTTCTCATTGCGTTAATGTTTTTGTGCCCACTGGGTAAGTGGCTTCAGTATTAGTTCTTATTAATAAAAGGTTTCTAAATTGACTTTATTTGCTTTACATACCAATATTACCAATTTCATCAGGAATAAACCACACGAGTTTTTTAAGTCGTGCAAAAAGAATCAAAAGCATCATGGATATGTTCATAATCATTATATATATATATATATATCCTGAAGGGCCTATGACAAAGCCACCGAACGCGTCCTCGGGTTGCGGATAGAGGGTCCCTGTACCAAGGGTTTCTGCCTGGAACAACTTGAACATGTGGAAGTCATCTTGTCACTGGCACAGTGAAAATGGCTGTTCATTCATGAAAGCTGAGTATATCCTCCTCCTCCTCATGTCCTCCTCTTTCAGCTCCTCCTCCTCCTCCTCATCATCATGCCCTCCTCCTCCTCCTCCTCATGCCCTCCTCTTCCAACTCCTCCTCCTCCTCATGCCCTCCTCTTCCAACTCCTCCTCCTCCGCATGCCCTTCTCTTCCGTGCATTTTCTTGTCAAGTAGCTGTTGGTGGAATTTTTCAACTTATGCTTTCTTCACTTCGGCTTTCAGAAGTGAAGCATCTAGATGGAGTAATGCACTTTCCTCTCTTATGATGTTAAAATTCAGGCCAAGGGTCTCAGTCGCCTGCTCCGCGGCTTTGTAAAGGAACGCTTTTTTGCCAATCATCTCGTGATTCCTGACCATTTTAAGGAGAGGATCTTCTCCATCTGCATCGATGTAAGCTGTATTAGAACAATTCGGATATGAAGACATTAGAGATTCAGAAGTCAGCGCCACGCCTTGACAGCGTCAGATGTATAATCTTGGAACAGACGAATTGATATGCAAGCTTTAATGCATATGCATGATCTTACGTGTGGTGATATCAAGGGCCGTAAGCTCGCTCTTCGTCCTTGAGAACGCCAAGAATCTTTCCTTTCTTCAGATAAATTTTGGCACATTCATCCAATTTAAAGTCCATCCCAATCTCTTCTGTGTACTCCTTGACGATGTTTATATCATTTTGAAGTTTGCTTTTACCGGAGGCATAGATCTTCAGGTCATCCATATAAAATACATGAGTGACCTTATGCTCGTGCTGGTTAGTGTCGCCACAGAGTACTAATAACTTTTATTTTCATCCCCCCCCCCCAGTGCCCTAAATATGACCCAAAGATAAAAAAACTACATTTTTACGTATTATTGTCACTCTAGAAATTTCCGTCGTCTTTTTCATACAAATAATTACTAATGGACAATTTGAATATTTCCCATGACTCTTTAAACAATTGTTAATTGTTTAAACAAATTTAACTTATTTAAACAATTATTTATTCCCAAAAAATGTATAAAATAATCGTATTTTCTGATTGGAATGTAATAGTTTGTCCTTGTTTGGAGAATTAAATTTTGTTTAAATATTATGTAATTATTTAAACAATTACTTATTGTTTATGCTCAAAATTTCTAAAAATTGACCCAGAGATGTCCAATTTTTTCTCAAATTGGTATCCTATGCGATAACTTTTAAAAAATTAAATTAAATACATATAATTATTTTTCTGGCTGTATAGTGTATAGAAAGAATATATTGACCATTTTTTAATTGTTCAAACAAATATAATTTGTTTAAACAATTGCTTTTCCAAAAATACTTTTAAAATCGTATTTTTTGAATTAAACATAATATTGAATGATTTCGAGGAGTAATAAATTCTGCTAAAAACTTTATGTTATTGTTTATACAATTTTTTTTTCTTCAAATTTCCTTCAAGTTGAGTATGGATGGTTTACATATTTTTTTGGCGCATTATTAAATAAATCATAAAAGTCATAATAAAATTGAAATATTTTTTTATTTCACTTAATTTTTGTAAAGTTATCGAAAAAAACTGCTTAAGCAAATCAAAATTGTTCAAACAAATAGAAATTTATTAAACATTAAAAGATATGTATCAAAATTATATAATTATTCACGAAACTTAAAGTATATTGTGTTTGTAGAAAGTAGAGAACTTCTGCCAAACACGTGCAGATAAAACGCACGCCACATTACTAAGTTAAAAAATTGTTTGGTATTCAAATTAAGTACAAATAAAAAAAATATTTTTCATTGGCCAATTTCTTAAACTGTTTAGTGGCAAGAATGTTCAATTTTTAGAACTTGGCTGCCGTGAATTTTGTAGTGTCGAAAATTGTTTTTAATACTTTTCAGTCTTCAAAAGCGAATTAAAAAAAACTAAAGTTCTTAAAATTTCAGTTTTTGAAACTTTTAATTTGGAAGTTTTATTTTATACTTAACATTTTGAAAATTAAAATTTTTATTATAAGCAGAAAAATCTTTTGAATAATAAAAGAAAAGTAATTAAAATTCTTTCAACTTATCACAATTTATAAAGAAATTTTATACGTAATTTCTCATTTTTTCAACGCGATAATTTCTTTTTATATTCGCACGGAATAGGAAACAAAATACTTGAAATATTAGTACTCTTTAGATTTTACCAAGATAAAAATAATTTTTCATTCACAAAGCTTTTTAAAAATCATCCTGCAAAGGTTTTTTGTTCAAACGCATTCTCAGATTTCGACTTGAAGACATAAGTGGATATTCCGGTAAGTCAGAACTTTCTACCGATAAGAATATACCCATCCTATTCAATATTCAGTATTTTTCTTAACATTCCTAAATAATTATACATTATTGACGATTTATACAGTAAACGCATTCTGTATTTTTTTTTTTTTTACGAGGGAAGGTGGAAAATGTTCAACAACACACCGTGAAGGGTCCGCACTTCACGGTAGTGTGGGGATCTTAGTCGCATCACTTTTCATAAGTACTTTTGAACGTCCTTTTATACGTACTTTTTTACGTCCTTTTGTTCGTCCACTTTTTCAAGTGGGTATTCTTACCCAAAAAATATGCAATTTTTTTACACGCAAAAATAAATTTCCAAGCAAAAAAAAAACAAAAAAAAAACGATTTTTCAACAAAAAAGTTACTTTTTAACCAAATTTGGACTTTTTACCAAAAATTTTAATTTTTCACCAAAATACGTGAAATTTTAACAAAATACATGAATTTTCAACCAAATTTTTGAATTTTCATACAAAAAGATTAATTTTCATCAAAAAGTTAAACAAATAAAATAGTTGGCAAAAAATGGTGTTGAAATGGGACTATTTTTGGAATTTTTGACAACTTTTCATGGTTCTGGTCCTCAGCGCGACGGCCCTGCTCAACTTTGTTGCATCCCCACCACCTGAACCAATTTTGTCGCAAGACTCGTTCCGACGGAAAATAGGTTTCCGGGGTAAAATTTCTGTCTCAAGACAATCTTCGAGGTGGTGGGGATGCGACAAATTTGAGCAGCACCGTCGAGCTGTGGACTGGAGCCATGAGAAGTTGTAAGAAACAACAAAAATGGTTCGATTTCGGAATAATTTTTTTATGGGTGTTTTTGAGTCCCTGATTCAATATCCGTTATTTGATTTGTCAAAAACAAAATGTCGGATCCTATACCGTGATGAAAATGCTGAAAAAAATCTGCCCGTTTCGCGGGCACATTCTCAACGCGCGCTTTGCGCGCGGCTCGCTTTGCTCGAAGGTTTGAGCGCGCCTAGGGCGCGCACCTGTTGGATCTCGCGCTTCGCGCTCGATTTGGTATTCATCTCGCGCTTCGCGGACCTTTTACTACATTTCATTATAGCCGAAAAAAAGTTAACGCTGAGAAATCGATTAGATATACAAAAATAATTTCTTTTGATGAATTATACAACGCATTACGACAAAAAATGTACAGCTAGGATCAGTATCTGCATTAAGGTTTAAGTTAGAAAACGTAAAAAGAGGACGAACGGAATTAACTCAAAATTCTAATTTAAGATTTCGACAGGTAGTTAATGAATTAAAATACGCAGTTCAAAGTGAACATACGAATCGGACAGAAAGATAAGTTGCTTTGAATATTGAAGACGGAGCATGTTTAAAACGATATTTGTTAAATTTGAAAAGGGAAATCGAACTTCAAGTTAAAGCCCAAAAGCCCTCTAGTTTGACATAGCACGGAATTAGGCAATGGAAATGGATATATGGTTACGAGAAGCGCAGCCAAATCGCCTACTAACATTTAATAAACCTACACTCCAGCTTTCACGACCATAAATGTCAGCATCTATATTTAGACTGGAGACGAATACAACACCATTCTAATTCAAATCACAAAACCGAAATTTACCACTAGCTGACTGAACACAAATGAAATGCTATAAATGAGGCGAAACAGGACACTTCGCGGCCTAATGTCACGCTAAACCCCAAAATTTTAAGAATACCCAAAATCCCGACCGACCACAGACTCAAATCAGGACAACGAGGAAACGGGAAGAAGAGGAAAATTACTTAAAGAATCAGGAAATGACGCAAGAAGAGATTCAGGAACAGATAGACTACAAAGAAACGGTCGAGTATCAGCGGTGTCTTGACGATTGCAATCCGTACAAGGGAGAAGAGCAGACTGAAGAAAATGCCGATTATTAGATAGTCTATTGAATATAATTGTTATGTAGTTATAGTCTATTGAATATAATTGTTATGTAGTTATAATCTATTGTTTATGATTGTTATGTAGTTATAATCTATTTTTTATAATTGTTATGTAGTTATAATCTATTGTCTATAATTATTTATTATTATTATACAAGTCGCGGGACGTGACACTATGATGAGGAAAAAATTGTCGTGTTCATATGGTAGAAATTAAGGCACTTTAGTAACAGCTAAGAAACAGGCGTGTCGATGATTTCGGCTGGTAGTGTATAAACAAAATTAAAAGCATGAAATCAGCATATTAAAAGAATCTCATGCAATATCAATGATCCTGAGATTCATCCATATATTATCCGCAATATTAAAGCAAATAATTTGTATTTTAGTGAGAACTGAGTTCTACAACAATAGAAAAAGTTGATCATACAGACCTTGGAAGAGAAAACAACAGGAAAAAGGCATACACATTTATGTATATGCTTTTAATAAAATATTAATTAAAATAAATTTTCACATGATTAATTTCCCGCTAAAAATAATTATGATATAATGCAGTAATTTATCGCAATATTAGTGAATTTATGAATGATCTATTATTATTTATTATAATTATTATTAATTATATAAATTATTAATAACTATGATTTATTATGATTATTATTGGTAATCATAATAATTTTTTACGATTTATCATTCATTTACTATTTTAATTTTCAATTAGAATAGTTCTAAATACTTTAATTTTAAAATTCATATAAAAAGGGGCGACGAATTGAAATTTGCCTCCGGGTGGCCGACAGTCTGAAGCGGCCCCTGTATATATATATATATATATATATATATATATATTAAATTTCATATACATGTATATTGATCAACTTTTAGAAAAGTCAGGTAATTTCACTTTCAACAAATTAAAAATAATAATGGCAGTAATTTTCAATTCTAAATGATAAAGAATAATATTTTTTTCTAGTTAAACATCAATCGTACTGGGTTTTAAGTGGAAACGGTCAATTGAACGAATTATTAAGACACCTAACCTAAAAGCAACGGTACTCACGTCCAAATTTTTACATTTACAGTGAATTTCGAAAAAAATTCTATCCGTACGTTGCACTTTGATTATCAATAAGAATTTGATCGATGAATTTTAGGTCATTACTTTAGTTTTTAATATTTGACCAGATTTGGGTGCATCAAAGAACGTTCAACTTTCACGCAACTGTGTTTTACTATACATGTATATTAATTCTACAAGATGATGTATATTAAATTTACTTCACGTATATGCATATTGCTTCCATTACATTTATAGTAAAATCGCTATAGAAATGTCTAACAGTGTAGTTTGAAATTGAATAAAAGAGTTTAATTATGAATCTATTCATTTTAAATCATTTTAAAATTTAAATAAGTTTTTTCAAACTTTATTTTTTATTCATGTTTGTATCTATATTAGTGATTGTTGTACTATTTTTAATGAACGCATATATGGTAGAATTTTTACCCATCACACATTTTTTATATTTTCTTGTAATGTTTGTATGTCTTGTTTTGAGTGATCATTTTTTGGAAAAGCAAATATTTTATATTAAAATTTTTTTCACAAACTCAAGAATTAATTATTTAATTTTCATAATAAAACTACGAAACTGCTATAGAAGTCAACTACAAATTTCTTTGTGTGAAAGAAATATTTTTCTCCTTCTCTATTTACCCAATCAAGGAAACCCCATATTTTACAAATATGAGACTGCAAGGTGTCATTTTTATTAGAACGAGAAAAATGACTCTCTAATTTAAAAACAAGGATAAAATATTTTGCGATATATTGATCATAATCATCACCTTTCTGTAGTTTTTTTACAGATCATTTTCAATGGTTGAGTAAGAAAGTCTTTTTTATTTTTTATAAATAATAATTAGTGCAATAATTGTTGTTCGTTTATACTATTCTTTTTTCACATTTTAGCGTAAATTATCGCGATACTCATAACATCATGAACGTAAACATAAACAGTTTTTTGCCAATTTTTCTACGACTGATACTTTTTTAAACAATTCTCATATCATATGCATGCAATAATGTATGAGATATATGGAAAAATAGATGTAATATGACACATGAGGCAATGTTACATATGAGGTAATGTGACACATGAAGTAATATGACACATGGGGTTATTTGACACATGAGGTGATATGACACATGAAGTAATATGACACATGAAGTAATATGACACATGAAGTAATATGACGCATGAAGTAATACGAGACATAAGGTAATATGGCACAATTTGTAGCGTGGTACATAGAGTTATGTGGCAAATTGATTGTATGTTTTTGTCGAGTGTAGTATATTTGGCTTCACATGAAATACGGGATAATGTGGCACAAGAGGAACTGTGGAACATGGGGTAATGTGGCATTCGAGATGATTTGGGATATTGGGTTATATGGCACATAGCTTTCATATTTTTGATTATGGTAGCATATTCGAGGTAATACGGTCGAAAAAATGCTATGATGTGATATAGAATAATATAGTATATCAGGCAATTGCTTTATATTTACACCTAAAATTATCAAATTTACAACTGACTATCAAGGCTTTAATAAGAAATTTTGAAAGATATAATTGCGAAATTGTCGTGAAATTGTTAATGCTTGAATTTGAAACTACAATATTGTGAGATTTTAAATTTGAAACCACTTAAAAAGTAAGAAATTCCCCACAAAAGATTTTCTAATTTAAGGTTTTGAAGCAAAAAAACTGTAGCTTCAAAGCCTGGTAAAGATTAAACTGTTGTAGAATTGCGCATTCAGAACTATAATTTAAAATTGAAATTATATAGGGTAAGCAGGGGCAGCGCTGACCAGTTAACAGTCAATGATTTTTTTTAATTTAGTAAGATGTAAAATTGATCCATTTTTTTCATTTCGAGTCCTACATCACTGTATATCATATTTCTTTAAGTATCAGTTATATGAATATAACAATGATTTAATAATTTAATTATTTCTAAAAGCTGTATTTCGTCGGCTTTGCCCCACACCGGGAGGCAAAGCCGACCGCAGCTTTTTATAAAAATCAAAACATTTAAAGATGGGAAAACATTATGGTTCGCGTCTGTGGTATTTTATGTACTAGAAAAATTACCTTTCAACATATTCAGCAAAAAGAATAAGTTATTTTTAATAAAAATTGTGATAGCTGTGGTATAACCTCTTATTCGTTGACATTCCACTGGAGACGGACTACGCGCAAAGGTTTCTATCGTACCGACCGGATTGATAATAATAATATGCAATAGTTTCTTGTATGTAGCCCAGAAAATAAGTGGCTGTTCTACATTACCGATCACTTATCATAACCTAAGCACTTTTAAACTATTATTTTCGTCGGCCTTGCCAAGTGAACGACCTCAATCAAAAAGTACGTCACCTTGGCTACACGAAAGTGTTCTGGGAACACTTTATAAACAAAAGAAGATTATCACAGTGTCACCGATGTCAGGAATGGGGACATGTGACAACCAACTGCTATGCTGATCCAGTGTGCCTAAAATGTGCAAAAAATCATTTAACGAAGAACTGCGACAAACCAAGAACCGATCCCGCTAAATGTGCTAATTGCGTTGAACCTCATCCAGCAAATGCGTCGACCTGTAAAGAATACATGAATAGATTAGCATTGTTTTTCAATCAACATTCAAAACTTTCCTCCTTTGAGGAAACCATCGTCTCCTCTCAACTGGGTATGTTCGCAGCCCTGTACACAAAGTGTATCGTCTCAAGACATTGCAAAACTCAAGAATTTAAATTCAGAACCACCTTCGAGTTTTAATAACGATCTTAATGAATTAACAATGCTCATGAGAGAAATAAATCAAATCGAAGAAATATGTAATATCTCAACAATTTTAAGAGCGGTTAAAGAACTTAAAATTAGTCTTGAACAATGTCAAATACCAATGGATACGTTTCAAGTTTCTGTACAATTTGCTGAAAATTTTCAAAATCATGGATAAAATAAATATTTGTAACTGGAATGCAAATGGTATAAAAAACTGAATGGGAGAACTAATTGAATTTTTTGATCGTTTTGATATTGACATATTAATGATTAATTAAACAAAATGTACTTCAAAAGATAAATTAAAAATAAGAAATTTCACATGTTTAAGGAGGAATAGAGAAAATAGTGCAGGTGGAGTAGCTATATTTATAAAAAATACCGTTCCATACAGGCCTGTCAAAATCTGTGATATAAAAAAGTGTATTTATTGTGAACAATATTTAATTAGGAATTAACAGAGAATAAATAAAAATACATAATTATAAACAAATAAATACTGCCATTTGGAAAATGGTATGTACATAAAATTTAAAAACATTTATTTACATTTGTTATCGCAATTTTATTAGACCAAGATACATTTTTTTACAATGTTATAAACAAGCTAATGAACAAGAGTAATTTTTTCGTGATTCGCAACGATTGGGTATTTAAAATCAGTGCCTTTGTGCGAAATATGACACATATTAATGTTAGCTTAAAATCAGTTAAGAATAGTTGCTGTTTACAAAGAGCCAAATAATTATTGTCCGACTGTTTTACACATTGGAAATTGGAAAAGTCGACAATCAATGATAAATAAATAAATATCGATAAATTTGGAGAATAAAAGTCTATTTGTGAACAATATTCAATTTGGAATCAATAAAGAATAAATATACATAATATTATACGAATAAATACTACCATTTGGAACACGGTATTTACATACAAATTAAAAACATTTGAACAAATTTATTTACATTTGCGAATTTAAGCAATTCAAGTTGTAGCAAGCTTTGCCCGCTTTTTTTTGCTCCAAGTTATTCTTCTTTAAATCAGCAATTTTCACTTGAGCAAATTGCCGCATTCGGTTTTCCAAGTAATATTAGATCAAATAAGCTAACACGTCTTTAGCGTGATCGAGTCAAGGAAAATCAAATGTTTCTTTGGTCAGCTCAGTAGTAACTAAAGCAAATACATTGCTCTGATTGCAATATTTTTCAAAGGATTGCTCTATTCTTTTTAAGAAATTAAAAATTCTATAGTTAGGATGACGAAGGAGCTTCAAGTGAGTTTCTTTCACGTGTATGAATTTCATAGTTTGTGTATGCTAAAATTCATATACGTGTTTACTATATTCATCTGCGCAAGCGCGTCTTGATTTACGCGTGTCCGGCAACGTGGCCGGTGGCATTTGTTTGAGTTCTTTGTAATGCAAGAAGTTGTGGTTTCTTCCTACGAGGATCTACGAAGTCTTTTCTCCAAAAGGTATGTTCAATTTATTAACGTAAATGAAGCCTAACCATATGATTATTTGATATCAAACTGAGTATGCGCATATATCCTAAATTAACTGTAAAATGGTAAACTAAATTTAATTTCATGTTGTGCATTGTTGCCCTCAATTTATGTATACTGAATCTAGTACAGATTTTTCTAACAATGTACAACACATAAAAAAAGAAGGAGAAAAAGTTTTCCTCTTGTATTGGGTTTCACAGATTTCATAATCTTTCCCCTATTCCCCTTTTTTAATGAACTCCTCTTTTCCCCCCTTTTACTCGTTTTTCGCTTGAATGAGAACTAAATTGATAGAACTCAATAAGAAAACTTCAACTAATTGAGTTGAAGCTTCATTTTCTTGTTGAAAAGTCTGCTAATATATTTTTGGTTGCATCGCTTTAAATAAAACTTTCATTTTTTTTACATTCTCATCTCAATGAGAAGGTATTGGTTTTATGTGAAAAGTGAATTTCGCGGATTCAATCAAATGTCAACGTTCTGAGGCCCCCTGAGTCAGAAAAAAACCGTTTTTAAGAAGGTGTCTGTTTGTCTATATGTCCGTCTGTCTGTCTGTCTGTAGTCTGTAATATCGTGTAGGCACGATAACTTTCGAAAGATTGATCAGATTCGATTGTGCCAATTCTTTCGAAAGTCATCGTGCTCACAGACAGACATACATACATACATACAGACAGACACATTCGTAAAAACCTGATTTTTGTGTTCAGGGGGTCTCAAAACGTGGACTTTTGACAAAAACCAGGGGGGTCAAATTTTACACAAATCTAACACCTTCTCTGGATGAGAATGTAAAAAGTACGTAAGTACAAGCTTCTTCCGAATAATAGAATACAGTTTTACTTTCCTGTAATTTTTGTTGTAATTTATTGTATTTATTTGTAGATTCCTGTAAAAATGGTTTTAGCTTTTTGTAATTTTTCGTAGATATTTTTTCAATAGGGTTGTACATTTCTACAATAAACTACCAGTATTTACAACATAATTTTTAGTAAAGTTTTCCAACATTTAAACTTTTGTGAAATCTTGTATTTTTTGCAAAGGTTTGTAATTTTCGACAATAATTTACGTAAAATTGAAAGGTTTTTTATGACGTCAAACACCCAAATAAAAAAAATAAAAAACCTATAGTTTTGTGTAATACCTTGTAGATTTTTACAACAAAGTAAAAAAAAATATTCATAAAAAGTTCTACAAAGTTTTTAATTGTGAAAACTTATTCTTTTTTGTTAATTTTTTTACTTTTCTACAAGAAAATACAAGAAAAAATCAGCTATTGGTATTTAATTGTTAAAATGTTTTCCACCAGGGTAGCTTCTAGGTCAATAGCTGATTCACGTTCATGCATTGTTAACTTGAAGTTTACTTGTTCGCATTGTACAAGAAACAATTTAAATAGTTTTTGATACTGTATAAGATAGTTATCTCAAAATATACAAAACCTAAAGTCAGCATCACTACTTCAAATAGTAAAAAATCAGGAGATCAGTCTGAACAAGAATCATTAACAACATTGCATATCAAACGCGAATCCGACAGAAGTGGGTATGGCCTCCGGACTATAAAGGCAAATCGCAAGGAGACTCGCCGAAAAAGTCCGTGGAGGCTCTTGGAAATTTCGCTTGGTTAAGTTCACGGTATTGGAGCACAGAGGGGCCTGCTATTAACCCACTAACTCGTGGGATCTTCGCATAAGCGTTCGTGCGTTTAGGGCAATAGGGCACGTCTTGCTTAAAACTCACGAAGTCTTAGGAAATAAAGCAAGATACGCCTGCGATATGCGCCTGATAAATAGTCCATGCGCTAATACCTTGAACTCTCTTGCGCTAAACCCCGGAATTTTCTTTCCGTATGGTTGATGACATGAAATGTAAAGACCTTAAACCTACCGCCTGAACTTCGAGCGTGAAGTGTCGACGGGCTAAACTTCAGGAAATTCGTTATTGAGACATCTTTAATTTTGAAATCAATTCGCAATCAACTTCGGGGCGCCGGAGAGAGAGAGAGGGGAGAGAGTATTCGAAATATACCTTTGAAAGTAATTTGGATATCATTCTTCTGACCTTTTGTTTAAATGCAGTCCTCTCTGATTTGACTGTCATTTCTAATAAGTCACCAGAAACAACAGTTGTCACCGCCTTCACTCACACTCACACGCGACACGTCGCAACCGCTGCGCCGGCGATTTTCACGATATTGACACAATCTTACACAGTCTATTACGTCGGATCATTCCGGCTAGACCGATGTGGACTTAAGGTAAATGCACTAGTAATCGTCACCTTAAGCCAAATTGGAAATTAAAAATGCTTATAATTGTATTTAAAACACAATCAGTATTAAAAGAATTACAGTGAGTATAATAAAATCCGAAAATCTAACAATTGTTACAGAAGTACTTTCCTTCTAAAGTTTTGCTCAAAACTTGTACACGTTCTTCTCCTTATTTTTGGATTAAAAAAACGTTGTATTTGTATTTCAATAAAATTTATGTTCTTATTTATTTAAAAAATTTCTTATATTTGTAAAATTCATTGTGATTTTCATTATTTAACACTAATCATAGAGGGGATGCACTTCATCGACACGCGTGCGACTCGCACGACGTGCGATGCATATGTCACGCATATGGGGATACATCTGTGTGGTGATCTGCGTGACACGCGTGACGAATTATTCGCACTCGTGCCTGCACCCTGCGTGGCACCGTGCGCGCATATTGTTATCTGGGCCCCTAGACGGATGAACTGTTCGATGTAATATTTGAACCACATAATCTTAATGGCATAACACACAAAAAGAAAGCCCTCGTTTTTTGAAGAATGGTCTTGTTTTTGTAATTTTTTAATTAATCGAAAATGTGCTGAACGTATGCGCCTGGAAAAGAGCAATCCGCCACCGGGAAAATACCCACGATGAAACGAAAACAGGCGCCCCCAATTTGAAGAGCACACCAGGATAATGGAGTGTAAAATTTTTCGACGACACTTGACCCCGGGCGGTCCGCCGTAACTCACCCGACCTTTCTATTGTTAGAGAGTTACGTGATTCGAGATGGTTGAACGAAATTGATAATTATTAATTAAATTAATTAAATTGATTATTCAAACATTAAGAAATTGAATTTTAATATGCTGCATTAGATTCCTTACACAATGACGAGACGATTAAAAAAAGATAGAAAAAAAAAAGTGTGCATCCTATACAAAAAATGTTGTTATTATACATTTTATTGCAACTTGTGTCGTTTCTCCATAAATTTAACTTGTTTATTTTCAACGCTATTTTTTATTATTTGAACTGAAAATACGCATACTAGTGTAAAGTGGTTCTGAACAAATTTGTAGACATAATTTGGGCGAAAAATTTTGTTGAATAAAAAGTTTTTGTAGCTTGAGCCGTTTTTCTAAAAAGTATTTTTTTTTATTTTTGATGTATTATTATAACAAGAGCCTATAACAAACTTGTAGATCTTTTTTGGTTGAACAACTTTTTCCTTTTCATTTTTTTTCGTCTCTTGTGCTGTTTATCCGATAATTTAATTTTTTTATTTTTATTCTAATTTTTTTTACGGTTGAAAATACCTCTACTCGCCTTTTCTAAAAATTACAACGGCACACAAAAAAAAGTGGTCTGCCTGGCGGACTACACCGGCATATCTATATGTTTTTGGGGTCGCTGAATCTGAATCCGGGGTCCAAATACCCCAGTTAGCTCGTATTTTTCCGAAAAACGCAAATATATACGTAAAATCGACGAAAGCAGCGATTTTTCTTGTATATTTTTACAACAACAAAAATATCTTCATGCCCGGTGGACTTAACCAGCATATCTATATGTTTTTCGGGTCGCTGGATCCAAATCCGGCGTCCAAATAACGCAGTTGGCTCATATTTTCCGAAAAACATAAAAATATACGTAAAATCGACGAAAACTGCGATTTTTCTTGTATATTTTTACAACAACAAAAATATCTTTATGCCCGGTGGACTTAACCAGCATATCTATATGTTTTTGGGGTCGCTGAATCCGAATCCGGGGTCAGAACGAAAACGATGATTTGCCAGGTATCCATCAAACATTTGATACTTTAGGCGATACAGAATTATCGGATGATGAAAAAAAAAAATTAACGTGAGAGGCTAGGGGAACTCAGATAGAAAGCACCCCGAACACCATAGTTTTTATAATTAGAAATTAAAATGAAAAATGAAGAAGAAAAACATAAACATGAGAAAATAAAACTAAAAAAAAATCAAAATTTAAAAACCTTGCGATAGGCTCTGGTAACTTATTATAAGCTAACTGCGGACAAAAGTGTTTTATTTTACGTAGATCATTTTTTGAATACTTCTTCTTTTTTTTTTTAATTCTGACTCCAGATTAGTAACCGGCGCCCTCGAAAACCCGTAGATACCACGTTTCAAGTAGATCCAACATATTTTTGAAATATTCGTCCACCATATTGGATCCGCTATTTTGTTTTTTGAAATGTTGACTTCAGTTTCGGAGTTAGTGCCCTCGAAAACCCATAGATACCACGTTTCAAGTAGATTCAATAATTTTTTAAAATACTTGTCCGCAATGTTGGATCCGCTATTTTGTTTTTTTAAATTCTGATATCAGATTCGGTATCAGCACCCTCGAAAAACGTATATAAGTGACCTTGCAATTCATTATTGTACATTTTTATGTGTTTTCCGACTTTTGCCCTCTTGGAATTTTCCCCACATAAATTTCGAAATACAGTCCAAACTCCGAGCAATGCCGTTTTCGGGGCTGTAGGGGAGTTTAATTCCATGAAGACATAAACCTCCACTCCAAGCGCGGTCACGCTCGAATGCGTGGAGAAGAATTCAGCTGACAAACTCCGAGCAATGCCGCGCGTCGGTTAGGTTATATATATATATATATATATATATATATATGTCTGTGTGATCGCCCGCGAAGAAAGGGACCTAATGCATCAAAGCTGAATTTTACAGGACGGGCAATCATATCAGAGCCCGCAAGCCAGCATTTGAGTACTACGAAAAGCACTCTCTCCACTTGCCACTACACCTTTAGCCACGAGCCAGTGGAGCTCACGGACACGTCACGTAGAGTTATATGGTAAGTGGTGGGGCTGGCTTTCGTAGGCCTCTCGTTCGGTCTCCCCGTACGCTTATCATGCCTATATTTGTAGCTCATTAACAAGAAAAGTAACTAACTTAAGAAATTTCTGATTATTGGAAATAAAAGAGTATCTCAGAAACTATCGATTGGCGTAAGAAAAGGAAAATCGATTTTTTCCGCATTAGTTCCTTTTCTTCGCGGACGGTCACATATATAGTTTGTATATAGTGGACAAGGCAGTGATATTTTCCATTTGTTTTATGAATTTTTCTTCATTAAACAAACGAAAAATATCAGAGTCTTATCCACCATATATAATATTTTCACCCACCACAGTCTACGATATATTTGTTGCTAAAAATAGCAATAACTATGAGGTCCCTTCAGGTTCCAGTGGAAGGTTACAAAGGGCCGACAATTTACACGTCTCGGAGACGTAGCTGGAACCTTACGGTGAAAAGTTTCGAAGGACACCCGATAGTATGTGTTCTAGGTATTCAACGTGTGTATGACCCGCTCTGCACATATCGCTTGGAACTTCTTGACATAAAGTGCGGTCACGCTATGCTAAGGTGGAAATGACTCTTTCCTGGCATGCGAAAATAAAACCCTCTGTACCTGAATTAAGCCCTGATGATTTGGATTTTCGAAAAATTGAACTCATACTTCAGGGTTTGATCGAAACGTGCCAACTTTTTTAGGGATTGAAGAGGAGTATCAATGAAATAAAACCATACTGATAAATTTTATTTTTGACCCCCCCCCCCACACACACACAGCGCCCCAAATATAACCCAAAAATAACAAAATTACATTTTGACGTAATATTGTTACTTTTTAGCAATTTCCGTCGTCTTTTTCATATGAATAGTTAATAATGGACAATTTGAATATTTTCCATGACTCTAAACATTTTTTAATTGTTTAAACAAATGTAACTTATTTAAACAATTATTTACCTCCAAAAAATGTAAAAAATAATCGTATTTTCTGATAGAAATGTAATAGTTTGTCATTCTTTAGAGAAGTAAATTTTTAAAAACATTATGTAATTACTTGAACAATTACTTATTGTTTATTCTCAAAATTTCTAAAAATTGACATAGAGATGTCCAGTTTCTTTTCAAATTGGTATCCTATGCTACTTTTTGTGGAATAATTATATAATTTTGATACATTTCTTTTAATTTTCAATGAATTTCTATTTGTTTAAACAATTTTGATTTGCTTAAGCAGTTTTTTTCGATAACTTAAAAAAAATTGAATTAAATAAAATACATATAATTATTTATCTGACTTTATAGAGTTTATAGTGTATAAAAAGAATATATTAACTATTTTTTAGTTGTTTAAACAAATATGTGACCGTCCGCGAAGAAAGGGACCAAATGCGAAAAAATCGATTTTCATTTTCTTACGCCAGTCGATAGTTTCTGAGTTACTCTTTCATTTCCAATAATCAGAAATTGTTTAAGTTAATTACTTTTCTTGTTATTGTTGACCAAAACGTTGTATTCTTAAGCTACTAGAAAACTGTCTAGTAAATATTTCTGGTTACCCTTACCAGAAATTCCGGTTAAATTTACCCGAATTTCTGGTAACATTAACCAGAAAATTGCCAACCAGAAAATCCTGATACTTTTAACTAGAATGTATAGTAAGGGCATATTTAACATTCTATTCTAGTTGAATTAACCAGAATTCTGGTTGGTTCAACTGGAATTTTTTTTGAGTGCAGTGTGGCTTGGAGGATCTTTTTTATCTCTGAGGATAATGACCATTTTATCAAACCACAATGTAACCAGGAAGATTCTACCAAATCTTTACACCATGCTAAATAGATTTTTTCATAAAAGTGTAATTTTTGGTCCAAAAAAAGGCGAGAATACAATATTTAGAATTAGATTGGTCAGTTGCACTCAGAAAACTGTTTTGTTGATTCAAACTAAACTCTTGTTTTTTGTTCACCGAAACACTTTGTAGAGTTTGATTTGCTTTTGGATAAATCAACGAAACAGTTTGTTCATTTTAGTTTGTTGCATTGACTTAACCACAAACAGAACCAAATCCAAAACAATAAAAGGTTCATAGAACAAGGATATAAAATTGATGTGCACAAGCACCAACAAAACCAAGTGAAACTCAACCAAACACAAATCAAAACCTAGAAAATGTTTGGCTGGTTTAATAGTTCAATTTTTACTATTTGGAATACAGGATATATTTAAATTGGTTAATTGGAATTACAACTCTATTTGCGACACTCTTGTACATTTATATATAATTAAAAACTAAAGGTTAACAACCACCGCAGGGTCCCACTGGGAGCAACTGTCGTCTAAAAAATGACATCAACGTAGGAACAGAAAATAGTTGAATAGTTGTTAGGCGCCAGACACCTCTTCGGCGTCACTCCAAAAATGTTCACACACAAAAAATGCATATAACTAATCTCTTGTAAAAAGTCCCTAGCTCAGGGAGAGGGATTTCGTGGGGGCGAGAAAAGCACTCCAGAATTTAGTTTTGTAAAAAAATATAGTAAAACTAGGTAAGTTTAATTAAATTCAGCAAATAATGGTATACAAGACTGAAATGTGAATTTACAAAAAAAGGGGGTTTACACCCAAACCATGATTAACATTTCTTAGGTCTTTGACTGCTTCCATTCAAATTATAGCACACGAAAAATTCTGCTTAACCTACACTATACTCTTACTAATAAATTCTTAAGCTCATTGGGCTTCCACAATCAACATGGCATCAACCGGAAAATATAGACCCGTTTTAGCTATGATTACTCGCGACACATATTTCACACAAATCACAAATCTCAAGAATACAATAAAAGAAATAATCTCATAAACCCTAAAAGAAATCTGGAGAAAAGTCAATGGTAACGCCTCACTCAATCCTGGAACCACAGAGTCCTCCTTATTTAGCGACGCTAATTCAGCAGGAAAATTGACTCGTCCAAGTAAAGTTTGTGACAACGTAACTTTCTCCTCAAAATGCGTGACTCGTCGATGGCCGACACGAAACTGATCTCCCTTGCGTTCTCTAACTCCTCAGTACCTTCCCGCTCGCGCCGCAATTCTCGGCCCAGTCAGTGCTGCCCTCCCAAGCTGTATTCTTGGGACTCTGGTCGATGGAGTTCGGTCCGCCGTTCCGGTATGTGGAACGCCGGCCGGTGAAAGATGGCTGCCTCCATAATAGCAGATTTGAAGATTGAATTACTTATTTCCGAATTTAGAAGAATTCATGGCCTGCTCCAATTCGAGATTGTCGTAAAGCGAGATTCACGAAGGCTCTAGCGAATTCATCTCAATTCGCGTCAATTAGTTTCTTTTTACTGGGAGGATATTGAATGTTAATACATATTTATTGTACAAAAATGTTAAAATTTACTCAAAAACATTCAGTTTGCACAATTTTGACAGAAATGTATACGGTGTTCTTCGTAAACTGCCTTACCGCAGGAGGCACAACAGTAAAATGTCTTTTTGTCAGCTTAATATACAGCTAGGAGTAATAGTAAGGAAACCAAACTGTGTGTCAAAAATTTTTCGCCATATTTCGGACATAGTTTAGGGAAGGACGTACGCTAAAATGTAAAGGAGTTCGCCTCATTTTGAATGGAATGTCTTCTAGAGCATTTTGATTGGTGGGTTAGTCATGATTCAAATTTACCGCCAAGAAGCCACCAATAAAAAACTTCTTGTGCAGATATTCCACTCAAAACGAGGCGAACTCCTTCACAATTCAGCGTGCGTCTTCCCCCAAACTATGACCGAAAATTCAAGGTTCATTTTTCATTCGCACGCATATTGTCGTTACAGGATCAATTGGAGCAGATTCTAGATGTGCACCTCTACATTCTTTTTTCCACTAAGCAACTGTCATTTCATTACATCATTACATGAAAACATTATGTTGATCACATAAATACCAACAAATACCAAATAAAGCAAAACATTTAATATTAAAAAGATGTTAGTTTTGTTGACTAGCGTAAGTTTATTTTTGTTTGTCGATGGAATGACGGTTTTTGATCTACTAGTCTTTGTGAGTTGAGGGCGCTGATCGAAATACAATTTATTTTGGATTTTGAAGCTTCGAGTTAGCACCTTTTCATTTCGGTATCCTTGAGATTCACCCTTGTCATCTAGACACGTCAATATATTTCATAAAATTTGAAGCCACAATTTATAAAGATAATTTCAATTATTAACAAAATCACTATTTATAAAATTCGCTCTATCTGTAATTTCAATTCTTGGAGAGACATCTGTGAGCTCCAGGAATGTAAAAAAATGGAAATTCAAGAAAATTTCAAAACGCTGCGGACAAAATTTGTTTTCCAAATTCTTCCCTAGTTAGGCTGAGAAATTATTTTTAAATTTGATTATAAATCAATTATATTTACATTATATCGTGAAATATGTGGGATACAATCATCTATGTAAGGACAAAAAGTAAGATGAAAATAAGATTATACTAGAGGAAATGTAAGGCCACGAAAATTTCAAATGTATTAGAATGTATAAGCTGAATTATTTGTTTATCAAATAAATATATAGGAATTTTCAATCCAATCACATTTTGATTTATATTTTAAACTTTAACATTCATCATTCATAACTTCATCTAGAATTGGAAAGTATCTAATACTCTAATTCTAAGTATGTAGTTTTTTTCAACAATTCAACCGAAATAAGTTCTTTCCTATCCATGTCAATCCATTCCTATCTCCTCTTCAAACCTTCAAATGGCCAACTACATTCATCTGATGCTATCAGCGTGAGGTTGGTCGATGCATATGAGCGCATTTGAAACCCCACACGAGAGTCCCTTCATCACTGCGGATTAAAAACTTTTTATTTTGGTGGTCATCACTTTGCAAAATGTTATGACCTCCATATCCCCAATAAAAATTTTTGGGCTCCTTTACTTTTTCCAAAAAATCAATTTTTTTGTGGAGGTGCTAGCTTACATTAAGCCAGCACCTCCACTTCCTAAAAACACAAAATAATAAAATTTCAATTACAACGGAATTTTGGGATTTTTTTGGACTCTTAGAATCCACATAAAAAAAGTTCCCCAAAACAACCCTTAAGCTCCAAAAACAACCCCCTTCACAAAATTTGAATTTTTCGCGAATTTAAACCAGGCATATTTTTGGGCTTTTTTTGGCTCCTCGAAAATACCCATTCTGATTTTTGGGCTCCAACCCTTGACATTAAAAATCAACCCCTTGGTGTCTCGCAGATGAGACTTTCTCAAAAAATAATCTTTTCTGGAATTTTATAGTGTATATAGAGTCTCTGATTTTTGGGCTTCTCGAAAATACCCACCCCGATTTTTGGGATCCATCCCTAAACATGAAAAGTCAAACCCTTTGGTACCTCGCAGATGAGACTTTCTCAAAAAATAATCTTTTTGGTAATTTTATAGTGTGGATAGATTCTCTGATTTTTGGGCTCCTCGAAAATACCCACTCCAATTTTTGGGCTTCCATCCTTAACATTAAAACTCAACCCCTTGGTACCTCGCAGATACGACTTTTTCAAAAAATAATCTTTTCTGGAATTTTATAGTGTGTATAGAGTCTCTGATTTTTGGGCTCCTCGAAAATACCCACCCTAATTTTTGGGCTACATCCCTCAACATTAAAAATCAACCCTTTGGTACCTCGCAAATGAGACTTTCTCAAAAAATAATCTTTTTGGTAATTTTATAGTGTGGATAGAGTCTCTGATTTTTGGGCTCCTCGAAAATAATTATCATCGGAGATATTAACTGTCGATCCCTTGAGAAATCCAATCACACATACTGTGAATAATGGAAATCTACATTATCGATCAATGTTAATTCCTCTAATACAGAAAAATTATTTTCTTCATACAGACTAAATAGAGGTATGAATTAAAATTTATTAAATACGTATTTATTCAGAAAAAAAGGATCTCTCTTCTCTCGCTTCCCTGGGATTCGAACACCATATCAACTATTTCCAGTCAGGTTCTCTAACCAATTGAACTACGGAGAGATCAGAGAAAGATACTGTTTATCTGATATACGCTAATTTTAGCAAGGTGTTACACAATCAATATTTTTGAATAGGAACCTGTATTATCATCGGAGAAATTAACTGTCGATCCCTTGAGAAATCCAATCACACATACTGTGAATCATGGAAATCTACATTATCGGTCAAAGTTAAATCCTCTAATACAGAAAAATTATTTTCGTCATACAGACTAGATGAAGGCATAAATTAAAATTGATTGAATTCAAATTTATTCTGAAAAAAAAGAATCTCTCTCCTCTCGCTCCACTGGGATTCGAACACCAGATCAACTGATTTCCGGTAAGGTGCTCTAACGAATTAAGCTACAGAGAGATCAGAGAAAGATACTGTATCTCTGATATACGCTAATTTTAGCAAAGTGTTACACAATCAATATTTTCAAATAGGAATTTTGGTTATCATCGGAGATAGTAACTATCGATTCGTTGAGAAATCCAATCACACATACTGTGAATAATGAAAATCTGCATTATCGACCAAAGTTCAATCCTCTAATACAGAAAAATTATTTTCGTCCTACAGACTAGATGGAGGTATAAATTAAAAGATTCATAAAGAAGGCTATCCTTTGAGAATAGTTATTTCAACTATTAACACTCCCACGAAATTTTTAGAACAAAATTTTAATGTGATACTCAAAGACTCCATTACAACTTCAAAATTCAGTATTAAAAATAGCTGGGAATTCCAAAAAATTATTATTAAAAAAACTGTTCATGATGACCATGTAATAATTTCTTTGTATGTTGTTGCAATGCTTCTAAGTATGCCCTTTGAATTGGTTGGACAGGCAATTTTCAATAGATGGGACAATATAAAAACACGTTCTCGATTAAGTCAAATAGAATTTATTAAAGGGATAGCTTTTATTATGAACTCAACTTATTTCAAATTTAATGGATCTTTTTATAGACAAAAGTTTGGTACTCCCATAGGTTCAGTCATTTTTCTGATTTTAGCAGAAATAGTTATGGAAGATTTGGAGGTCTTTGCTTTCAAGAAGCTAGATTTTATTTTTACCTTTCACTTCCGTTATGTTGATGACACCTCAATATGTGTTCCTCTAGAAAAGTTGCAGGCAGTTATTAATGCTTTTAATGGTTTTCATCGAAAACTTAAATTTACTCATGAAATAGTGAAAAATAATAAAATCAGTTTTTTGGACATAGGAGTAATCAAAGGTCGGGATGGTAATATTATTACCAATTGGTATAGGAAAATTACATATTCAGGTAGAATTTTGAATTTCTTTTCTGCTCATCTTTTTCAAAACAACATTGCAATAAGCAAAAACTTGGTTGACAGAGCTCTAGGTTTGTCCCGCATTTCATTTCACAAAGAGAATTTGAATATTGTTAGAAATATCCTTTTTCTTAATCATTACCCACGAAAGTTAATTGTGGAAAACGCAAAATACTTCCTCCTTAATTGAGTTCCTCGTTTTAGTTGAGATTGAAGATCTCGCACAGGGAAGAGGCAAGAGTAGCCAATAAATAAATCATAAATGAGATTCAACAATTTATTATACAAAATGACCATGAAAACTTATTGATTATAAAGAGCTTAATACAAGAAGTTGAATGAAGACTTGTAGATTTTCTCTAATCCTCGGCCAGTACCTTTGAAATAAAGGAAACTCATATATTATAGCTCAAGGGAGTTAGATCAATGAAATTTAAAATTATTAGAATTCAGACTTACCGGTGTATTAATTTGATTGAAGAATCAAAATGAGATTGAGATGATGATTCGTCTCCGAGTAGTGGTGTCGAAGAAGGGCTTGTGCACCTTGATGTGTTTCCAGAATTATGTGAATCCTTAATTGGGTTTTAGTTAAAAAGGGTTCACTGGTTAAGAATGGTGGGTCCAATTCAAGGTGGAATTCGTTGAAAATATTCCGAAGGATGGGAAATTCCTGCTTCGGGTTTCCCGGTGGACAACGCTGTCACAAGGGCACACACACTAACACGCGAGAAATACTGGGTTGAGACACTAGACACTGGACGAAAAAATCGTAGAGGAATAGAGAAGAGCGTTGAACGGAACTATAACTTCCACTGGTGACTGTTAACTGTAAGTGTAACTGGTGACTGGCCCATGCTGGTCTTTTGGGATTTATATAAGGCCTATAGGGACGTTGCTGTGTCTTCGGACGTTGGTGCATACGCCGACTTCACGTGTATATATAGATATACTATACGGCTTACAACGTTTTCAGTATATCTATAGCTATGTCCTTCAGCTTCCACGCGCTTCTCTCCACGCATTCGAGCGTGACCGCGCTTAGAGTGGGGGTTTATGGCTTCTTGGAATTATACTCCCCTGCAGCCCCGGAAACGGCATTGCTCGGAGTTTGGACTGTATTATCAATTAGTTATTACGTTGATGCATGACCTATTTTAATAAATTTAAAAGCCGTAAAAGAAAAGGTATCGCTGAAAAGTTAGACAAAAAAAAGTTTAACCTTTATTGTTGAACAACAAATTTTGCTTATTCGGAATTGAATATCCGCAGCCACTCGTTATACTTGGAAGACTTTCGGTGATTGAAAACAGAAAATCAAAATCCGTTAAGAATTGTACTGTCGGGCCATTTTGGTCCGAAAAAAATTGCCTTCAAAAACAACACACTTGTCTCCCACATTCTTGTTCATCTAAAACCTTTATAAATTTCCAGTCGAAAAGTCTCAATATTTCATTCTAAAGCAAAAAAAAGTCTGTTTTTATCATTTAAAAAATTCAAAATGATTACATTTTGGACACTTCCCGTGCATTTAAATAATTGTTGGCCTAAAAGTATCGCCAGTGCCGCCACTCGGCCGCGGTCGACATTTCCGTCACTTAGTCTGTACTGCCAACCGTCTGGTTACATTCGTCTATTCACATGAAGTTCAATGTTCGTAGGACAAATTGAAAAGCTGATATATATCGCTCTATTCTATAGAATAAAGCTACACACACACACATATGTGTGTATATATATAATTAAAAACTAAAGGTTGACAACAACCGGAGGGTCCCACTGGGAGCAACTGCCATCTAAAAAATGACATCGGCTCCCAGTAGGACCGCGGTAAATTCCATTCATGGCCACGTCTCACAACCGTGAGATGAAGAGGGTTCTCAAAGCACCTACGGCCTTGACGATTACATTCTCATTGCAATACTCGCGCTTCGCGCTCAACAGCTAGTTTATACAGACGATTGCTTTTGAAAAAAAAAATCATGTGAACAAAATAAAACAGAAATTTTTTTCCAAATTCGAAAATGCTCTTATTTTTTCAATTTTGATCGAATCACAAAATTTTATAGGAATAGCTTCGGAATATATTTCACATCTAGTAAAAATTTTGATAAACATTGTTTCATCTATTAGAAAAATATATTTTTTTCTCTATTTTTTGAAAATTTTCGAAATGTTGAAAAGCATCTAACTTTTTGAATTTTTATCAAAATTAAAAATTTTATTCGGATAATTTTTAAGACTCTTTCCCATAAAAAAAAAACTTGGACACAATTTTCTGAAACTTGGAATTTTTTTTTCTTCAAATCTTGAAAATGCTCTCAAATTTTTCATTTTGGTCGGAAATATCTGGTTAACGAACTTAGCCTTCAGTTTGGGACCCTTAGAAAGTTTATGAAAGGCTGACTCAATTCGAGAAATCCTTCACAAGTTAGCGTGGCTACAACATTCAGGTAACCATACATACATACAGACATACAGACAGACATACAGACAGACATACAGACAGACATACAGACAGACATACAGACAGACATACATACAGACATACAGATATACATACAGACATACAGACATACATACAGACATACAGACAGACAGAAACTGAGAAAATTTTATGATTTTCGGAATCTGTGAGTGCCAAAACGTAATATGAAAAATTAAATTCGTGCTAAATTCTCCGAACTCCAAATGACTCAAAAATATACCAATCTGTTTACCTTTTTGAACAAAAATTATTTTATAAATGCAAATACTAAATATTGAACTTGAAATGAAAACTTAGAAGCTTCTCTCAGCATTTGAGGATTTTTTAAACGTACTTTTGTACACTTTCTAATTGTAAACAGATGAATTTAGAGGAAAATGCAGGCACAATATCCTAATTGAATTTTTAACTCAATAAAAATTTACAAACTTATATGGTCTTCAACATCTTCAAACATAAGTTCTCAAGAAAGAAACGGAATTTCCAATAAGATCCAGATATTGATTTCCAACTAAAATGATGAATCTTAAAAAAGAAATTCCAACAATAGTTAAACATTAATAAACAAAGTAGTTTGATTTTCAACCACAGGTATGATTTCCTAACCAATAAGAATAATTTTTCGCCAAAATACAAATGATTATAAAAATACATAAATTTCGAATCAAATTTTTGAATTTTCGACTAAAAAAATAAGTTTTTTATCAAACATGGAATATTCAAATATACAGTATGACAAATTACTATAAAAAATGAATTTTCGACCGGTTTAATTCAACAAAACAGACGACTTTTTAACAGAAAAGTTGAATCTTGAACCAAACGGAAGAGTTTTAAAAATAAAAGATTAATATTCTACCCACAAAGGCAAAGTTTTAACCGAAAAGTTAAGTTTTCAATCAAATACTTGAATTTTATACAAAATTCTTGAATTTGTAAGCCAAGCAGGGGAATTTTATATAAAACAGTCGCATTTTCAACCCGAAAATGTGAATTTTCGACAAAAATGTAAAGCACAAAGAAATAGTTCGATGTGCACTACAATGATGAATTTTATAATTTAACTTTTGGCTTGAACATTCGACTATTTGCTTTCAACGGCAGCATTCCGAACTCTCCTTCAACGAATCAGCAAATGGCTACAAAGGAATGAAATTCGACTGCAGATCCTGGGACGTAACAACGCGTATATGTGCTTTGTTGCCCATTGCTACCAACTGTCGCGTGTGTTTCATTGGTTCACGTTCCAGTGTTCCGGTAAATATTGAACTGCACTGAACAACCAAAACACTGGAATATGAACCAATGAAACACGCGCGACAGTTGGTAGCACTGGGCAACGAAGCACATATATACGCGTTGATATCAACGTACGTCGACGTACACAAAATTATTAGGACAAATTGTGGAGCCAGCCTAATATTTATCGCGATTGTCTGAAGTTTGATACCAAAGCTTAGATCCTCAAGGGAGAGTTGAGACACGGGGTACTTCAATTCTGATTGGTGCCACCGTACCGGAACCAGTTAAACTCTTATGAATTTTGATTGGCTTGAGTTGGCGCTATTTTCAAATCACAATTTTATTTGCAAAAGGATTTAATACAGAATAGAGACAAAACTCAAACAATAACATTATAAATGATTGGAAAGGTTATTTATCAAAGGTAGGAATTATTAATATTTACTTTAAAACACATATACTTCAAAATTTTCATAAACAAAAGAATTAATAAAAAATAACACTGTTCAAACTTTTCGCGCTCCATGAAAATACTAAATTCTTTATTTTAGTTATGTTTTATCATTTAGTGAAGTAAACTGCTGCTATTGATAGACAGCTTATTTGAAATGCCAAAATCGAAAGAAAAATTGTTGATTTTTGAATATTTTGAAAGTTGCTAAAAATGAAATTTCTTAACTTTTTTTCGTTATGCCTTTTTAATGTACAAGGTATGGTAATTAAGTTCACTAGACATAAAAAGTTCCATTTTTACCCAAGAAATACAGCAAAAATCGCTGTTTTTGACACTTTTACGTCCACTTTTACGATCTTCGGAAAAATATGATCCAACTGGGTTATTTGGACCCCGGATTCGGATTCAGCAACCCCAAAAACATACAGATATGCTTGTTTAGTTTACTGGGCATGAAGACTTTTTTTTTGCAAAAATATACAAGAAAAAACGCTGTTTCGTCGATTTTGCGTCTATTTTTGCGTCTTTTGGAAAAATACGAGCTAACTTAGATATTTGGCCTCCAGATTCAGCGACCCCAAAAACATAGATATGCTGGTTAAGTCCACCGGGCATGAAAGTACTTTGTTTTTTGTAAAAATATACAAAAAAAATCGCTGTTTTCGTCTATTTTTGCGTTTTTCGGAAAAATACAAGTTAACTTGGGTATTTGGACCTCGGATTCGGATTCAGCGACCCCTAAAACATATAGATATGCTGGTGTAGTCCGCCGTGCAGACCACTTTTTTTGCGTGCCGGTGTAATTTGAGTTAATATGTCCATTTACGTTCCTGAAAACATGAATGCTATGTCCCGATGTGCTTGAAGTTCTGAACATTCAAATGAACGAATTTTTTTTATTAATTGCTTTATAAACTATAAGCAGTGCAAAAATAGTAATTTATCACGGAAAGTAATGCAATTATAAATAAAAGTTATAAGGTATATTTTTATTTGTTAATGGAAACAATATTTCTGGATAAATTAGAATTGGGAATAGTATATTGTGTATCAAGGGCGTAAAGAAGGCTATTTTGAAGAGTGTGAATTTGCTGCCCGAGCGAAGCGAGGTTATGAGAACTACAAGATGGACTTTGTAGCCTTGGTATAGCCTGCTCAGCTCGAAAAGAAGTGCTTGATATTTCGCCAGTTTTTCTTCCTCCTTTGCAGTGATATTACGATCGGCTGGTGCCGAGAATTCAATCACCTAAATGATCTTGGTCTTAACGAATTGGACATAGGATGTCGTGGAGTCGTCGTAAAGATGTCGTAACTTGAATGCGAAATCAGAGTAAGTTAAATAGGAAAAAAGAAGATTGACGCATTTTGCGCCAATGCCATACAGGGCACGGAAAATTTTGACGCATTTTGCGTCAATACCAACGAAGGGGGTAAATAAATACATACTTATACGTAATATTTTAGGATCAAGGCAGTATTTAATACCATAATTCAGGTCCCTAGCATTAAAGAATCAAATATTTCAATGTCAAATTTGATAATTTTACAATGATTTAATATAACAAGTCAGGTTCCTATTAATGAACGGTACGGCACAAGCACACGGCATTTTTGCATTTATTTATTTAAATATTACTTCACGATTCGGTTCGTTGACACCAGTTGAGACTCTGAGGTTAGAAAACGTGTTTTTTTTTAGCTTTTCAAATTCAAATCCTACACTACTCGACACATACGCCACTACATTCAGTGGTCAGTCTGCGAAACTTTCTGGCTTACATTAGGGAACTTCTTTCACCACGAGAGCCCCCGGACCTGTGTAAACGACCGTGGCTAGAACCTTCGTGTCAAAATCTCGGCTATGCTTTTTTGCTGAAAAAGTGAGGTTCATCTCAGTTTATGGTGCTGCGAGGGCTTTGGCTGATTCAAATCGAAGGCTCAAACCGACGATGGATCAAAAGACCAATTTCTATTTTCATTCCAATTTTCGTGGTAGTAGATAACGCATCAAGACGTGAATTTTAAAAAGTGACAGTTTTTATTATTCCGTAAATCGATGACTACATATTATTTCCTTAGGGTGAGAGTCTTTTAATTATTATTATTATTATTATTATTATTATTATTCGTATGGGCATGCACAAGCCTAAAAGAAAAGGACCCAGTTCTTAGATTTTCCCGCCCGCTCGTCAGGCCTGCGTCTATTTAAAATATGATTAAAAAAATATAAGCTGTCTACAAAGTGTAGACTATTTGTTAGTAAAATGTATAATAAGTATCAATTGTTATCCTACATTGAAAATTTTTTCTCTAGTCCCAACAAGAAGAGTAGCAACTACATTCAGAATGAGTCCCCTCTCACCATGACACCTCAAATTTCTGACATTTATTTACTCCATTTTTGGTCAAAATTCATCTTTTCAATTTGAAATTCCACTATTCCAGTCAAAGATTCATTATTCCATTCAACATTTCATAACGTAGGTGCATATTGTAACTATGTTGCTAAAAGAGCGGTATTCACTTACAAATTTATTTCTTCATCTGAAAATTGAAGTATTGTATTTTCGATTAAAATTGTATCTTTGTTATTTGAAAATGTAACTATTTGGTTGAAAGTAGACCTTTTTAAGTTATAAATTCAACTATTTCATTCAAAATTTGTGTATTTTATTGAAAGTCTTTGACGAAGAAGGTGCAGATCTCGAAACAGTGAAGGTGCGTGGATTGGCTTTCGCTGATGATAAGATTGTTATGGCAGAATCAATCGAGGACTTACAAAGAATGTTGAATAAACTTAATACAAGCATGAAGAACATGGGGTTAAGAAGTGGTTTACTGAGTTCCGTTGTGATCGTACCAGCACAAGTGACGCCGAACGTTCAGGTCGCCCAAAAGAGGTCCTTAAACCAGGAATCGTCGATAAAATCCATGGAATGATATTGGATGATAGGAGAATGAAAGTGCCTGAGTTGGCTGAGGCTGTAGGCATCTCAACTAAGCGGGTACATCACATTTTACATGAATATTTGGGCATGAAAAAACTATCCGCGAGATGGGTGCCGCGATTGCTCACACTGGACCATAAGCGCAACCGTGCGACAATTTCAAAGGAGTGTTTGGCAATGTTCGGCCGCAATCAAAACGAGTTTTTGCGCTGCTTCGTAACCGTGGACGAAACGTGGATCCACCACAACACACCGGAGACCTAGGAACAATCAAAACAGTTGGTTTCTCCGAGTGAACGTGCATCAAAGAAGGCGAAGATGGGTCTGTCGGCCAACAAGGTCATGGCCACAGTTTTTTGGGATGCTCTCGGTATCATTCACATCGATTACCTTCAGAAGGGTAATGCGATCAACGGCCAATATTATTCAGAGCTCTCGGACAGATTGGATATTTATTTGAAGCAAAAACGACCGCATTTGTCGAAGAAAAAAGTGCTGTTCCATTGGAACAATACACGAGTGCAGAAGTGTGTTGTCACGATGGCAAAATTCCATGAATTGGGCTACGAACTGCTACCTCATCCAGCATATTCTCCAGATTTAGCCCACTGCGACTATTTTCTGTGTTCAAACCTGAAGAAATGGCTGGGTCGTAAGAGATTTGGGTCGAATGAAGAGGTCATCACGGAAACAAACGCCTATTTTGAGGGCCTTGAGAAAACCTATTATTAACCCTTGGTACAGGGACCCTCTATCCGCAACCCCAGGACGCGTTCGGTGGCTTTGTCATAGGCCCTTCAGTTCTATCCCAAAGGAATTGAAACCGAATATGCACATATATATATATGGGGGAGAGGAACCCCAGGTGAACAGGGCCCGAAGGTGGACACCATAGGATAAGTTTTGTGCATTAGATAGTTGCACTGAATTTCTGTCCTCAAAGTTTTGAGAAGTTTTTTTCTCAAGGGGTTAAAGTCATCGAAACTGACGATTTTGAAGAGGTAAATATCGTTATAATTCTTTCCATGTACCGTAACATAATATTCCAAATGAATTTGAATAATATTGCGTGTGAAAAATTCTTTCACCTACGCTTAAAAAATTGCGTCATGATTTTTTATGAAAATGTGTCCATTCGTAATATTTATCAACATTTGTGATTGTAAATGTGAATTTTATCAATTTTAAAAAGTTTGTGATGACAGAGAACATGGGACTTTGAACAGCCGCTGAAAAATTCGGAGTACCGAGAAATGGTTTAAGGAGATATTTCATAAAGCCTTTATCCCGGGTAAAAATATTTGGTCTTGATTTTGCCTTGGGTGAAGACCGATCCAAGACAATTGCAAGTCATTCTGTATGTCCAACTCGTGAGACGGAGCCAGACCATTTTTGATGTCTTAAGGGTCTCTGAGGGTCATCATCAATCCACTTTAAACTTTATAAAATGTATATGTTATTTATATTCATGGTATTTATTTAGTATATGGTAATCAGTTTATTTGTCTTGAATAATTATTATTCTTTGGATGACGAATCTAAAAATGTTGTCCATTTTTTCCTATCTCCAACAGTTCACTAGATACCCCACGAATTACGTGTTAAAGTAGTCAACTTTGACATTAATTATCTCCGCATCGGTACGGTTGAAAAATTTGAAATTGATTTAGCATATAAATAATAATTCTATTTAAACATAGCTCCTTTTTAAAAAAATTCTACCAGAGATCGATTTTTTTACATACAACCTTAACCAGGACTAAGAAACAGCTATTATATGGCAGGAACATGTACTGAAAAAATGTTTGAATTCTAGAAAATGTGCCAAGAGAGACTGGGCGTTTACATGACAAATGCTTAAGGTATCCATGAATATATCAAGAGAAAGATTTTATAGAAAAACAATTCAAAAGTGGGAAGCTCACGCAGCACACGTAAAAATTGACTGAGATAAAATACCATTATCGGCATAACCCAAACTAAGTGGGTACAATTCAAATTATAAAATCGGCCTAATAGTATAAAATTACTTTCAGGAAGACCAGTATCAAGATTAAAACCACTAGTTTAAATATGAGATCATGTTTGCTATCTGAAGATTCGTGTGTACACGGTATAAAAAGCTGCAAAATGTTTAAAATATATTTATCAACGGGCATAAAATAGCCAAACAATAATAATATCACACCATTGTGTGTAACCATACCGTAGAAAGCATAATTGCTATTAGAATCGCTCTACGTGTTGCAGCAGTGACAGCTGAATCCTAGGCGTGCCATCATCCTTTCGACAAAAGATCTTTCCTCTGGCAATCGAAAGATATTTTATCCTCTTTTGTCTCCTTAAATTCAATGCAGAAGCGTAGATCCTTCGATTATAGGGCGTCAAAGCCTCACGGATAAAAATGAGACTTTTCTCATTATCTGGCCAGCCAAGATTGGTTTTAAGAGATCAGGTATCCTTTTTGCGCAAAAACGGATATGAAGCTCTTTATCGGCAAGAAGAAGAGCATCATCCTCTAGCGAACATAACACCTGTTCCAGCAAGACCACCTTTATTTAATATTGTTAGCTCTAAAAAAGTATCCAGTGGTGAAATTTTTATCTCCAACTGTCCCGTCTGCCGCGTGAGGCCATCCGCGGCTAAAGACCTGACTCCAAGAAACAGTGTTGAACGAAGTTTTCTCGCCTAAATATCCCGCTCTTACTTGCCTTCTAGGACAGAAGGAGCAGAACTGGATGACGTACACGTTCCTGTTGCGTCGGTATTGGTTGCTTCAAGGAACCATGATTGTAGCTTCCGAAGCCTAAAATTTCTCTCATAATAATTACATGGTAGCTCTAAGAAAGCATCCAGAGGCGATTTCTGTCACCACCAACTCTCAAGGCCGCTGTGTAAGCATAGAAGCAGAAAAAGACCATCTGAAAACTACACCATGCTCCTACTTTTGTATCTAAAACATCATCCCAAATGATTTCATACATCGTATTAATTTATCTATCTATATTCTAATCGCATCAAGCACTTGACTTAGTCCGTGGCTATGATGGCGTTATGAACACCTTAGTTTACCGCGAGCACATAATGAATATACCTGTGGGCGACACTAACTGCCAAGCGTGCAATCAAGAGTCAGAAACTCTTTGACATGTTCTCAGTGGATTCTCACAGTATGCACGTTACGGGTACATAGAGAGATGCAATGCGGCTCTAAAAGTGTCATATTACCATCTTAGGCACTTCTATGGTGTTGATCTATTACCCATCTTGCCATACGCCCAGGGGGAACTCGAGTCCGCTTTATATACATAAAAATCTGAGATACTCAAGGAATCTCAGAAAACTGAAGCGGAGCGAATCGACACGTCCGTAACCGATGGCTGCACAAGCTTAGCGGTGTATCGTGGGTGGCCGTTTTATTCCAGGAAAAAAATTCCCTGTCATTTCCCGCTGTTTTCTTGGTTCACAACAATTTTTGACGGTCATTGAAATTGAAATATTCGAACTCTTGAAGCTAAAAATATTTTCATTTGAAGTTATAAAAACTGAACTTCAAATCAAAACACTCAGAGAGGCATTTTGAATTTTGAACTTTTAAAGTTAACGCCTAACGATTTTTTTATTCAAACGCTCAATAATTGACGCGTATAACATGGAAGCTTCTAACACATTTCAAGCGAACAATTTTAAATTAAATGCTGTTGCACTGCAAAATAATTTTTTTTTAACTTTTATAAGTTTTACAGTTCGAAGATTTAACAAATATAAATCCACGCTATCATATTCAGTTCTCTAAATTAAAAAATAAATAAACAAATTTGTTTTACAAAATTATATCATTTAAAGAAATTTTATGTCAGAAAGAATAAAAATGGAATGATTATAATGTTTTTTTAATTAAACATTTTTTTCATATCAGAAGATAAATTAATTTTATTTTAAATCGTAAAAAATTATTAGTAAAACTCTTAAACTTCCTCGAATTTTTCTAAGCTGATCATTGTTTCATTTTCGATTAGGTATTCATCTCGCGCTTCGCGCTCGGTAATTTAATCGCCTCGCGCTACGCGGTCGGACACATTTGCCTTACGCTTTGAGCTCGGTTCCTCTAGGTTTTCGCACTTCGTGTGCTCGCTATTGCGTGCTTCGCGGGCCATACATATACAAACATATGTATACTTTCCATTTTAAAGATTACTATATCTAATTTTGCATTCATTAGTGAAAAAGATAAGTGAAAAAAGGATAGAAAGGTTATTCTTTATAATAAAAATGAATAAGTATTGAAAATTCTATCCATTCAAATAATTATTTGAAATTAAAACAAAAATGGTAACCATTAATTTCACGTGTATGGATATAGACATGTCTTATAATCCAATCAGTGGCACACGGTACATCGCGAGACTACTGTTGAAAGTAACAAACACAGTTACGGAAAATTGAGGAAATTTTATTTTGATCTATATTCAAAATGAAAAATTGTTTATAAACTTAAAAAATTTTTACCATCAATATTACGTAGTGAAGTATTCAAAGTCACGAGGCCAACTAACTTCCCTTTATGAAACACAGACTCATAATTTACATTTTTTCAGGTTTTAACAACAACAAAAATTTTCATTTTTTTAATTTTTTTTTAATTTTTTCACTTTTACGCATGATATATGTTAGCATATATTTAAAAAAACATGTCTTCCTGGTACTTATTGAACAATAAGGTTGCTAATAGGATGTAAATATTATTTAACATGTCATCTTGGTACTTATCTAAAAATAAGGTTGCAATATAATATGTACATAATTTTTGAATGAAGAAAAATCACCCAGATGCTTACCAAAATTAAGTTGTATATCCTCTTTGCTAATAAAAAAGGTACACTGAGGAAGTTGCCATATATGAGATATGTGCATAATTGTTTTTATGTACCAGTGAGTACCTCTGTTATAATGTTATGCTGAATTTCTCCTTAAAAAATATTTTAATTTTGTCTTTTTATTTTAGGATTATCAAAATTGCTGACAATCAAGCAGCATATTGTTGACAAAATATGGCTGTTATCTGACGCAAGGAGGAGAATACAGAAAAGGGAGAGATGGATTAGGAGAATCAAAAGTTTCTCGCTGAGCCATCTCGCCTCTTCAGTGATCAGCCTGTTTCTGTTAAAAATCCACCCAAGCCCAAAGAGGTAGAGACTCTTTGGAGAGACGTTTCCAAGATCCCGAAAACACTGAAGTTGAAAGAAGATACTGACAATATCACCCACTTCAAGGAATTTTGCGAAAAACCTCATAAAATCTCAGGAGGAATGTCCATCAGTCACTGCCGAAGAGGTGAAAAAAGCACTCAGAGGCACGAAGAACTTTTCCGGTGCTGGACCAGATTGTATCAACAACTTCTGGTGAAAGAAGCTTACTTCTACACACCAACATTTGGCCCGCATTTTCACCTGATATTTAAAGTCGGACACGCCCATTCCGCAGTGGCTGGTGTTAGGACACACTATACTCCTACCGAAGAAAGTCGACTCGTCCAACCCAAAGAATTACAGGCCAATAACTTGTTTAAACACACTGTATAAGATCTTTACAGCTGTCTTAAACAACAGGATTGTTCGGCAAATTGAGCCTGTGTGGTGTGAGATGTACGAACAACATGGCTCGAAAAAAGGTGTAGCAGGCTGTCGAGAGAGCCTGCTAATTGACAGGTGTGTCTGTAAAGACGCTTCAGCCCATCAACGCGTCCAGTCAATGTCCTGGAGTGACTACCGGAAAGCTTTCGATTAAGTCTCTCATAGACTTATCATCTGTCTGTTGGAAAGCTTGAAGGTGCATCCACACATAGTGAGATACATAGAGAGATTGACGTGGACATTTGACAAAAACCGGGGGGGTCAAATTTTACACAAATCTAACACCTTCTCTGGATGAGAATGTAAGAATAGGAGTTTTCAAGTACCATGAGCATTAAAGATGGTTATTTTATTGTTTTAATCGTTACAAATAGTATTCAGGACATGGAAAAAATTAAATATTTGGAAAACCCACACGCCAGATGAAAAAAAAATACAAAAATCAAAGTTTTTATGAGAATGCGTCCACTACACGGGCCGATTTTTTCACTATTAGTGTTATTTTTTGCGAATAAAACAGAAACTACACACCCTATCAAAAAGTGACCAATAACAAATTTGTAGATCATTTGGAAGTGCACAGTCTTTGTTCAATTATTATTTGTCGTATCTTGCATAGTTTGACCGAGGAATTGAATTTTTGATTTTTCAATAATTTTTGTGCAATAAAAATGGGAATTTTCGATTTTTCAAGAAAATTAAAAAATTCGTTATGATAATCATGTAGGGCGTGCAGAAAAAAAAACACTTTTTCCGCCTTGAATTTTTTTCGTGTGGTGCGTTGTTTGGCTGAAAATGTTAATTTTCGTTTCCTGTTTTGGATTTTGGAAATGCTGTAAGTCTGAAAATTTTGATTTAATCGAAAAATGTCATAAGAATAAATTGTTTGAATTTTTGAATACTATGAACGGACGCACATATAGTTTTTAAATTGTAAAAAAAAATGGCCTGAAAAATTTTCAAAATGCGCTCACTTTTTGAATTTTCATCCAAAATGGCTGTGTAACGAACGTGACCTTTTGTTTGCGAGACTAAAAGAGTATACCAAAGGCCAATCTAATAGGTCAATTCTTTCGAAAGTTATCGTGCGCTTTGACTTGTTCAGTGTGTGATTCAAGATCCTCAGTTCTTGGGCGAACTTTCGAACCCTTTCCGTGAATGGTCTAGCAGATGTTATGTAGTCGGTTTGAGCCTTTGATTTGAATCAGCCAAAGCTCTCGCAGCACCATGAACTGAGCAATTGATGGTCCAGAGGTCGGACTCTTACGAGATTTCTCCACGAAGGGAGGGATCCATTTCAGCCAGATCTTGGGGCTTAGGAGGAACTTGCATGTTGATTTTCCTTTTGGTGCTGAAATCGTGATCATCTCTCAGAAGGTGCCTGCTTTCCTTACGTTGATTACGCAAGGATTGAATCGAAATGTGCTGAAGCTCCGGGTGTTTTTGGCACCACAGAGTATGCATACGCGCTATGAAGCCTCGATGAACAGGGGTAATGTGATTTCGTCGTATCCTGTGACCGCCCACCTCACGATTGTGAGACGTGGCCATGAATGGGATTACTGCGGACCTGATATAGGGGCGAAGGACTAATCGAACTATCTAGTAGCTGGTTTCCTCCGAAATTTCCCTCAGGATAGCTGGCATTTGCGGTAGCGAGGCGCATCTGGTAAAGTGAATGATTAGAGGCCTTGGGACTGAAACCACCTCAACTTATTCTCAAACTTTAAACGGGTGAGATCTCTGGCTTGCTTGAAAAGTGAAGCCACGAGATTTCGGATGAGAGTGCCAAGTGGACGAATTTTGGTAAGCAGAACGGACACTGTGGGATGAACCGAACGCAGAGTTAAGGCGCCAAAATCGACGCCTATGGGATACCATGAAAGGCGTTGGTTGCTTAAGACAGCAGGACGGTGGCCATGGAAGTCGGAATCCGCTAAGGAGTTTCATCTAGCCACGTCTCCATCATTACTACTACATCCCATTGTGTCAAATTTCTCATGAACTCCCTATCCTTTCTTTCTAAGCCCGCTATATTCCTGTAGCATATCCTCCAATCTTCTCTACTTTCGTTTCTCGTCTCTTTTTGTTCCCTACTATTTCTTATTTCTTTATCTCCCGATCCTTTCTCTCCTAGTTTCCCGATACCTCATTTTTCCTCTCTTCCGCTCTTCCGCTATTTTCCTCAACTTATACTGCATATTCCTTTCTATCCATGTCAAATCATCCTCTATCCTCTCAGAGTTTCCACATAACAGCCTCTTCTTTGTAATTACTTCCCTCTTATGTTCCCATTTTTCTAGTTTCAACGGTACCATTCTCTCTCCTCTTCGCTCTTCCCTTCCTACACTTCGCACTTCCTCTATCTCTACCTTAGAATCAACCCTTTTTAGTACTTCTTGTACTCCTTCCATCAGCTCCTTCCCCTCTAATCTTAGACCCTGTATCACTCTGTTTTTTTTTTCTTTCTTCTCTCTCTTTTTTTTATATTCTTTGTTCTATTTTTCTCAGCCTTTCCTTCTCCTTATTCCCACTCTCCCCTACTCTAAACTCGTGGTTTAAGCTTTCTAATTTTTTTAAATCTACCTTCCAACTCCTCTACTTTTTTATTCTGCTCTTCCTTCTTTTCTAGTCTTTTCCCCAGCGTCTGCATCCTTTTCTCTAGCTTTTCCCTAACCTTTTAACATTTCCTCATTTCTTTTCTAAGTTTTGCCATTTTCTGCCTAATTTCTTTCCTTATTTCCTCTACCCTTTTCTCCTGCTTTTCTTCATATATCCCCATTACTTCCATCATCATTTTAACAATAGAGAGATTCTGCTTTCGACCAATCACGAGCCGTTTTATTTCTTTTCATCCCGCTACGTCATCACTTTTCCTACCTAGGGAGGAAAAGAAAACGGCTGCATTCAGCCACCTTCGCTTCGCTCTACAGGCACTGAAAATCGATCTTTCGATGAAGGTATGATGAAAATGTATATTTTGACATCCACATTGAATTGGATAGATTTTCTATTGGGAAAATGTGTTCAATTCTGCAACTGAATTGAAACTTACAGAACCGATCTGATAATCGTAAAATATCAATTCGGATCAAATGCTCCTTTTATGTAGGGTATTTACAAAGAAAAGTATAACGTCTTTTTGACCAAAAATGTGGAGTTTGACATAAAACTATATAACTAAACTTCTTACATAGGAAACTTATCTTTTGTTTCTATTCATCATTTGTGATATTTTGACAATTTCTGATTCGATTTATCGTGGTCCGAAATTAAGGAACTCATGCTGTAGTTTTCAAAAAAATATGTATGTTTGTATTATGCCTACCAATTATGTTTCGCCTAGAAACGTGTAGGCCAAGATTATAAAATAAATTAAAGAACATTTACTTTTACAATTAACGATCTGAAGATAACAAATATTTTGAATTTACAAGTTTTTACGATCCCTGACATATGTAATTTATCAGGCAAATTTTAAATTTTGAATAAGTTTAATTTATGGAACAATATAACATATGAACGGATTAGCAAAAATGTATAAATAGATTTCAAATATCCTATTTTCAAATAGCTATTTGCTATATATATATAAAAACTAAAGGTTAACAACCACCGCAGGGTCCCACTGGGAGTAACTGTCATCTAAAAAAATGAATATATTTAAATTTCGTACCTCTGAGAATTTTTCCGCTTTGAAAAAAATAATGGGTATTTTTTCCCATTTCAATACGAAATATTTTTGAGGTGACACTATTAAAAGTTTCTTCTGAACTAGATGGCCCGAGATGAAATAAAATATTTAGGTATTCCATTGTCACTCTAATGGTTATAGAAGATGGTCCCTTCATTACCAGTTAATTGTAAAATTTTCATCCTACTTCTGACCACAAACAATATTGTATTATAGTTTTACATTTAATTACAAATTTAAATTATCTCATGGACGAAAATCGTCCACAAATATTGTTTTAAAACTGCTTGGGATTGTGTAACTACTGCCTGTGGGAGATTCCCTGATTTCTTGTAGGGTCATATCTTCAACCTTGCCGCTGTCCATGTTTACTTTTACCCGGTGAAAGCCTCTTCTGTTTGGATATATTGCACGAAGTCTTTTTCTATCACCCAAGACTGCAAAAATGTCGCCATTGGACGTTGATAATACAGATTGTTCTTCGGTCGGCATGGTCAGAGGGACCGCGCTTTTTCCTCTCAAATGAATAGGTTTATCGGGAGGAAATGTATATCTTCGGATTTCGAACCGCCGGTTTGGATTTGTATTGGGAATGAGTCGAACAAATCTCAGTTCTGCGAGGTTATATCCAAGTACCTGTAAAGAAGAATGCCTGACAGGAGGAGACCTAGACCTGACACGAAGAGGAGGCTCGGAAGGAGGCGAAGACCTGACCGGCACATCAGTTGTGGTAGGAGGAACAGATCTTTCAGGAGATTGATGTCTTTCAGGTGAATAAGAAGTTCCAGAATGAGGAACCCCAGGAATAGGGTCGCCACTAAGTATTTGTAATAAATAGGCTCTTTTCTAAGCATAAGCTAACTAACTTTTCCCCGTTATAATTTTTCCTTGGATCCGCGAATTTACCTAGTACCCTTTCTGTATCTGTGTCTTGATGTTGGACGCCGAACCATCCATTCATAAGCTGTGCTTTTATGCTTATTTTATTTTACGAGTAAATTACAAAAATGTAAACCTGTTTTGGAGGGGCCTTTGTAAAGTGAACGGATAGTAGTCATAGTTGGCCCAATTTTAACAGTGTATGGTAAGCCAACAACCGGCAGAAATAGTCGGCCTGTAGTTATCATTTTGATATTGAGACCGACTTCCAGTAGCGATAGTTGGCCAACTTTTAATTGCGTGCGGTAAGCCAACAATCGGCAAAAATTGTCGGCCTATAGTTATGATTTTGGTATTTAGGCCGACTTCAAGTAGCCATAGGTATATCCCATCTTTGGTAGCGTATAATGAGCCGATATTCGACAGAAAAGGTCGACCCGTAGTTATCAGTTCGGTATTTAGGCTGACTTTAAGTAGCTAAGTTGACCCAATTTTGGTAGCTTATGATAATCTGATAGTAGGCAAAAAATGTCGACCCCCAGTTATCATTTCGGTATTAAGGCCAAGTTCAAGTAGCCATAGTTGGCCCAATTTTGATAGCGTATGATAAACTGACATTGGGCAAAAATGGTCGGCCCTTATGTGAGAGAAGTTTTAGGCTCCGGAAGCTACGATCATGGTTCCTTGAAGCAACCAATCCGGACGCAACTGGAACGTGCACGTCATCCATTTCTGCTCCTTCTGTCCTAGAAGGTAAGCAAGAGCGGGAAATTTACGCGAGAAAACATCGTTCAACATGTTCCATGCTAAGTAGGTAAAACAGTGAGGTTGGTAATGGAGATTCTTGCAAAGTAAGCATTATGAGGTTCTGTTTCAAGTTAAGTTTTAGGTTCTGTACCAGGCTGAGTTACCAACGTCAGGTAATTACCATCGGCCGTTATAAAGACACATCCTTAGCTATAGACTGAGCCTCAGAAGCTACATCAAGAGCCTATCTTAATAATAGCATGTAAATAACTGATGACGTCACTCAGTACTTCCTGGTTAGATTGTCTCAAAGATTTGGCGCATGCGCAATAGAATATATCTTCTTTGCGCAGACTCTGAATTAAAGTGGGGACAGTGAAGAGTGAGGATAGCGTCCTATAAAAGGTCAGAATAAACGCAGGGTGATCATTCCGTCGCATCGTTCGATGCAAGTATCATCGAGCGATCCAGAAGACGATACAACAGGTCCGGAGAGAGAATCCAAGGTAAGTGCTCAATCTATATTTGCATGTATTTTTGCTGGTAATATTAGTGCATGATAGTTTGCACGGCTTTTTTACTTACAGTGCATGGTAGCATTAATGCCTGGCGTTTTGCTTGTAGTATTAGTGCATGTCTTTTTGCTTGTAGTATTAGTGCATGACTTTTTGCTTGTAGTATTAGTGCATGGCTTTTTGCTTGTAGTATTAGTGCATGTTGCTTCGGAGTGGGGGTGGTGGTGACTGATATTGGTCTATAAAAGCTGAGAAATATTTGAAGTTTAACCATTCCTTCATCTGTCTAAGTGATCGGCAGTACGAACAACAGCAACAAGATGGAGACTTCAGCGCTGATTGACGAATGGGCTAAACTCATCCCGGTGATCGAGGAGGCTACGATCCTGCATCTTATGTAAATTTCAAATTTCTATCCCTCAGGGATTTTAGGCTTTGGCCGCCGCGGGCGCTGCCTGTCATATCCGTTAAATATGAAGGTCATGGCCGTACTCAATAGTAGTTCTGGGGAACAGCAACCACGGGGATGGCTCTCCTATAAAGGCATGTAGAACAAATGTGTCATCAGTTTTGAAGGCGGCCGAGTGGCGGCGCTGGCTGTACTTTTAGGCAGACAATTATTCAAATGCAGGGAAAAAATACAAATTTAATTTATTTTAATTGTTAAAATACGTTTTTCGCTTATATTTATCTCGGAAAAATGTTTTGTAGCATATTAACCCTCTGCCTGGTCATTTGACCGTTATCGTCAAAAATCGTCAAATGAGGCATGTAGGAAGGGAACAACCAATAGTAGTACTCATTTACGTAAAGTGATGTGTGTAAGTGCGACAGAGCTGTATCGTATAACTATTTTGAGGGGCACGAGTGCCCCACGACAGAAGCTTTTTAAATAATAGGTCAATTATTATTTAAAAATACTCAAAATGAAGTATCAGAACTAAAGTTGAAGAATATTCAAGAAAATTGCTCAAAATTGGATAAAAATTTACAGGTTTATGGTACGAAAACCATCATATGGAACATAACCTCAAGAAGGAAACGTCAAAATTGAACAAAATACTTTTGAGTGGAGGAATTGTTCAAAATTCATTTGACTCACATTTAATTTAAGGTGACATTGTGTATTAAACCGATTGTTTGCAAGATTTCATGCAATTTTCGCGCCGAAAAGGTCATTTCATATTCTGCAATAGTAGGAAGGAGAAGTTATGTTTTCGTGACAGGTAAGGAAGAAAATCATACAACATTCTGTGTGAAGAGAGATATTGCTTGCCTTTGTTTTCTGGCAGAAAGAAGTGAACTAAGTGTGAGAAGAGAACATTATCGACTTTTCTTACCTGAGTACCCAGAGCTAGCCACAAGAATGAATGCGCAGAATATAGCAGACCAAAAACGCTGAATATCTGTAAACAGATTGCTTGCGGCTGTTGAAGCAACTTCCATAAAAATGAATGTGGAACAGCAGCTTCCTATTGATGAATTCCCTTTGGAAGATAAGGACAACGAAGACCTAAGTGTAGCTGAAGGCATAGGTTTTTGTCATGATTCACTCGATTCCAGACATTTAAAACCAACACAAAGGCATTTTCTTTCCAAGTTCAGAGCGTTGGGGCCCAAAAATAAGCCTACAAATGCAGTCTTTGCCACACGAATGATCTAACATGGAAAATCATGCTGGATATGAATGTCAGCAAAGTAAGGCGCAACTTGCGTCAACTGGGTCGATATAGAAATGAAAATGGGACCATAAAGCTGATACACCATGTCACTAAAGTCATCCATTCTCGGTACTATGAGACATTAACATGTTGCATGAGATTATAGACCCATGAAGGCAAAGACTTGATGTGCCTTCTGCTAGCCTGCGTCGGCAAAAAAAAAATAGTGCAAGAAGCCAACAAAATTAAGGTCTTCAGGCAGATAAAAGTAGCTTTTACCGTGAAATGTGTGGAAAGCAAAATTATTAGCAAGACACCAAAGTCCCTCAATTGTAAAGCATGGCTTACCACTGGTCGGGTATTCGGGGGAAAATGAACAGAAGCAATTTCGATGCGGCGTGTTTCCAACTAGAGAAAGCAAGAGCAAGCAATCATAACAATGGATGGAAGAATTTGAAGAGACAGCCCTTCTCTGCGGATGGAGCGATATGCATAAAGCTGTTTATGCAAGACGCTTATTCAAAGGATCAGCTAGGTTGTTTGTCAATTTGGAGGACTGTAAACATTCCTGGAAAACCATTAAGAAGGCCCTGTTGCGAGAATTCAAGCCAAGGATTGAGAGTCATGAGATACATCGAAGGTTGTGGCAAAGAAAGAAGAAGAACGATGAGACGTACCACGAGTACTGCTACCGTATGATGGAAATCGGGGCACAAGTCGAAATGGAGCAGAGCGCAATTATCCAGTATATTGTTGAAGGTATTGAAGGAGACCAGGTGAGTAAAATGATTTTGTTAGGAGCTAAAAGTATTCGCGAGCTCAAGTCGAAGTTGGATATATACGAACAGATAAGGAATAAACCAAATAAAAGTTTTGATGCGAATAAAGCCGATAGATGTTTTAATTGCGGTATTATTGGGCATAAAAGTAAAGATTGTCCGACGAAAGATAAAGGTTTAAAGTATTTCAAGTGTGATGATTATGGGCATAAAGAGCGCGAATGTAAAAACGCGAATTCAGAGAAAAGTCGAACTTGTAATGTTATTAAGACGAATTCAGTGAAGCATTATAAAACTGTCGCAACTAACGGGAGGGAATTAGAAGCTTTAATTGATACAGCAAGTGATTTGAGTTTTTTAAGAGTTGACAGTTTAGTTCAAATCGGAGCATCTTGTTTGGAGAGGAATGTGACGCGTTTCGGAGGAATCGGTTCAAAGGGTTTTCCCTTGTCTACTTCAGGAACGACTGAAATAAACCTAATTATTGATAATGATTGTTTCCATGTAAAGTTGCACGTTGATTGCGTGAAATGTTTTAGCCTGACTTTACTCTCATGTTCTTTTACACGTTGGCTCACCGCCCTCCCGGTTTCTCGAATATAGACTTTGCCACAAGGACAGGGAATTTTATATACTCCCGGATCACTGTGAGGTGCCTTTTTATCTTTAGGGTTTTTTCAGTAGTTGTCCTATTCTCGCAGGTGGTCTAAATATTGTTTGAAAATTGTATTTGTTGAGAATTCTTCCTATTTATTCTGCGATACTTTAAATGTAGGTTAGGATGGTAGTCGTTTCTTTTTCTCTCTTTCTTTAGTGGGTTTTGTTGACTTGTTATTTTGAGTGTATTTTCTTATTGCTTTCTCAATTTGTTTTTTTGTGTAATCGTTTTGTATTAGGATTTGTTGAACCTTATGTAATTCCTTTTGTAAATTATCTTCATCTGTTATGGAGAAAGCTTTGTATAGAAGGGAATTGATGACCGATTGCTTTTGAGATGGTTGGTGGTGGGAGGAGGCATCTAAAGATCTGTTTGTATGAGTGGGTTTTCTGTAAACTTCGTGTCCTAACGTGTTATCAGGTCTTCTGTAAATTAGTACGTCCAAGAAGGGCAATTTTACGTTTTGTTCAATTTCCATGGTGAACTGGATATTAGGGTGTAAATGTTTGATGAAATCGAAGAACTTGTGTAGTTCATCTTGTCCATGTCTCTAGATGACAAAAGTGTCGTCAACGTACCGCCACCTAAATTCCGGTTTGAGCTTGGATTTGTTAAAGATTTTAGTTTTTAGATTTCCCGTAAAGATGTTGGCTATTACAGGTGAGATTGGAGATCCCATTGCTGCTCCTGAAGTTTGTTCATAGAATTGGTTATTGACTAAAATGTATGAATAATTATCATTGTATGTTTTGAATGACTGCAAGTCTACCAAATCTGCCTCCCACAAATCATCGACATTATCAATGTTATAGTGTGCTCTTCTGAAACGTTTTCTGACTGGCAGATGAAGATTAAAACTTTCTTGACTTTTTAGCCAGTTTAACACCTCTTTTATTTGACGAGATATTCAGAAGCCGCGTATTTTTCCAATATTGACTATTTCCCATAAGCTCTCGTGGTATGGATATTTCGCGAAGGAAACTAGGAAACTGCAGCCTTCAAGAACGACAACTATTTTTCTATGGCGTAATACGTCATTTATAAGATCAGTAATACTTGAGTTCTCCACCCGACGATCATCGATAAAGACTGTACCTTTTTTATCCCAATATAGTCTATTTTTTACACCCGGTTTTTGTAACTGGTCTAGTAACAATTCTGCCTTATTTTTGTATGTTTTTGGAACCGATGTAACAATATCCTCAGTATTAATGGTTGTGTTATTCACCATATAATTCACCTCCTCCTCCGTACCATTTGTCGTATCACTGGGTTCTTGCTTGTTTTTTGTCGTTGTTTTTCGCGATTCCTCAGTGAAGAAAAGAAATTTTTGCAGAACTTGTTGGTACATTTTCCATCTTTCACGATCATCTTTTACCGACTGTGAATTTAAAATTTGACTCATTTCCATATCCAACCTAGTAAGAGCATTGCCCGGTGTTTGGGTGGTTGGTAGAGACAAATTTACATTTGGAACATCATTTTGCTGTTGTTTTGGTGGAAATTGTTGAGCGATCGAGGTCTGTTGTTGGAGTTGTGACAGGCGATCACTAGGCACGAGTACCATTTTTCAAAATGTTGAACAGTGAAACTTATTTAGTATGAAGAACACATGAACGACGAGGTAATTAACGTTTTCAAGAGTCGAAGAAATGATAATAAACAAAGGTTTTGTGAGGTATAGTTGTCAAGAGATTTAACGGTCTTTATTAGGTCGCATTCATACAGAAAACGGTGTTTATCGGGTCGGCGAGGAAATGAGATTTTGTTTAATGGGATACAGAGAGGATAGTGTGCTGAGATGTTTGCAACCTTTTTTTTCGTTTTTAACCTTTTAGTAAATTCGTGGGAAGAAAATACATAAAACGGTGTTTATCAGGTCGTCAAAGTAAAAGCATCAAAATGACATGTAAATGAAAATGTTAAACAGTGAAACTTATTTAGTATGAAGAACACATGAACAACGAGGTAGGTAACGTTTTTCAGAGTCGAAAAAATGATAATAAACAAAGGTTTTGTGAGGTTCAGTTTTCAAGAGATTTAACGGTTTTTATCAAATCGCATTCATACATTAAACGGTGTTTATCGGGTCGGTGAGAAAATGAGATTTTGTTTAATGGGATTGAGAGAGGGCAGTCTCCTGAGATGTCTACTACCTTTTTTTTGTTTTTAACCTTTCAGTGAATGCGTAGGAGGAAAAATACATAAATGGCGTTTATCAGGTCGTCAAAGTAAAAGCATCAAAATGACATGTAAGTGAAAATGTTGAACAGTGAAACTTATTCAGTATGAAGAACACATGAACGACGAGGTAGTTAACGTTTTTAAGGGTCGAAAAAATGATAATAAAGAAAGGTTTTGTGAGGTTCAGTTTTCAAGAGATTTAACGGTGTTTATCAGGTCGCATTCATACATTAAACGGTGTTTAGATTTTAGGCTCGATTGTGAGAGAAAATGATTTTAAAAGATTCCAAACAATTTCAAGAGCTATGAAGGATCGTACAACATTTCAACGGAGTTTCAAGACCTTAAGCTATTTTAACGAAATATCGAAAATTTTCAAAAGATTTAAAAAATGTCAAGGGATATCAAAGAATATTGTTGGATTTCCAAAGATTTTAGGCTCGATTGTAAGGGAAAATAATTTTAAAAGATTCCAAACAATTACAAAAGTTATGAAGGATCTCAAAAAATTTCAATGGGTTTTAAAGATTTTAAAAGATTTTAAACATCTCAAGTTATTTTAATAGATTTCGACGAATTTCAAGAGATTGAACATTTTTCCAGGGATTTCAAAGATTTGGGTTGGATTTCCAAAGATTTGAGGGTCGATTGTAAGAGAACATTATTTAAAAAGATTTCAAACAATTTCAAACGTTATGAAGGATCTCACAAAATTGCAATGGATTTTAAAGATTATAAAAGATTTCAAACATTTCAAGTTATTTCAATAGATTTCGACGAATTTCAAGAGACTGAACAGTTTTCAATCGATTTCAAAGATTTTGGTTGGTTTTCCAAAGATTTTATGCTCGATTGTAAGGGAAAATGATTCTAAAAGATTCCAAACAATTTCAAGAGCTATGAAGGATCTTACAACATTTTAAAGTTTTTTCACGATTTTAAGCTATTTTAATAGATTCCGACGAATTTTAATATATTTAAAAGTTTTCAGGGGATTTCAAAGAATTTTATTGGACTTCCAAAGATTTTAGGCTCGATTGTGAGAGAAAATGATTTTAAAAGATTCCAAACAATTTCAAGAGCTATGAAGGATCGTACAAAATAACCGCAGATGCTAATAATTTATTCCATAAATACCATGAGGGTGCCTGAATAGTTGAACCGCTTTTGGTTCTGACGTTTTATCACCGTACATAATGAACAGTCGTGGAGCCTCTTCAACAGTTGTTCAACAGTTGTTGTTCAGCAGTTGTTCAACACCTTTTCTTAATTAGTGGAATAATGTTGGAAATGTGAATTTGTTTATGAATATTGTTTAAATAATTACGAGTCGTTGTTAATTTGAAAAAAAATGACAGCAAGGAGTCATTGGCAATACATTTTTGGTCGATTCTGTAAAAAAAATGGAGCCTACTCATTGTGACATACGAAAACTGTGTATTTGTTTATGAAGATTGTTTAAATAATGGTGCCAAGCAACCGAAATTTCGGAATAATCATAATTAGGCATACACTTCTCTCATATTCTATATAAAAGATGTGAATTTCAAACAACTAATCATTGTAAATAACAAAAAATGGCTTTCGTCCATTAATTTGTTTGAAACATTATGAACAATTTTTTCCTCACTTCAACCCACTGAAAGCTATTGACAGATGGTAATGACACTGACTGAAGCTCTTTTTTAGTCAATTCGCAGATCTTACAAAAAAGGTACATCTGAAAATTTAGGATAAAAATATTGTTTATTTTCTTGTTGAATACAAAATTTTGGTTTAGCCAAATATATATCCTTGCACCGACTCGATATACCTGAAAGCCTTGAGGTCATTAGAAAAAAACGTCAATATTCATTGAAAATTGGATTTTAGACTGACGTTTGTCCATAAAAAGTGCTTTTGGTTACACTGTGCAGCGTTATAGACACCTTAGTTTACCGTGAGCGCATAATAAATTGGGGGCGAAAATGCACACCTGTGACAGGCCTCAAAAATAACTCAGGTCACACACGACCTACTTTCCAGACTATCGTGGGCGAGTGAAGGTACTCCTTGGATAGAGCATGAAAAATAACTTAGGTCACACACGACCTCCTTTCTAGATTATTGTGGAAGCGGGAAGACACCTCTGTGATAGGGCACGAAAAATAACTGAGGTCACACACGACCTTCTTTCCAGCCTATCGTGGGGGCGGAAAGGCACCCCTGTGACAGGTCACAGAAATAACTAAAGTTACACACGACATCCTTTCCAGCCTATCGTAGGGGCGGGAAGGCACCCCTGTGAAGGGTTTCAAAAATAACTTAGGTCACACAAGACTTCCTTCACCAGGTGTTGTGGGGGTGGGACGGCATCCCTGTGGAAGGTCACATAAATAACTTAGGTCACCCGCGAACCCTTTTCCCAGGTGTTGTGGGGGGGGAAAGGCACCCCTGTGACAGGCCAAGGAAATAACTTAAGTCACACACGACCTCCTTTCTAGCCTATCGTGGAAATGGGAAGGCACCCCTGTGATAGGCAAAAAAATACTTAGGTCACACACGACCTTCTTTATAACCTATCGTGGGGTTGGGAAGGCACCCCTGTGACAGGTCACAGAACTAACTAAAGTCACATACGACATCCTTTCCAGTCTATCGTGGGGGCGGGAAGGCACCCCTGTAACAGGTCTCAAAAATAACTTAGGTCACACACGACCTCCTTTCCAGCCTATCGTGGGGGCGGGAAGGCACCCCTGTGACAGGTCTAAAAAATAACACAGGTCACACACGACCTACTTCCCAGACTATCGTGGGCGAGGGAAGGTACTTCCTTCAGACTACTTGTCTCAAAAAGGGCTAATCCGAGCCAAACAGCAACGCTGAGAGCTGATTTTGTTGTCGGGATGCTTTCTTTAACGCTTAGCGTAGAAGTGATAATCCGAGCGTTGGAACGAGGTGAGTATTCCTTATGAGGTGTTTCAGACTACGTGTCCTGAAATGGCTAATCTGAGCCAAACAGCAACACTGGGAGTTGATTTTGTTTTCTGGATGCCTTCTTAAACGCTTAGCGTTGAAGTGATAGTCCGAGCGTTCAAACGAGATAAGTCTTTCTCATAAGGTGTTTCAGACCACTTGTCTCAAAATGGCTAACTCGAGCCAAACAGCAACGCTTGGAGCTGATTTTGTTGTCTGGATACTTTCTTAAACGCTTAGCGTTGAAGTGATAGTCCGAGCATTGGAACGAGGTATGTATTCCTTATGAGGTGCTTTGGCCTAATTTTCTCAAAATGGCTGACCCGAGCAAAACAGCAACGCTGGGAGTTGATTTTGTTGTCGGGATGCTTTCTTAAAGGCTTAGCGTTGAAGTGATAATCCGAGCGTTGGAACGAGGTGAGTATTCCTTATAAGGTGTTTTGGACTACTTGTCCTAAAATGACTAATCTGAGCCAAACAGCAACGCTGGGAGTTGACTTTCTTGTCTAGATGCTTTCTTAAACGCTTGGCGTTACGGTTATTGTCGGAGCGTTGGAACGAGATAAGTATTCCTTATGAGGTGTTTTAGACTACACGTCTTAAAATCGCTAATCCGAGCCAAACAGCAACGCTGGGAGTTGATTTTGTTTTCTGGATGCTTTCTTAAACGCTTAGCGTTGAAGTGATAGTCCGAGCGTTCAAACGAGATAAGTTCACAAAGTTTGTAGTGCTTGTTTTAGTGCATTCAATCGATTGAAAGGCAGAGAAGGAAATAAGAAAACTCTTCAGACTCAAGAACCTACGATATGGAGAAAACCTCTTCGGAAAGGGGAATGCTACTTTTGTACGACAAACCTGACAGGAATCAATAGAAAGAAAGTGCTTTCGAATATCCTGATGTACCTGGCGTCACTAAATCTGTTAAAAATAACGATGTTACAGAAAGCTTAAAACATCTGTCACTTGACAGACAGAAATGGGGAAAAAATTGACGTCTAGTGGATTAAATCACCATATCTGTATGATTGTTGTTTACTGTAGATTTCCTTTGCCTCTCACGTTTTAGGGTGTTTAATTTGCGTTAGTTCCCTTTCATGGCATTAGTAGAGTTTTTTTTTAAATAAGTTCTATTTACTTTTAGGGTTACCCAGAAACAACGACGTGGACGTAGTAAATTCTGTTCCTTTGGAGTGCTTTATTACCGTGAGTCCCCTTGCTTCTCACACTTATAGGGTTCTTTTATTTTTTATTTCTCTTTATTTCGTTCGTATCGAACCCTTTTGTCCTCAAAAGACCTACGTAGTGGGTTTCGTTTTCGTTTGGTACCTTGATTAACTTGATCTCATTTTAAACTCCAACAGTAGTCAGCCATCATGTTGACATCCCAATGTCCATGATATCGCCTCTCCATCTCTTTTATTTCCTGGTGGAAACGTTCGCCTTGCTCTTTACTAAAGTCTCCCAGGTTGTCTGGAAACTTAGTTATATGCGGATGAAGAAAATGTAGCTTCAAATTCATAAGGCAGCCTAGTTTACCAAAGTTTGTTACCATTTCTGAAACCACATTTTCACCTGCACGATTTCTCAGCCAATCTGCATGGTAAATCGGTGTTCTCGAAACTCGATCTTCAAACGGCCTACCAACAAATCCCCATCGAACCCGAAGACATTCCGAAAACGGCGGTCATCACCCCCTTCGGACTCTTTGAATACGTCGTAATGACATACGGGTTACGCAACGCCGGACAGACTTTCCAGAGGTATATCTTTCAGGCCTTAGGGGATTTGGATTTCGTCTTTGCGTATATCGACGACATACTCATTGCGTCCTCAGACCCTGAGGAGCATGATCGTCACATCCGCTTAGTTTTCCAGAGATTGAAGCAATGTGGTTTACGCATTAATGCGGACAAATGCCAGTTTGGATTGTCCGAAATAGAATTCCTGGGCCACGCCATAAACAGCAATGGTTTCAAACCTACTCAGGAAAAGGTCAAAGCCATTCGGGAATACCCCAAACCAACAACGGTCGTTGACCTCCGGCGATTCCTCGGGATGGCCAATTTTTACCGCCGCAACTTGCGCAAGGCAGCCCACGTACAGGAACCCCTCAATCGCTTCTTAGTAAATTCTCGCAAAAATGACAAGCGCGTGATTGAGTGGAATCCTGAGGCCGAAACAGCATTCGAAAGGGTCAAACAAGATATTTCTAACATCGCCCTGCTCGCCCACCCCTCACTCGAAGCAGAAACTCGTCTCGTCACGGACGCCTCTGACACGGGCATAGGAGCTTCGGTCGAACAACTCCTCAACGGTAGCTGGAAACCTCTCGCATTCTTCTCGCGAAAGCTAAGCCCGGCCCAGCGCAACTACAGCGCCTATGATAGAGAGCTGACTGCTGTTTTCGAGGCAATCAAATACTTCCCACGTGACATGACACATGACATGACACATGACATGACAGATGACATGACACATGACATGAAACATGACATGACACATGAGATGAACATGCTATCACACATTACATCACACATGACATGACACATGACATGACACATGGCATGTCACATGAAATGACACATGACATGATACATGACATGAGACATGACATGACACATGACATGACTCATGATATGACAGATGACATGACACATGACATGAGACATGACATGTCACATGACATGATACGAGACATGACACATGACGTGACAAATGACATGACACATGACATGACACAGGACATGACACATTACATGACACATGGCATGACACACGACATGACACATGACATGACACGTCAGATGAAAATGAGATCACACATTAGATGACACATGACATGACACATGACATGACACATGAAATGGCACATGACATGACACATAATATGATACATGACATTACACATAACATGACACATGACATGACACATGATATGACACATAACATGACACTTGACATCACACATGACATGACACAGGGTATGACACATGGCATGACACATGAAATGACACATGACATTACACATAACATGGCAAATGACATGACACACGACATGATACATAACATGACACTTGTCATCACAAATGACATGACACAGGGCATGACACATGGCATGACACATTACATGACACATAACATGACAAATGGCATGACACATGACATGACACATGACATGATACATGACATGTCACATTACATTACACATGACATAAACATTTCGTGAAACATGATCTTACACATGGCATGACAAATGACATGACACATGACGTGACACATGACGCCCCAAGCGTTCGAAGGCCTGCGACTGGCCGGGCGCAAGCCTTGGCGCGTCGACTCCATCATCGCCACTCCGGACCACAACGTGCCGACCACTCCTGAGCGCAAGGGCGGCATCGAAGCCATTGCCGACCAGGTTTCGCGGTTGCAGGTGCAGACCCTCGACGACTATTGCGACGAGTACGGCATCACCGAATTCAAGATGAACGACGTGCGCCAAGGCATCGTCCACGTCATCGGCCCGGAGCAGGGCGCCACCTTGCCGGGCATGACCGTGGTCTGCGGTGACTCTCATACCTCCACCCATGGTGCGTTCGGCGCCCTGGCCCACGGCATCGGTACTTCCGAGGTGGAGCATGTGTTTGCCACCCAGTGCCTGGTGGCCAAGAAAATGAAGAACATGCTGGTACGCGTCGAAGGCCAATTGCCGTTTGGCGTGACCGCCAAGGACATCGTACTGGCTGTGATCGGCAAGATCGGCACCGCGGGCGGTAACGGCCATGCCATCGAGTTCGCCGGCAGTGCTATCCGAGAGCAGTCCATTGAAGGC
>JAABKJ010075445.1:245493812-245627986 GCA_011634705.1 Andricus grossulariae | reverse complement strand
GAAAAATTTTGTCTACTGTTTGCATCCCCTTCCTAAATCCTGTTTGATTGTGTGGAATACTTCCTTTCTGTACTCCCTGTTCTTCTAATTTCTTCCTAAGCACCTCCGCGTAAATTTTATATGTTGCAGGCATCAGAGTGATTCCTCCATAACCTTCCACTGTTCTACCCACACCTTTCTTTAATAAAGAAACTACCAAAACTATTATCCACTCCTTCGGCCATCCTTCCCCTCCCCATACTCCATTACATACTTCCGAAATCTGTTCTCTAACCTTTCGTCCGACAAATTTCAACGCTTCATTCTCCATCCCATCCTCACCTGTCGCCTCGTTTCTTTTTAGCTTATAAATTGCTTGATATACCTCCTTTCTGATCACCTCATTCCAACCTTCCAGTCCTCCCCTTTTCATCTCTGTACCTTCCCCCTTACCCTGCTATCTACCCCTCCTAGCAATTTCTTGATATATACATTCAAGAGTGAATTTTAACGAATTCAGGATAAATTCTTAAACTAAAAACAATTCAATTCAAATTCAAAATAATTGAAATGAATTGGAAACAATTTTAGAAATCCACAAAATTCTATCGATTTAAATAAAAGTGGAGTGAATTTAGAGGAATTTAAGGGAAATGAAAAGAATTCGATGGAATTCACGAAAAATTATGGTGAATTAAAAATTTAATTTATAAGAATTCTAGGTGAATTATAACGGATTCAGGATAAATTTATTAAAAAAACGATTTAAGTTAAATTCAAGAAAATTCAAATGAATTGGAAAAAATATATATAAAAAGCCAGAAAAATCATGGTGAATTAAAAAAATTCAAAAATATGAAAAATTGCATGGAATTCAGTAATTTTGAAATGACTCTAGGAAAATTCACGGGAATTGAAAAGAATTTGATGAAATGCTTAAGAATTCAAAAAAATAAATTGAATTGAATGAATTCAGAAGAATTCAAGTGAATTACAAAAATTCAAGAGTGAATTTTTGAACGAATTCAAAATAAATTCATCAAATAAAAAAATTGAATTTAAATTCACAAGAATTCAAATGAATTAGAAAAAATTCCATTGATTTCAGCAAGAGTTGAGTGAATTTAGAGGAATTTGAGGGAAATGAAAAGAATTCAATGAAATAAATGTTAAAAAATTCAAGAGTGAATTTTAGCGAATTCAGGATAAATTCATAAACTAAAAATAATTTTATTCAAATTCGAATAATTAAAAAGAATTTAGAAAATCCAAAAACAATTCAAGGGAAATTAAAAGAATTTGATGAAATGCTCAAGAATTCAAAAAAAATAAATTGAATTGAGTGAATTTTTTGAAACTTTATGAAAATTTTGATTTTCACACCATTTTTTTGATTTGATAGAAATTTTGAAGATTTAAAAAATTTTAAAACCTTTCAAAACTTTCAAAATATTTTCCAAATTTGAGATATGAATTTTCTTTTTATTTTAGAAATTTTATAAAATTTGAAAAAACCTTATAAAATCTCTTATATATTTAGGTTTATGGTAATGTAGTATTTACCAAACATTTTCAAATTTGAAAAAACGAGGAATTTTGGAACCTTTTTTTTATTTCAACATAGGCTTAGGAAATTTTCATAAATTTATGGTCAATTTCTTGCTAATCAAAAATTTAAACATAATTTTTAAAATCTTATTGAAGTTTTGAAATTTTGTACAAATTCTGGCATTTTGAAATACAATAAAAATTTTGGAATTCTTGAAGTTTACAAAGATTTGGAAATGTTATGAAATTTTGGAAATTTTTTAGAAATTCAGAAATTATATACAAATTTTGAAAATTTATAGAAATTTAGAAATTTAATAAAGGATTTGGAATTTTATAGAAACCTAATACAATTTTGAAACCTGATGACAATTTTGAATTTCATACAATTTTTGAAATTAAGGATTACAAATTTTTTTATTACTTTCGAAATTTCATAAAATTTTAAAAAAATTATATCATTTCTGATATTTTCAAGTTTTTGGTAATCCAGGAATTACAAAAAAAATTCCAAATTGAAGAAACGAGGAATGTTGGAAAAATTTGTGAACAAAAAGAATATTGAAATTTAATTAAAGTTTTGGATTTTTAAATTTCATAAATGTTTGGAAATTTTATCAAAATTTGGAAAATTCATAGAAATTTGGAATTTTTACACGTTATAAAGATCTGTTTTTAGTTAAATTTTCAACGAAATAATTAAATTTTCAAAGAAAAAAAAGGATTTTCTACCAAAACGATTAAATGTCTATTAAAAGAAATTTTCGACAACAAATTTAGTTGAATTTTTACTTTAAAAAATTAATTTTCAATAAAAAGAAACTAATTTTCAACCTAAGAAATTACTTTTTAACCAAAAAGATTAATTTTCTGCCAAAAAAGAATAATTTTAACAAAATACATGAATTTTCAACTAAATATTTCAATTTTGAATTGAATTTTTAACCTAATATGTAGTTGAATTTTCAAAACAAAAAATGAATTAGTCACCAAGAAAGATTAATGTTTAATAAAATACATGAATTTTCAAACAAATAGTTGAATTTTCAACTGTAGAGGATAAATATTCAACCAAACATGGAATAGTTAAATTTTAAGTTAGAGAAATAAGTTTTTAAACAAACAAAATAAATTTTCAACGAAATAGTTAAACTTTCAACCAACAAGATAAATTTTCAACCAAACAGATAACCAACTAAAATGATGGAATATTCAATTGGAATAGCTACATTTTGAGTTAAAAATGCAATTTTCTACACAAAAAAAACAACTAATTAAAAAAAATAATAACATTTTCAAACAAAGTGATAAATTTTCAACTTAAATAATGAATCTTTAACTGGAATAATTGAATTTTAAATCAACAAGATAAATTTTTAACTAAAATGATGGAATATACATCTGGAATAGTTTTTTTATATAAGAAGATTGGTTAATTTTCTGTTTAAACAAATTAATTTTCAATTAAAAAGGATAAATTCTCAACGAAATAGTTAACTTTTCAACTATAAAGATGCATTATTCGGGAATTTTATTAATAGGGAATTTCATTATTCGGTAATATTATAAACTTTTCTGGAATTTTATTATTCTCGATTTTTTCGTTTCGGGAATTTTTTAATTCGGGAACTTTACTATTCGAGAATTTTCGAATTTATTATTCGGGAATTTTCCAATTCGGTAATATTATTAACTGTTCGGGAATTTTCAAATTCTGTAATAGTATTAACTGTTGGGAAATCAATTATTCGGGAATTTTCCAGTTTGGTAATATTATAAACTGTTCGGGAATTTTATTATTCGGGAATTTTATAATTCGGGAATTTTATTATACGGCAATTTTATTATACGGCAATTTTCAAATTCGGGAATTTTATTATTCTGGAATTTTATTATTCGGAAATTTTATTATTCGGGAATTTTATAATTCGGGAATTCAATTTTCGGAAATTTTATTATTCGGGAATTTTATTATTCGGAAATTTTATTATTCTGGAATTTTCGAATTCGGGAATTGTATTATTCGGGAATTTTATTATTCTGGAATTTTATTATTCTGGAATTTTATTATTCGCGAATTTCGTTATTCGGTAATGTTATAAACTTTTCGGGAATTTTATTATTCGCGATTTTTTTTCGGGAATTTTTGAATTCGGGAATTTTATTATTCGGATATTTTATTATTCGGGAATTTTCGAATTTGGGAATTGTATTATTCGGGAATTTTATAATTCCGGAATTTTATTATTCGCGAATTTCGTTATTCGGTAATGTTATAAAGTTTTCGGGAATTTTATTATTCGCAATTTTTTTGCTTAGGGAATTTTATTATTCGGGAATTTTCGAATTCGGGAATTTCATTATTTGGGAATATTCCACCGAAGCTAAGAAGAAATATCTTTTTTTAGAAAATAAAATTTTGATTCCCACAGGAGAGAAGAAGGAATATATTTTTTCATAAATTAAAAATTCGATCCCCGCCGGAGCGAAGGAGAAATGAATTTTTTCAGAAATGATGAATTCGATTCCACCGGAGCGAAGGAGAAATATATTTTTCCAGAAAATAGAAATTCGATTCTCACCGGAGCGAAGAACAAAGATCTTTTTTTAGGAATTAAAAATTCGATTCTCGCCGGATCGAAGGAGAAATAAATTTTTTCAGAAATGATGAATTCGATTCCACCGGAGCGAAGGAGAAATATATTTTTTTAGAAAATAGAAATTCGATTCCCACCGGAGCGGAGGAGAAATACACTTTTTCAGAAATTAGAAATTCGATTCCCACTGGAGCGAAAGAGAAAGATCTTTTTTCAGAAAATAAAAATTCGATTCCCACCGGAGCGAAGCACAAAGATCTTTTTTCAGAAATTGAAAATTCGATTTTCACCGGATCGAAGGAGAAATACATTTTTACAGAAATGATAAATTCGATTCCACCGGAGGAAAGGAGAAATATTTTTCTTTTCAGAAAATGAAAATTCGATTCCCACCGGAAAGAAGGAGGAATATATTTTTTCAGAAATTAAAAATTCGATTCCCACCGGAGCGAAGAAGAAATAAATTTTTTCAGAAATTAGAAATTCGATTTCCACTGGAGCGAAGGACAAAGATCTTTTTTTAGAAATTGAACAACAACGATTTCCACCCGAGCGAAGGAGAAATATATTTTTTCAGAAATTAGAAATTTGATTCCACCGGAGCGATGGACAAAGATCTTTTTTTCAGAAATGAACTCAATTTCAATTTGCTAGAATTGCATTTGCTAAAATTCAATTTGATTTCGCTAGAACTTAACTTCAATTTGCTAGAATTGAATTTGTTAGAATTGAATTTGCTGAAATTCAATTTGAATTTGCTAAAATTCAATTTGATTTTGCTAGAAATTAATTTCAGTTTGCTAGAATTGAATTTGAATTTGCTAAAATTCAATTTGAATTTTCCAAAATTCAAGTTGATTGTGCTAGAACGCAATTTCAATTTGCTAGAGTTGAATTTGAATTTGCTAAAATTGAATTTGATTTTGCTAGAACTTGATTTCAATTTGCTAGAATTGAATTTGAATTTGCTGAAATTCATTTTGAATTTGCAAACATTCAATTTTATTTTGCTAAAACTCAATTTCAATTTACTAGAATTGAACTTAAATGTGCAAAATTTCAATTTGATTTTGCTAGAACTTAATTTCAATTTTCTAGAATTGAATTTGCTAAAATTCAATTTGATTTGGCTAAAAGTCAATTTCAATTAGCTAAAATTGAATTTGAATTTGTTACAATTCAATTTGATTCTGCTAGAACTCAATTTCAATTTGCTAGAATTGAATTTGGATCTGCTTAGATTTTATTTTATTTTGCTAGAACGCAATTTCAATTTCCTAGAGTTGAATTTGAATTTGCTAAAATTCAATTTGATTTTGCTAGAACTTAATTTCAATTTGCTAGAATTGAATTTGAATTTGCTGAAATTCATTTTGAATTTGCAAACATTCAATTTGATTTTGCTAAAACTCAATTTCAATTTACTAGAATTGAACTTAAATGTGCAAAATTTCAATTTGATTTTGCTGGACCTCAATTTCAATTTACTGTGTAATAATGAATTTCTCCGCCTGGAACAATTCAAATGGAAACATTCAAATTTCAACCAATATTTAATATAAAATAATATAAAAAACATGAAATAATAAATATGTTCTTCAAGCCAAAGGAGCTTTAACAAAAGAGAATTCAGGATTACCAAATTACTGTTATCAATGATTTGATCGTTAATTTTAAAAGATCTGGGTACAAATGTGAGGGAAATACAAAGACCGCGATTTTAATAGTAATAATAATAAATTTAATAGTAAATTAAAGTAATAATAAGTTCCTTCGCCTGGAACAATTCAAATGTAAATATTCAAATTTCAACCAATGTTTAATATAAAATAATAAAACAATATAAAAAACATAAAATAATAAATATGTTCTTTAAGCCAAAGGAGCTTTAACAAAAGAGAATTCACAATTACCAAATTACAGTTATCGATGATTTGATCGTTGCTTTTAAAAGATCTGGATACCAATATAGGGGGAAATACAAAGACAGAGATTTCAATAGTGATAATAATACATTTAATGGTCAATTAGAGTAATGGTACATTTCTTTGCCTGGAACAATTTAAATGGAAATATTCAAATTTCAACCAATATTTAATATAAAATAATATCAAAAACAAATAGTATGATAATATAAAAAACATAAAATAAATATATTTTTTAAGCCAAAGGAGCTTTAACAAAAGAGAATTCACAATTACCAAATTGTCGATGATTTGACCTTTAATTTTAAAAGTTCAAATCATCCCAAATGTTGTGGAAATACAAAGACCGAGATTGGTCATGGATTATGTTGGGAAGCTTATTTTATTATAAAAAAATTGTTTATGTCACATAAAAAATTATGCCTAACAAACTTCTCAATCTTTTAAACTCTTATCTAAATGATCGTGAAGATATTGTACAATACAATGGCTACTCTTCAGTTTTGTGTACTCTCACATCAGGTGTACCACAGGACTCTAAACTAGGCCCTTTATTATTTGTATATGGGGAAAAGTTCAAGCCACGTGACGATTTCAATCGAATAATAAAAAAAAGTTGTTATTTTTCTCTAAAAATGTTACATTTGATATTTCCAGTGAGAGGGTCGTTATAGCTACCTATTTTTCAAAATTAAATATGAAACGACTTGCCTCAACATCACTGGAAATTGTTCGAAAATAACGCAGAAATAAAAAATATTTTCGGGAGTGGAATCACGAATCAGTGACTCCTGTGGCCCCCACACGTCACGATCATTTGATCATTGATCATTTGAAGGTCAGCTTGGTTTATTCGAGAGATCTCATATTTGTGACCCCAGACTCCGAAAGAGCGAACAATTTTACGTGCGGATATATTTTTACCCACGGGATCGAGTGAACTCTAGAGGTCACATTAAGGTTAAAAGCATTCTTTAGAATTTCTGAACCTAATAGCTTGTCATGGTTTGCTAACATCAAGGGAATGATCCTTACAAAATACGTTTTCGGGTGCCCTGATCAGGAATTCGCGACCCCTATGACCCCTTCACGTCAGGATCAATGTCATTTGAAGGGCTGAGGTTAAAAAGATGATATCTCTCGAATGAACGAAGTTGACCTTCAAATGACCATGATCCTGACGTTTAGGGATCATAGGGGTCAAAGATTCGTGATCAGCTCACCCGAAAACGTATTTTTTCAGGATCATTTTAGCAAGCCATGACAAGCTACCAGGTTTTTATTAACTTTATTCCTTTTAAAGTTCTTACAAAGCTTCAAAATATTATTTAAAAATCTAAGCCAATATAGATTTTATTTAACATTTGTTGAAATGTTTTCAATTTTTAAATTAGTTTTGAAATTTTTCCAAAACTTTTAAATATCTTTTTAAATGATTCAAATGTTTCCTCTAATATTTAAAATGAATTTTAAAATGTTTGGAAATCCTTAAAAATATTCTTTTCAAATTAATTTTTCAAAATAAAAATCATTTGATATTTTACCAGAAATCTCAAGAAAATTTTTGTATTCTTTTGAAACCTTTCGAAATTCTTAAAAAGCTTCTAAACTTTTTGTTCGAAATGTCCAGAAATCTGCGTTTTTAATTATAATTTAAAATCAAATCCATGGACTTGAACAAATTTTAAATTTGAATTATTATTCTTGTAGTATTTTCAAAAATATCCTGTAATCATTTCCTAAAGGTTTATAAATGATTAATAACATTAATCAGTGATTTTTTTAAACAGAAATAACGTTTTATGAAATCTTATAGTTTTAAAATTTTTTTAATGTCTTCCAATTTTCTGAATTTTCCAATTTTTTTTAAACTGGCTCAAATTATTCTCAAAGTATTCAAAAATATTTATAAATTACAAAAATTGTCTTAAAACCTTCCAGATTCTTTTTTAACAGTTTTAAATATCTTTTGAAATGTTTCAAAATCGTTTTCAAAATTTTCCTTAAATTAATTTTGCCAAAAAATAATCATTTTAAATTTTCCCAGGAATCTTAAAGTTTTTTTTATTAACTTTATTCCTCTTAAAGTCCTTAAAAAGCTTCAAAATAGCATTTAAAAATCTGAGCAAATATAGAGTCATACATTTGTAATCCAGTAATCCACTTCCAATCAGAAGTAATCCATTTGTAATTCGCCGTAACCCACTTATAAGTTGCAATCCATAATAATCTAGGCCTGATGTGGAGTAATACACTTGTAATCCACGAATCCACTTCAAATCAGAAGTAATCCACTTGTAATCCATGGTAATTCAGTTCTTATGTGGGGTAATACACTTGGAATCCAATGTAACCCACTTCTAATAAGAAGTAATCCACAGTGCTCCAGTTCTAATGTGGAGCAATAAACTTGTGATCCAGTAATCCACTTCCAATCAGAAGTAATCCAATTATAATTAGAAGTAATCCACTTGTAATCCATGATAATCCACTTCTAATAAGAAATAATCCATTTGTGATCCATAGTGATCCACTTGCAATCCAAAGTAATCCAGTTATATTGTGGAGTAATCCACTTTTAATCCATAGTAATCCAGTTCTAACTTGGAGTAATACACTTATAATCTGGTAATCCACTTGTAATTCGTAGTAACCCACTTATAATAAAAAGTAATCCATAGTAATCCAGTTCTAATGTGGATTCAACCATTTGGTTGAAAATTTAACTATTTTCTTGAAAATTCGTTTTTTTAATAATTATTTTTTTTTTCAATTGAATGTATAACTATTCCATTTTTGGTTCGAATTTATCTTTTTTAGTTGAAAATCCGTCTTTCTGTAGAAAATTAATGTTCTTATTTAAAAATAATTCTACTTTGTAGAAAATTTAACAATTTGGCTTAAAAGTAATTTTTTTGGATAGAGATACTTAATTTTAGCCGAAAATTAATCTTCTTGGTTGTAAAAGCAATCCTTTTTGGTTGAAAATTCGATTTCTAACAATAGAATTTTCTTCTGTTGAAAATTCAGTTATCAATTTTCTTCAATTTTCAATTTTTTTTCAACTTTCTACAATTTTCAGCTGTTGAAAATTCAGTTATCAATTTTCGCTAATTTTCCATTTTTTTTCAATTTTCTTCAATTTTCATCAATAGAATTTTCTTCTGTTGAAAATTCAGTGATCAATTTTCTTCAATTTTCAATTTTTCTCAACTTTTTTCAATTTTTAACTGTTGAAAATTCAGTTATATATTTTCTCCAATTTTCCATTTTTTTTTCAATTGTCTTCAATTTTCAGAAATAGAATTTTCTTCTGTTGGAAATTCAGTTATCAATTTTCTCCAATTTTCAACTTTTTTTTTAGTTTTCTTCTATTTTCAACAATTGAATTTTCAAATGTTGAAAATTCAGTTATCAATTTTTTCCAATTTTCAATTTTTTTCAATTGTCTCCAATTTTCAATTTTTTTCAACCTTCTTCAATTTTCAACAAGTGAATTTTTAACTGTTGAAAATTCAGTTATCAATTTTCTCCAATTTTCAAAAATGTTTTCAGTTTTCGTCTATTTTCAAGAATAGAATTTTCTTCTGTTGAAAATTCAGTTATATATTTTCTCCAATTTTCCATTTTTTTTTCAATTCTCTTCAATTTTCAGTAATAGAATTTTCTTCTGCTGAAAATTCATTCAGTTATCAATTTTCTTCAATTTTCAATTTTTTCAACTTTCTTCAATTTTCAACTGTTGAAAATTCAGTTATCAATTTTCTCCAATTTTCTCCAATTTTCCATTTTGTTTCAATTGTCTTCATTTTTCAACAATAGAATTTTCTTCTATTGAAAATTCAGTTAGAATTAGAAAATACCCGACAGTTTATAATATTACGGATTTTGAAAATTCCCGAATAATAAAATTGATTAATTATAAAATTTCCAAATTGGAAAATTCCCGAATAATGAAATTCCGGAATTATAAAATTCCCGAAGAATAAAATTTCCGAATAATAAACTTCACGAATTGGAAAATTCCTGAACTAGAAAATCCCGAAATATAAAAAATTGATTTTTTTTTTATAAATAAAACAAAATTTTTATTGTATCAATTTAATTGATTTTACAAATAAAAAAAAGTAATTCTTCAAAAGGGACTACTGAAAAATCCAAAAAAATAAAATTCCCGAATAATACAATTCCCGATAGAAAATTGCCTGATTATAAAATATCCGAACTAGAAAATCCCGAAATATAAACAATTATCTTTTTATAAATAAAACAAAATTTCAATTGCAATAATTTAATTAATGTTATAAATGAAAAAAGGAATTCTTCAAATGGGACGACTGAAAAATCCCGAAAAATAAAATTCCCCAATTGAAAAATTCCAGAATAATAAAATTACTGAATAATGAAATTTACGAATAAAAAAATTCCCGAATTATGAAATTTTCGAATAATAAAATTCCCGAATTGGAAAATTCCAGAATAATAAAATTCCTGAATTATGAAATTCCCGAATAATGAAATTCCCGATAGTTTATAATATTACGGATTTTAAAAATTCCCGAATAATACAATTCCCGACAGAAAATTGACGAATTATTAAATATCCGAACTAGAAAATTCCAAAATATAAACAATTATTTTTGTATAAATTAAACAAAATTTTAATTGTAATAATTTAATTAATTTTATAAATAAAAATATTTAATATACACATTAATAAGGTGTTTCAATCTTTTTTTCACCTTTTTTCTGGTATCTTAGAACTTGTTACAAGTAACTGAGTTACTCAAAAGTAACGTTATTTGTTACTCTTAGAGTAACTTTGTTACTGTTTTGAAAAGTAACTTCTAAAATAACTTCGTTACGATTTTTGCAGTAACTTAAAACTTGAATTTCAGTTACTTTAAAGTTACTTTGCGTTTTTCTATCTCCTATGAAGAGAGTTTTATGTTTCAGTTATGGGTAGAAAATGAATTTTTTTTTGGTTGATTATCCAGCCATTTTGTTGAAAATTCGTCTTTTTAGTGAAATTCAACTTTGATTGATTTCAAATTAAAATCTTTCCTGGTTGAAATCACATGAAATATTATATTTTTCGTTGAGAATTTATCTATTTTGGTTTGAAAATTTAACTATTTGGTTGAAAATTCATATATTTTTGAAGAAAGTTCAACTATTTGGTGGAAAAGTAACTTTTTTGTTTAAAATTATTCCTCTTGTCTTAAAAATTAAAATATTTTGTAGAAAATTCATCTTTTTGGCAAATTTCATGTAAAATTGGCAAGAAATATAAGTGTGGGTTTTTCGAGAAAACCTACTTTTAATTTTTATAGAAAAACTGCGCTATTCTGTCAATTTTGAACTTTTCTTCAAATTTTTTTTTTAGTTGAGAATTCTACTATTTGTCTAAAAATTCCACTGCTTGGTTGAAAGTTGCACTACTTGGTTAAAAATTTACCTTTTAGTTCGAAAATTTAACTATTTTTTCAAAATTCGTTTTTTTAACGATGAAAATCAATTTTGTTAGCTATAAATTTAGAAAGTATTTCGGCTTCCCGAAATTCAGGAATTGATGATTTTGTATAATCACTTTTCTCAAGTTTTAATCATACTCGCGCGGTTACCTTACATCAAAAGTTTTATTTATGGTTGATTCTGAACCAACCTATTTAGATTATCACAATTTCCAAATAGGAAAAGCAACAATCAAGAAATTTTAATATATTTCTAACATTGCTAATATTTAATTAATTGTTCTTTGAAAGGAATTTTAAATAAAAATATTTTTTTCAAGAATTTGAGGTAAAATTATTTCGATTGGTTCTACGAAAATTAGGCTATTGTTCAGTTACCGTTAAGAAAGCGACTATCATCCCATTACGAATAACAATGAGTCTATCATTTCGCTACGGATAAGAATTAGTCTAACTTCATTTTTGAAGAAATCTAGTAAACACGTCCAAGTGTTAAATGAAATAAAAATCTTTGAAAATTTCTTGTTTCGAAAGTTATAGGAGCCTAAATTACTTTACAACATGTAATACACAATACTAGATTTTTTAATTCGCAGGAAATGTTTCGACGAATGGCTATCGTCCATACAACAGCATCTCAAATGTAAATTTCTCGAATAATTTACGATAATTACAAACAAATAATTTAGGTTTATTTACTTCATCATCAATTATTGTGAAAATATTGTATTATATTTTAATTAATACATACCTGAAAGTTCCTAAAATCGAGTTTCTATAATGACATAACTTATAGGTTATGTTTTGATAAACATAAAGGAAACTATAATCAAGAAGATGATAAATTATCATTTCTATCAATGAGCATATTCGAAACTATTTTAAAAAATCTATAGTATCCATTTTAAAAACTTTTAACTTAAGATCGAAGAGAAATCTATTTTATATCGAGATTCGAGACCAGTTTCGAGATTCGAGACAAGTTTCGAGAACCGAGACAAGTTTCGAGATTCGATACCAGTTTCGAGATTCGAGACAGGTTTCGAGAATCAAGACCATTTTCAAGATTCGAGACAAGTTTCGAGATTCGAGACGAGGATAAATTCATTGGATTGCAAAACAATACACGTAAAATTCGAAACAATTTAAATAAATTGAAAAAAATGTTTTGAATCCACAAAATTCCATGGATATTAGTAGAATTTAGAGGAATTTGAAAGGAATTCACAGCATTCTATTAAACTCATCAACACTCAAGGCAAATTTAAAAAAAGAAGCAAGTGAATTAAAAAAAAAATTTAATATGAAAAAATTCAGTAAGATTAAAATGAGTCTGAGAAAATTCAAGGGAATTCAAAAAATGAAGTGAATTTTCAAGAATTCAAGAGAATTTAAAAAAATCAAAACAATCAAAAAGAATTGAAAATAATTTAGAAGAATTTAAGGTGAATTCCAAAAAATAATATATATATAATATTATTTAATATTATATAGTATATTAATTTCTTGGAAATCCCTTGAGATTTCTGAAATATCTTGAAAATGCTTTAAAAACTTTCAAAATACCATAAAATATTTCAAATCTTTTAAAATCCCATTACATTACTGAAATAAATGGGAATTTTTTTAAAAATCTTTTTAAATACCCTAAGAAATTCTATGGAATTTTGAAAAGTCTTCAAAATTTCTTGGAATTTTTTTCAAAATACGGTAAAATATTCGAAAGCCTATGAAAACCGCTTAAACCCCTTAAAACTTGCAAGAACTCTTGGAAATTCCTTTGAATTTGTAAAAATTCCCTAATTTTGACATAAAATTTAACTATTCCATTTTTGGCTCAAAATGTATGTATCTTGTTAAAATGTATATTATGGGTTAACATTAATTTCGTTAACCTAAAATTTAACTATTTGAATGAAAATTGACTTTTTTGTTGAGACTTCATATTTTCAGATTGAAAATTCGGTTTTATATAGAAAATTCGTGTTTTTGTCTTCAAAATTGAACATTTGGTTGACAATTAATTTGTTTTGTTGGAAATTCATCTTTTTAGTTTAAAAATTAAACTATTTGGTTGAAAATTTATGCAATTTGCTGAAAATTTGTCTTTCTTGGTAGGAAATTAATCCTCATTCTTACAAAAACATGCTTGCAAAAAAAATTAATAAGACTATAAAAAACTCAAGAACATTCAAGTGGAAGTCGGAACTGAGTAAATCTAAAGAAACAGTTTCAGAAAAAAAAAAGAATTATTTACAGAGCTATAGAGATTTATAGCACAATATAGAAAAAATTGAAATTTTCACAATCATGGAAATCTAAATTTTCTAAAATGTATAGAAACAATTTTAGAAAAAAAAATTAATTTGGGAGTTGAATATTAATTTTTTTTTTTGGAAATTAAATTATTTTGATGAAAATTCAACCATTTTTATAGAAAAGCATGCCATTCAACTGCTTTGTAGAAAAATCGCGCTTTTGGCAAAAATTTCAACAATTTTGTTCAACTATTTGGTTCAAATTCGTCTTTTTTGGTTGAACTCCATTTTTTTACATAAAATATATATCCTTTTTGGTTTAAACATCTGTTTTGGTTAAAAATGTAACTATTTTGCTTAAAATTAATTTTCTTTTAATATTCTTATAACTAAAAATCTAACTCTGATTGAAATATAAATTATTACATTTTTCGTTGAAAATTCAAGTACTTAGTTGAAATTGGAACTACTTTGTTAAAAATTATATTTTTTTGTTTGATTCATCATTTTAATTGAAACCCCTTTTTTCTTTGTTTGAAAATGCAACAATTTCGTTAAAAATTCGTTTTTTTTTTTGGGTAGAAAGTTAATATTTATGGTTGAAAATTAATCTTTTTGGTCGAAAATTCAACTATTTGGTTCAAAAATATTTTTTTTTTCATTGAAGATTCATCTTTATAGTTAAAAATTAATTTTTTTTTAAGAATGTAACTATTTTGTTACAAACTCAACTTTTTTGGTAGAATATTAATCTTATTGGTGAAAAAATCATCTTTTTGATTGAAAATTTAACTATTTTTTAGTTGAAAATTTGTCTTTTTTGATTGAAAATTATTCTATTTGGTTGAAAATTCATCTTTGGATAAAAATTTAACTATTTCGTTGAAAATTTGTCATTTTTGTTTAAATTCAACAGTTTTTGGTTTCAAATTAAAATCTTTTCTAATTGAAATATAAATTATTACATTTTTCGTTTAAATTCAACTACTTAGTTGAAATTGGAACTACTTTGTTATAAATATTTATTCATTTTTTTAATTGCAAACCCTTTTTTCGTTGGTTGAAAATTCAACAATTTCGTTAAAAATTGTTTTTTTTTTGGGTAGAAAATTAATCTTTATGATTGAAAATTAATCTTTTTGGTCGAAAATTCAACTATTTGGTTCAAAAATATTTTTTTTTTATTGAAGATTCATCTTTATAGTTAAAAATTAATTTTTTTTTAAGAATGTAACTATTTTGTTACAAACTCAACTTTTTGTTAAAAATTTATTCTTTTTGGTTGAAAATTCGGCTGTTTTGTTGAAAATCCCACTATTTCGTAGAGAATTTAATTTTTGTTTAAAATTCATATTTTGGTGTTGAAAAGTCCACTGAAATCTTGTATTGGTGAAAATTCAACTTTTTTTTGTTTGTTTACATTTTTAATTTAAAAAATCAATTTTAGTAGAAATTGCTTCTTTCTTGGACAAAAATATAACAGTTTATTTAAAAATTCAATAATTTGGTTAAAAATTCAACTTTTTTGGTTGAACAGTCAACTGTTTTGTTGAAAATTCAACTATTTCGTAGAAAATTTACATTTTAATCAAAATCCATAGTTTCGTGTTGAAAATCAACTTAAATATTTTTTGGATTAAAATTCAACTATTTTTTGTAAATTTTATCTTTTTAATTCAAAAAATCAATTTTAGTAGAAAGTGCATCTTTCTTGGACAAAAATATAACAATTTGGTTGAAAATTGTACAATTTTATTAAAAATTCATCCTTTTTGGTTGAAAATTTGACTGTTTTGTTGAAAATTTTACAATTTTATAGAGAATTTAATTTTTGTTTAAAATTCATATTTTGGTGTTGAAAAGTCAACTGAAATATTTTTTGGATTAAAATTCAACTATTTTTTGGAAAGTTTATCTTTTTAATACAAAAATTCATCCATTTTAGTAGAAATTTCATCTTTTTTGGGTAAAGAGGCAACTGTTTGGTTGAAAATTTGACTTTTTTGTTGAAAATTCCACAATTTTGTAGAGAATTTAATTTTTGTTTAAAATTCATATTTTGTTGTTGAAAAGTCAACTGAAATATTTTTTGGATTAAAATTCAACTATTTTTTGGTTGTTGGGGCTGTAAAAGCAATCATTTAGTAAATAATTATCGATTGCAACATATTATATAATAATTTAAATCAGTTCTTTCTCACCACAATGTTGAAAATTAATTAGGTCAGCCATGGCCAAAACTTACCTGAAACAAGAAAAGAAATATTTTATTAAAAATTTTCCTTTGATATATTTACAAAAACTAAAATATAAATCTGGAATATATAATACCCAAAAAAAACCTAAAAGAGAAAAATATGCCGAAAGACAAAACTAAAATCCGGGAAAATATGCCGGAAGAGAAACAACAACGTTAAAGGAAATGATAATTTAAATCTACAATATAAAATATTAGGGAAATAAATTATTGTAAATAAAATTAATGTAGGTTCAACAGAATAGTTAAATTTTCAACCAGAAAAGATTAATTTTCTACCAAAAGAGATGCATTTTCAATAAAAGTTGTTTTTCGAGCTAACAAGTTTAATGTTTCAGAAAACAGTTGATTTTTCAACCCAAAAAGACAAACTTTCAATAAATAAGTTAATTTTCAAGCAAGAAAGATTTTAATTTTAAATAAAAGACAGTTAAACTGAACTAAGAAAGACTCATTTTTGACAAAATAGTTGAATCGTCAACAAAAAGAGATGGGTTTCCATATGAAATTTCTATCAAAAGAGAAAAATTTTCGAAACAAAAGGACGATTTTTCTACAAAGCAATTGAATTTTTAACCTGGAAAATATGAATCTTGAACAAAATAGTTAAATTTCAACGAAACAGTTAAATTTTCTTCCAAATATATGAATTTTCAACCAAGAAGATTAAGTTTTTAGCAAAAAAGACGAATTTTTGACTAATTAAATTAATTTTGTGATGACCTAATTGCGATTAGTTAGGAATAGCTGCTATTTGGTAATTATTTAAACAATTTTTATAAAAAAATACACTCTTTTTATCTGTCACAATGAATAAGCACAATTTTTTTCAGCATCAACCAAAAATGTCTTGCCAAAGACTCCTTCTTGTCATATTTGTCCAACTAAAAAAATATATTGATTATTTAAACAATATTTATCAACGAATTCACAGTTGGACCATTTTTCAAAGATCAATATTAATTTTTTTGTCAGATCAACAAGAAATGTTTTGCAGTTAAAATTTCTAGGAACACTAAAGATAGTTTACAGAATAGATTATTTACATTCCGGGTTGTTGAAAAATTGTCAACCTGTGAATTTATTTATAAATATTGTTTAAATAATCAGCACTTTCTTAAATAGAAAAATATGACAATTAGGAATAATTGGTAAGACATTTATTGTCGATTCCGCAAAAAGTTAATATTCATCATGGAAAAATGGTCAAAAAGTAAATTTGTTCATAAATATTGTTTGAATAATCAAAGCTTGTTCTTTATCAGACAAATACGACAAGAAGGAGTCATTGGTTGATTTTTGGTTGATTCTGCAAAAATAGCCTATTCATGCAAAATTTGCCAAAATGTACATTTGTTCATAATAATTGTTGAAATAATTAACTGTTTTTGTCCATCGTCTAAGTATCTTAGCAAAGAGTCATGAAAATACATTATTAGTTGATGTTGCTAAGAAAATGAAGCGTATACTTGGAAGAATGGTCAAAATGTGCATTCATCAAAATTGTTTAAATAATTAATATTTTTGTCAATTTAAACAAAAATATATCTAAGAGTTACTGGCAATACGTTTTCTTTGTACCCAAAAAAGTTGTGAAGATGAATTATTTGACTTTTCGAGTGCCATGGAAAGCCGTCCATAGTATTTTGTAAATTTGAACAGAATGGTCTCACAAATGTTTCAAATGCTATAACTTTTCGAATTTCTTTCCAAAATAGCTAGTTATAGAACTGTGTGCCAAATTGCCACTCAATCCGATTAGTATTTCAAAAGTTAGCCGGTATGCGGACGATAACGACAACAAGGACGAAAAATAAATCCGCGAAATCCGCGATAGTCAGTTTTCACATGAAGCAATACCTTCTCATTATAATGAGAATGTTAAAAACAATTCAAGATCGGATATGATTTAGAATTCTCCCGACTTGACTTGCAATAGAGGAAACCACTCTACAGTAGATAGGGAAAAATTGAACAGCATTCAACTGCATCAGTTTCCAGAAATGAAGAAAAAATTTTATCTTGAAATAAAGCTTACATATTCAATTCAATATTCTTATAGAAAAAACATCTATTGGCAAATTTAATGTCTAAGAAACAGTCCTTAAATATATATGTAAATCGTGAAGAAACAACGCTTTTTGTCAATAAATACTGTTTATTAAACTTACAGCTTTGATCATAATGTACAAACATGCGATAAAGATGCTTCATTAAGGTAAGAAGTATAAATGAAGGAGAGGCGAAATTTTTTTGCAGGGTAAAAATCAATTTTTTGCGCCCGCAAAAAAATTAGTTAGAAAATTTCAATGAAACTGCGTCAGAAAATATGGTATTCTTGATGAAATATTAAACTGACATAGAATGAACATTTTCTGTTAGTTTTTCCGTTAATCAATATTATTTACTGTAAATCATTATCTGCTGTAGCATGTATAAAAAGGGCTATCCATTGAACTACACTAGTTTACAAAATTAAAAAAAAGTTCTGTACATTTGATGCCACTTTTTTTTCCTATGTATTTTGGCTCGCTAAACTCGAAAATCACATTAAAAAAATTTTGTATGGATAGGTTTTCGAGATATGATTTTTTGAAAGTTGTTTCCATTTTTTTCGGCTGTGGCTTCACATGCTAGGCCATATATCGAGTTCTAAAAGTCAGATTGCGTCACACGAGGTCTCGAATCAAAGGTAATAAAATTTTGAACAATCGTTCTGCATATTGTTTTTCAATCGGTTCAGTAGTTTACGTGTGATATCCCAAAATATATGAGACAAGTCAATTTGTTGCGCCAAAATAAAAATAAAAAATGCACTCTATCGACATGGAAAAATAGACAAATTCAAATTATGTCCAGTTTCTTATTTTTTATATATGGATCGCAATTTTAAGAAGAAAAAGGTATTGGTGAAGAAAATATATGCATAAATATCGGAGATATAAGCAATTGATTGAAGGTAACAACATTCAAATTTTACTCTGTTTTTCTATTTTTTTCATTTTTGTATACAACAATATTCCAACATTATTTCTAATCTAGTCATGCAATATTGAAATTCATAATTAAAAATAAATAAAATGAATTAAATAAATGTTTTGCATACAAAAATGAAAAAAATAGAAAAACAGAGCAAAATTTGAATGTTGGTACCGTCAATCAATTGCTTATATCTCCGGTATTTATGCATATATTTTCTTCATAAATACCTTTTTTTTCTTAAAAGTGCAACCGTCATATAAAAACATAAGAAACTGGACATAATTTGAATTTTTCTATTTTTCCATTTAATTCAGTTCACATCTGAGCGAAGAAACGAGTTTTTTTTTAAACTAGGAAAAAAAGAAGTATTATTTTAAAAATTGGAAAAGGGGGGCCATCTTTCGTAAAATTCGCAAACTTGGTTAAAATTGATCATCAGGAGACGTACTAAATGTTATCTAAGTTCGTAACATTACTTCCACTGACCCCCTCTCACCCTGCTATAAACCGTGGTTTTTGGCGTGACCCCCTGCCCCCCTCAAATTGGTAACGTAGTTTATTGGCGGTCTCTAATTCCTAGCTTAGGCTAGGATTTTTTTCTAATTTTTTTTTTCAGTTTCGCTCCACAGGCATAAGAGATAGCCGTATTCAAGCATGCGTCAGTGCTCCCAATTTGGCTCCCTGACTGTACTGCGCATGCCTTGCACCAGCAGCCTCATTGGATTTTGATCGCGCGCTTATTTGAAATGATTAAATATGCAAATAAATTTTTTACAATATGTAATAATCATAAAGTACAAACAAATATTGTTGATTAAAAATTTTCATTGATGAAAAAAATGATTCCTTCCTTTGAATTTAAAATCAATCATTTATCTGTAAAGAGTACAAACACATAATTATTTCACCTTGCACTCTAAAATACTATTTGGTGACCTGAAAATTAATTGCTATTATTTCCACAATGATGATTTATTATGAAAAATTGATTCACACGTGTAATAGTTTCAAAAAAGAGCGCCGTCCACAGTCACTGAGACTGCCGATGCAACGCATGCGCAGTGAAGTTAGCAGCCAAATTGGAAGCACTGGCTGGGATTTGAAATACAACGATACGCCAACTGGTGGTCAAATGTAGTACTGAAATAACGGGGTCGTATTCGAAAAAAAAATTTTCCTTAAAAAATGGAATAGTTAAATTTCCAGTTTAAGAAGGGAATTTTTAACCCAGAAGATTAAATTTCTACCAAAAAAGATCAATTTTCAACAGAATATGTGATTTGTCAACTACAACAACAATTTTCAATCACAAATAAAATAGATAATTTTTCAGTAAGCAAAATAAATTTTTCAGTAAAAAAGCATTAAAAAAAATTATTAAAATTTGTACACAAAGAAATGGATTTTTAACCGAAAAGATGAATTATCAACTAATGAGATTTCTTGTCTATCGAAAAAGATCAATTATCAACCAAAAATAGGATAGCTATTTTTTCAGTTAGATAAATAATATTTCAAAAAACAAGAAATAAATAAATAAAAAAATTAGTTAAATTTTCAAACGAAGAGATGTCGAATTTTCAACCCAATAGATGAATTTTCAACCAAAAGAGGCAAATTTTTAACAAAATACATCAACATCCAACTAAAAAAGATCAATTTTCAGTAGAAGAATTAATTTTCAATCAAGCGTAATGATTATTTAAGAAAATATATAAATTTGCCGCCAAACAGATAAATTTGCAACCTAGAAAATTAAATTTCTATTAAAAAAAGATAAATATTCCTCAAAAAATTGGAATAGGTAAATTTTCAATACAAAAGATTAATTTTCTACCAAAAAAGACAAATTTTTAACAGAATGTATGAGTTTTCGAATACAATAGCAATTTTCAATTAAAAATAGAAAAGGTAAATGTTCAGTAAAAAAAATAAATTTTTCAGAAAAAAAACGATTTTTTGAAAAAATAGTGAAATTTTCACACAAAGAAATAGATGTTTAACCAAGAAGATGAATTTAAAAGACGAATTTTTAATCAAACAGTTAAATTTTTGACCAAAAAATATCACTCTTACAAAATAGCTGGATTTTCATCCTTGTAAATAAAATGTTTACAAAACAGTGAAATTCTTAACGAAATAGTCCATTTCTTCAACAAAAAATATGTATTTTCAACAAAATGTTCGAATCCCTAAACAAAAAAAGATTAAAGTTCTACCAAGAAACCAAATTTCTAAATTTCGAATTCAAAAAGACGAATTCTTGAGACGACATTTGAATTTCCAACCCAAGAAGTTGAATGTCCAAAAGGACGAATTTTCGAAAAAATAGTTTATTTTTCAACTAAATAAGATATGTTTTCAAAAAAAAATTGAAAAGTTGAATTTTCGTTTCTAAACATTATTTTACAATAAACACAATAAAAAATTCTACCGAATGAATTCAACGAGAAAAGAAGAATTTTTAACAACATAGTTCAATCCTTAACTCAAAAGATGAATTTTCTGCGAAGAAGTTTTCATCTCAAAATGGAATTTTTAAATATTCATTTTAAAATAAATTATTTCTGTAAAAAATCCAAGTTAGAAAGGATTAATTTCGAGAGAGAAAAATTAACAATAACAAAATCGAATCTTGAGTAGAGAAGAGAGGAGATAAATCTATAAATTCCTTGCATTTTACGAATTCTTCGAAATCCATAATTTCCAAAACTTCTGTGAATTCCTCGAAACCTATGAATTCCTTGAACCATACGAATTCCTTAAAAGTGACTCAACCTTGATTTTGAACATTCATTTAAAAAAAAAATAGTTAAATTTTCAATCAAAGAGATGATTAATATGAATATAGTTGGATGACATCTTTGCTGTTTTTTTTTTGTAGAAAATTCAACTATTTTGTAAAAAATTGAGATATTTTGTTGAACATTCGTCTTTCTGGCAGAAAATTAAATTTTCTTAGTTGAAAATTCAACCATTTGGTAGAAAATATGTGTACTTGGTTGAAAATTCGTCTTTTCTGGTAGAACATAAATTTTTTTTGGTCAAAAATCCAACTTTGTGGTTGACAATTAATCTGTTTTAATTAAGGATATGTGAATTTTGTTGAAAATTCGTATTTTTTGGTTAATTTCAACTGCTGTTTATTTTAAATTTAAATCTTTTTCTGGGACTATCAACTATTACATTTTTGGTTGAAAATTAGTATTTCCAGGTTGAAAATGCAACTGTTTTGTAGAGAATTCGTCTCTTTGGCTTGAAAATTCCACATTCTTGTAGAAAATTCGTTTTCTTTTTATTGAAAATTATTTTATTAAGAGAAAATTTAACTATTCGATTTTTTGTGGAAAACTGATCTTTTTTGGTTGAAAATTTAACTATCTGGTAAAAAATAAATTTTATTGGTTGAAAATGCAACTGTATGGTTTTAAATTAATCTATTGTAGTTGAAGATTCAAGCATTATGTTGAAAATTCGTATTTTTTTTGGTTATATTCAACTGTTTATTTAAAGTAAAAATATTTTTCGGTTTAAATATCATCTATTTTCGAAAATTGAAGAAATAAAATTCAACAATTTGGTAGAAAATTCAACTGTTTTATGGAAAATTTATGTAATTTGTTGAGAATTCATATTTTTCATTGAAAACTCAGCTGTTTTGATAAAAACTCATCTTTTTGGCTTGAAAATTCAACATTTTGGACGTACCCTAATCAACCATTGAGACAATTTGTGTAATCCAGATCATTCCACTTGTCATTCAGCTTATTCCACTACTAGTCCAGATTAATCCACTTGTCATCTAGATTAATCCACTTGTAATCCACGTGCAATCCAGATTAACCCACTTGCAATTCAGAATAATCCACTTGTAATCGAGGTTATTCCACATGCAATACAGATTAATCCACTTTTAATCCAGATAATCCACTTGTAATTCGGCGTATTCCAAGTAATTCAGAGCAATCCACTTGTAATCCCGATTAATACGCTTATAAATTGGCGTATTTCAAGTAATTCAGAGTAATATACTTGTAATCCTGGTAATCCACTTGTAATCGAAAATATTAAAAATAATTCTGAGTAATGCAATTTTAATCCAGTTGCAGTATGAAGAAATTCGGTTCTAATTCGAAGTAATCCACTTATGATCCGACGTATTTCATGATTAATCCACTCATAATCCAGCCTAATCCACTTGTAATCCAGATCAATCCAATTTTTTATCCAGAATATTTCACTCGTATTTCAGCTTAATCTACTAGTAATCCAGATTAATCCACTTGTAATCCACTTGCAATCCAGATTAATCCACTTGCAATTCATAATAATACACTTGTATTTCAGATAATCCACATGTAATACAGATTAATCCACTTGTAATCAAATTGCAATTCCGATTAATACACTTGCAATTCCGATTGATACACTTGCGATCCAGATTAGTCCACTTGTCATCCAGATTATGCCAGATTAATACACTAGTAGTTCAGAATAATCCACTTGTAATCTACTTGCAATCCAGATTAACCCACTTGCAATTCAGAATGATCCACTTGTAATCGAGGTTAATCCACATGTAATACAGATGACCAAAGTTGGTTTCCTTCTGGAGTTACTATTGTAATCGAAAGGTTACGTTTTTTCAAGCACTTTTCCTGCTGTGCTTTCCACGCGCCAAGTCTGATCAAATTCAGAAATATTTTAAATGATATTTCTTTCGGGACAGCGATTTTATCATACATGCAATTATTGAACTACACTCGCATCACAAAACTGCGCATTTAGAGCCATCAAGCGGCTTCGTATCTTAATTTGTTCTCAAGATAAAGCATTTGTCAATAAATCTCTCTAAAAAGTAAATTATTGAATATTTTAGAATTTTGAAAAATATATTGCATTAATGTTTACAGAATATCTGAGAATTTTTTTCAGATTTTTCCTAACGGCGACCTCGTTTTGGGAACAGGTGAAAGTCGAGACTTGAATAAGGAGGCCGAAAATAACCCTGTCTTTTGGGATTTTTTGCCGTCTAACTATTGATCAAAAATAGTGAGGGGCCTCGGCTTTTGTTCCCGACATTAGATTTTCTTCATTCAAGTACATTTTCCTGTAACAAGAGAAATTTTCTGGGATCGTGAAAATATTGCATTGTCCGTACCCATACCGATATTTTTTTTTAAGTAATGTTAATTTTATTTCCGTTTTTTGATGTTTTATTTATTCTGAGATGCTCAATTTGCTGATCAAATAAAAAATTCAAAATTTGTATAAAAGCGTTGCATATCATTTTGATCAAATTTCGGGGTTCAAAATGATCAACTGGCATTTATTGCGGAGTCTACCGAATTTTAATTATTATATGGGAATATCCATAATGCTATTATTTGTACGATAATAAATATCTCCTATAGTAAAATGAGGAGACAATAAAAAATTAATGCACTAAAGAAAGTCAATTTGTGCAAGAAAATTTCACAAAAAGCCTCAAAGCAAGAAAAGATTTTTTCCGAAAATCAGTTTTAGTAAAAACGCGAACTCAAATAAGTCGATCTGTGTAACAGAATTTCACGAAAAGACTCCAAACGAGAGGATTATGTTTCCAAAAATTAGTGTAATCAGGTTATTAGAGACAGTTGTGCGACAAAGGATAGAAGAGAAAGAAAGAGTTTTCCTGGTGTCTTCACTTCTACAGATTTTACACTCCTACCCCTATTCCCCTATTTTCCCCATTTTGGGATAATTCCTTTTTTTCCCTTTTACTAGATATTTGATCTATTTTGGTTGAACATGCAACTAAAAATTAATAGATCAAATTAGATTAGATTAGATTATATAATATAAATTTAATTTCATAAAAGATTCATCATTTCAGTTTAACATGTATACCTTTGGTAGAAAATTAAACTATTTTGTTGGAATTTTTTTTTTGTAGCAAAATAATTTTTTGGTTTCAAAGTGAATCTTTTTAGTTGAAAGTTTATTTTTGTGATTTGAAATTTCAACTATTCAGTTAAACCAGACATTTTTTTCATTCGGAAATTCAATAAGTTGATTGGCAATTTTTTTCATTCTTCTAAACCGTTTCGTTCAAAAATCTATTCCTTGTGTGACGAATTCCGTATCAATTGGCAACCTTTTCTAATTCCATTTATTCAACACACACATTATGTATTTCCTCCGAGTAAAAGGTTACATTTTTAGTAATATCGGACAACCTTAATCAGGGTTAGAAAGAAAGTAGCAATTATAAAAGAATGTAGATCCAATTGCGCGAACATTGATTTAGGTATCGGTTAAGAAATATAATGCAAGCAATTCAGGGAATTCAGATGCATTAACGGAATTTATACAAGGTCAAGGAATTTTCAAGAATTTCAGGAATTCATATAATTTAAAGAATCCTGAGGAATATGGAAGATTTTAATAAAGATTGTAGAATTCAAGCAAATCTGAAAGCGTTTAATACATTCCGAGCAATTCTGAAGAATTAACAAGATCACATAGAGTTCAAGGAAATCAAAAGCATTCGAACGAATTTTACATGTATTCAAGAAAATTCAAGTTAATTTAAAAGAATGCAGGTGAATACAAAGGACTCTGAAAACTGCCCGAGTATCAACTTTTATGTAAATCAAATCAATCAAATCCCGGAATTTTCGGGAAGCGGAACCTTTTTAAGGAATCGAAATTTTCGGGCACCAGAACCGCTTTTAGAACCTGCAATTTTTCGAGCCAGGCTTGGCTCGACTCAAAACAATTTGTCTCTGAAAATTGTTCACTAGTCTGTCCTTGATTGGCTTGAAATTACAATTTTGGATGCATAAAAGCCTAAAAAATGAGTTCTATCGAAAAACGGTTGTTATCGTTATGCTATTGTCTCAAAACGTGGATATCCGTTGAAAAACTGTGCTGTAAAATTTCGGACAATTCTTATACTTTCCCAATCATAAATGATGAGTATGTAAGAATCTGTTTTGCTAAAAAATTTATTCAAATTGTGAGAATATATTGGAACACTTTGTTATTTGCAACATTATTTATTCTTTGGCATAATGTACTACGATTCAGAACAGCATTTTCAGGCAAGAATCTCCTGCCACACTATGAAAATATTTTTCAACCAAAGTGTCTTTCTTGATCCCATTTAATCTCTACCGAGAAGCGGTAATAATTTTAAATTCAACGTGAAGTTAAGGGCCGTCCATAAATTACGTTTCCAATTTAAGGCGTGGGGGGGTGTCAAAAACTAATAAGTAATAACAGGGTGTCCAGAGACCTTGAAAACCTGTAATTCTCCTTGAATTATTTCTTAAACCTTGAAAACCTGGAAATCTCCTTGAATTTTCCACGAGAAGCTTGAGTTTGAATTTTTTATTTACTTTTACAACCGTTACATATTTTATTGAAATGTAAAGAGTAATCTAAATATTTTAGTTTGTTATGAAAGAAGCACCTCGATTAGAAGAAATCTTGCAATGAACATTGTGAATAATTCTGTAAGTTTTTAATTTCTTCTCCGCTAATATAGAATATTAAAGTATACATTTTTTTGTTACTTAGAAATAATATAATAATATAATAACTTAGAAATTATACAAATTATTAGTTGAAAATTTCGATGTTAATTCAGTTACCAAATGTTTTAGAAGATTTCCAAATATTTCACAAAGAAAATGAGTACAAAAGATTTCACAATTATTTTAAAGAATTCATAAGAATTTCAAAAGATTTCAAGAATTTCAAAGATTTCAAAAAATGTACATTACACTAAATTATAAAGATTTTAAACAATTTCAAAAAGTTTCAATAAATTTGAAAAGATTTCAATTACTTCAAACGAACACAAAATATTTCACAAAGATTAAAGAAAGATTTCACAAATATTTCAAATTTTTCATAAAGATTTCAAAATATTTTAAAACATTTCACAAAGATTTTACCAAAATTTTAAAAGATTTCAAATATTTTAATGATTTCAAATGAATACAAAAGATTTCAGAAATATTTCAGATTTCTATTGATTTCCAGTTTCACAGTTCATGAAAGTTATCTACATATGATCGATAATTACCAGCTCCGATGATAATACAGACTTCCTGTAATATAACTATACCATTATTTTGTTGAAAATTTTCTTTCTTGAATTAAAATTAACTTCCCTGGTGAAAATTTATCTTTCAATGTATGAAAGTCATCTGTTTTTTGAAAACATTCAATTTTTTAGCCTGAAAACTTAACTCTTTTGTTGAAAATTATCGTCCTTTTTGGTACAGAATTAATATTTTTTCTGAAAAATTCATCTTTGTTGGTTAAAAATTGAGAATCTTGTTTAAAAATTCAACTATTCTATTGACAATTTTATTCTTTTGTTGAAAATTCAACTATTTTGTTACGTCATCTTTCTTTGTTAAAAAATCGATCTTTCTTTGGATTTAAAATTGTTATCCGCCGAAATCGTTATTATTTCCTTAAAATCCCTAAAGATTCGTCGAAAAGTTCTTCACCCAAAAAAGAGCTACAAATTTGGCATTTATATTTTTTTGATAGGACGCGTAGTCTTTCTTTTAATCGTAAAAATAACATTAAATATAATGAAATTAAAATTTTGGAAAGACTTGACAAGTGACGGAAAAAAATGAAAAGACAAAAGTTGTTCAATAAAAAAAGATCTACAAATTTGTTATGAACTTTTAATGCCTACTTTTAGCTTAAATTGTAAAAAATAAAAATGAAAATAAACAAATTAAATTTATGGAAAAACGACACAAGTTGCAAGAAAATGTTTCATAACACATTTTTTTTCATAGGGTGTGCACTTTTTGTATGATAAAACCAAGACAATGAAAATACGTTTCATTCAATACTAATACATAAAAATAAGGCATTTCATTCAAGGTTTTATGCATGTTCTTTAACTTCAATATATAGATCAAAAGCACATTGTCCGATGCGCTTATTGCTCATTATGTGATACAACATTTGAGATGAGGCGATTTGCACTGCCGATTTTCGACAAAACAATTGAATTCTCAACCCGAAAATGTGAATTTTCATCAAAAAACTTAATTTCCAACCGAAATAGATTAACTTTTAACCAGCCAGTTGCATTTTTTAACTAAAATGGATGAAATTCCGACAGAAAGAGATGAATTTTCAAACCGTAAAGATGAATTTTCAACACAATAGTTGAATTTTCTAATGTAAAAAAAATTTTTTAGTCAAGTCAGCAAAAAATGTCAATCATATTAATGATATTTGAAGCCAAAATGTCGAATTTTCAACAACAACAACAAGAAAACAGTTGAATCTTCAACCAAGAATTATGACATTTCAAATAACTTTATAGAATTTTCAGTTGAATTCAATTTGAATATTGAATTCAAATTTTCAACAAAATAATACAATTTGGAACCAAATAATAAAATTTTTGAATAAAAAAATGAATTCTTAACTAAAAATTTAATAGTATACTTTTCAACCAAAATAATTAATTTTCAACATGAAATATTAGGATTTTTTTATTGTGTTCTATTAATTCAATCACATTTAAGTAGAAAAATAAGAAGAAGCCTGCGATAAATAAAGAGCAATTTTGATAGACTGAATAATAACATTTTAAATAAACATTGAAGTTCGTTTTTAATACTTGAACAATTTTATGAATCTATTTTGACACTATTTTTACAAATTTGTAACACTATTTACACTATTTTTAATTTTAAAAGTAAGAATCTAAATAAATAATTAGTTTTTATCTTTAAAAAAAAATGCAGAAACAAAATATTAAAACGGTGATATTGACACATGGAAAACAATATTTTTTCCCCGGAATTCCGGCAATACGTTATCCAAATTTCACCTGATACTAAGATATATTATAAGGTGACAATTTGAATCTTCATACTTAGATTATATTTTAAAAGATCACAATTCTAATATATTCAATTAACCGAAATTTCTGCTTTAATTGCAGCCATGTGTTATAAAATTTTGAAAGCTATAATCAAATATGTTCATTTTTGTGTCTTTGTATTTATTAGTTTCTTGTTAATAAAAAATTAAACAACAAAAGTTTTAAATACATGAAGAATTCAAAAGTAGAAGAGTGTGAATTTCATTTTCGAATCGAAAGCCCTAATACTTTAATAATTATTTTCATTTATAAACGATAAAAATTGCAATTATCTTATTTGAAGCTCTAGAAATTGTTTGAGGCTTCGAGAATGAATAAGAATTCTAACTATAGTGTGTGAAATTAAACTATTCAAATTTTGAAGGGAACTTGAATGATTTCTTTAATTTTATCGTTTAAAATTTCAGATTTTCAAAATTTTTATTTTTGAACGCATGGCTCAATTTTCCGTTTTGTCCTCATATTTTAAACTCTGAACACATTTTTCCTTGAATATAGGCAATATTAAAGCTCAAAATAGCCGCGTTTACTATTTTCCTCGCACATTTTTCAATGTGAAATAGTAAAATTGACTTGATTACAGGGAAAATGCGATCATAGTTCAAATGGTGCAAGGATAAAATGGCAAATTCAGATATTCACTGCTTACTGTGTATAATTTCAATCTTGGGTCATCTCTTCACTCTTCAGCAATACCATAAAGAACAATATTGCAATTTTTGAAAGTATAATTGAATACTTTTTTTGAGAAATAACAAATGAAGATACTAATGAACAATCTAATTTTTTATATATGACAAAATTGTAATTTTTTTAAAACTTCACAGAAATTGATAACTAAATTGAATAATCTCATATATTTACCATCTTTGAGACCAACGCTTTTTGGCCTGAATTGCTCATGTTTGTTGTATGCACAACCAAAATATTGTTTCTTGGATCCCCTGACGCCGACGTGGTGAAATGTCGATGTGAAGCAAGTACCTGTAAATCAATTTAATGAACATCATTAGCGATTAATTATTGACACACAACATTTTGAGCAACACAAATATAAATGAATATACAAATTATCAAAGAAAATTACTAATTTGCATATATTAAATAGTTTTTTGAAGGAACAAACACACTGAAAAATCAGTTCCGTTTCTGAGTTTCGGAGTTCCGTATTTATCCATTTATGAGCAAATTAACAAAATTTAAATAATGTATTCTACTAGAAAGGAAGAGCCCATAATAACTATTCTTGGACCTAGAGCAAAAAAATAACAGTTGAACACGCCAGGGATAACCAATAATTTTGATATAGAAAACTAAAATGTTGTATTATTATATTTATTTATTGTATGAAATAGTAAAACCTAATGATCATTTCATCAAGCGCTAAACGATTGTGTAATAAAAATGTCAACAAATAAATAAATGCGTGAATAAATGTGTCAAAAATGGGCAAGATATATTATTTGACTAAAAAATTAGTTAAATTATTTTCATGAATGCATTTTCATGCATCTACGATTTTTCTACAGACTCAAAGATATTTAGATTGGTACATATAACCAAAATTCCTCCTCACCATTGATTTAATTCAGACAAAGTGAAACTAAAATATAATTATATTTGTGATACAAAGTCGGATCAAAGTGTTACAAGCTACTGGTAATCCTTTTCGTAAAAAGCTGTATTCACGAGAGTTTGCATAAACTGTTATCGAAATCCTGATTAGTTATCACACCGCATGAATCAATTTTGTTAATCAAAGTTTCCAATTAATGTGTTTTATTTTATGATAAAATTTTGTTTATGACAATGCAATCACGAATAAAAACTTGGCATATCTTAAATCATGAATTCAACTGTCCATACCGGTAATTTAGATGTTTTGAAAAATTCCGAAAAATAATTAAACAAAATTCAGATTTCTGACGATTCTGAAATGAAATTTTTAAGTATTGTAAGGATTTTATTGAGTTTAGTGACATCTGACTTATCATTATGCTGAAGATCTAGATTTAGATACGACGCTTAATAAGCTTAAAAAAAGATTTTGAAAGGTTTCATGCTGATAGAAAACTTTTCTTATGATTTCTGGAAAAGATTAAAATGATTTTTCAATATAAAAAATTAATTTTTGGAGCATATTGTAAAATATTTCGTAATATTTTAAAAGATTTCCAAACTTGTCAAACAAAATTTCGAAGATTTTAGGCCAATTTCTCAATTTTACAGTATAATTTGAATCTTGAGAAGATTTCAGCAAATTTGATAACAAAATGTAAATTTTTTAAGATTTCGAAAACAAGAAGCGCGTTAAGAGTTTTGAAAGGTTTAAGAAAATACATTTTTTTCTCAAGGTTCCTGGGAAAATGTTTAACGATGTCGTATCTTAAAACAGGGTGGCCACAAAATTTCTTTTTCAAAATTCCCTAACTTTTCCTTGCCTTTCCCTGACCAATAAAATTTTATAACTTTTTCATGGTTCTCATAGGTTATCCGTGACCTACGGTCACCCTGTAAAATTAGACCAAATGTCATCAGAATTTTGTTAAAATTGAGAAAATTCGGAATAAACGAGGAACTTTGAAATATTTTCGATTACAGAATCGCGACTTTTCACCGTGATAAAATGAACAAACTATGTTTAAAAAGTTGTGTTTTTTCTACCTTTGAACAAAAGAAAAATCCAGTAATTGAATGAGAAATGGCGGGGTTATGAATTATTATATACACCAACCGAACAAAAAATTAAGTTCACCTGTATTTTTTATTCCAGCAGAGAACAAGTTTGAAACCCCATTTTTTCTTGAAGGGATGAAATATTCAAGGACGAGCGTTTGTGGTTTTATCCATAAAATTCTTACTGAAAAATCTTACTCATATTTTGAGCCAAGTGACACAAGAAACGAAAAAAATGGCCGCATATATGTGAGAAAAATTTGAAAAGGAAAACTCCTTAATTATCAAAAAAACATTGTTCGTGTTTATTTCTTAGGGGAATTATTAACACATACATTTAATATAATAAAGTTCAACACAATTTAGAAAATTTTACATTTCAGACATACTTTAATCGAACGCGAAGCTCGAGACAAGTGATAAGAATTTTTTTAAGCCCACAGGAGCTTCAAAAATTCAGAGTGGCCGTTTCGATCGCAAAAAAAATTCTTGGTTTTTGCCAGGTTCACAACAATTTTTCACAATCATTTAAATTGAAAACTTCAAGCTCCTAAAGCTCAACATTTTTAACATAATCATCTATTGTAAGAATTTGTAAGCACACCACAAGCATCTCCATACATACAAGCCATTCTTCAAGCATCGTCCCCCAAGAGTCGCAGGGAACTTTAGCAGTTGTTAGGAATCTGCAATTGATTGCGTGACTATGCTCCAGACTTCTTTATAGTCTCAGCCCCCTTGACAAACCTTCTCGGGAAAAATACAGGACGTTGGACCTGAAGACGGGAAGCCGAAGAAGCCTTTATCAAGATTAAGGTACTCTTTCGTAAGGATTTAAAACTGGATCGATCAATTCCGGATATCCCTTGTATTTTATGAACTGAGGTAAGTTCGATTGAAATAAGAGCTATCTTGTAACGAAACCTTTCTGAGTCCAGAAACATAATGAGCTACGCTAGTGCCAAGTTTAGCCCCGTTGAGGCAAGATACTCAAAAGTGAAGCAAGAGTGTCACGCGGTGGAATGGGCTATCAAACGTTTTCGGCCACAATTGGAGAGTGTATCATTCGTTTTAAAAGCGGATGAAAAAGCTATATATAGTGGTTACATAACTCCCGTGAAGCCAATGAGAACCTTAGCCGTTGGGCGCGATTCCTGGATACCTTGCGACATGAGGTGCAACCACGAACACGTAAAAATAGGGAACTAGTCACTGCCCTTTCTCAGAGTGAGCGAGGGATTGGAACTCAAGGAATCGGATCTGCCGCCGGAAGCAGACACAGGAACCCAGCAAAAGGTCCCCTTATTGGCCACTTTAGCCGCTAACAACTGTTACGAAGAAGTCATTTAGGCTCAGCAGACGGAAATCGAGCTTTCAGCCCTTGTAGAAAAATGGAAAAACCTCGAGGCTAAGTGTACACGGAATTTGAAGATTCGGAAGTTTCTAGAAGATTTAATATATTTGGTTTCGGTAGAACAATCTGAATGCTAGAATTTCTGGGATTCAGTTAGAGGAAGTTGTTTCCAAAGAAATTTATTTGCTGATTGTACCAGTGCTTCTTTGGATGTGCAATCACCAACCTGAATGTACCAACTGAAACTATTGTCAGATGATTTTTTCGAATAATCTACGAGATTTATTTTCTTGGTTTTCATGAAAGGAATCATCTCCAAACGTTTAAGGTGGCAACAATCATTCACTGGGACATTAAATGTGTCAACCTTTTCAAAGAGAGTGAGATTCCTCTTTGCTAATTTGAAGATTCGGAAGTTTCTAGAAGATTTAATATATTTGCTTCCTGTAGAACAGTCTGGAAGCTAGAATTTCTGGGCTTCAGTTAGAACAAGTTGTTTCCAAAGAAATTTATTTGCTGATTGTACCAGTGCTTCTTCGGATGTACAATCACCAACCTGAATGCACCAACTGAAACTATTGTCAGATGATTTTTTCGAATAATCTACGAGATTTGTTTTCTTGGTTTTCATGAAAGGAATCATCTCCAGACGTTTAAGGTGACAACAATCATCCACTGAGATATTTAATGTGTCAACCTTTTCAAGAAGAATGAGATTTTTCTTTGCTAATTTGAAAATTCGGAATTTTCTAGAAGATTTAATATATTTGGTTTCAGTAGAACATTCTGAAAGCTAGAATTTCTGGGATCTAGTCAGAGGAAGTTGTTTCCAAAGAAATTTATTTGCTGAATGTACCAGTGCTTCTTTGGATGTGCAATCACTAACCTGAATGTACCAAGTGGAACTATTGTCACGTATGAGTTTTTCCCAGCTTAGATCGTACCTTAGTTTGAAATAACGTAATCATTGTTAAGATGTTTCTGAATCTTTCACAGATTCTAAATAAAAAAACAGTGATTTATTAGCGCTAGATACAATATTTTCCATATCCACACCAAAAGAGAGATCTCGTGTAATTGTAACTTCACGGCCAAGCATTGCAGACTCTGTCTCGGAAACTACCACTTGTATTGTGTTTTGAAAGTTAATTATCTTATCTATTTTGCGAGAAAGAGAAAAAGTCATAATCAGGCACTTGTGAATATTAATTTCAAGTTGCTTAGATCTGCGTCAGTCAATAAATCTATCAATATTATTTCAAAGGTACATACCAGAAGTTATGTCAGAGATAGGATATGGCACCTGAAGATCATCTGCATTAAGCTAATGATATCAATTGAAATAAGCCAAAAGAACACTCATATAAATAATAAATAAAAGTGGTCCAAGGCTAGATTTTTGCGGTACTCCAGAAGCTGGGATAAATTCTGCAGAGGAGTGTCCACAATGCTAAACAAATGTATGCCTGGAGAATAAATAAGTGTGTGATAGTCGAATCATAATATCCGGTAGATCAAGTATTTGTAGATTACTTAAAAATATGGCCTGGTCCACTTCATCAAATGGTTTGGAGAGACCAGCGTAAATAACATTAACTTGATTATGTACAGTCAGGGATTGACGAATATATTGAGTAAAGCTCGGCAAGTTGGAAGCAGTAGATCGGCTAGGGATAAATTCATACTTACCGATGTGGGTCTATAGTTGACAATGAAAGATTTGTTACCCTTCTACCAAACATGGTAGATACGGGTTGTTTCCCAGATAGGAGGAGAGTGCTCAATCCAAGCAGTTGATATTTTAACCACAAACATGAATTTTCCACGAAAAATGTAAAATTCAATATTTTAGTCAAAGAAGATTTGAATTTAAAATCAAAAACAGTTCAAATCAACCTAGCAATGCCCTTAATTAATTATTATCGAATTTAGTAACATTCACATTACCACTAATAAGAAATTAATAACAAGATATATTACTTTTTAGGCAGCGAAGATCAATTTTCAATTTCAAATACATATTTTCAACCAAAAATGGAATATCAGTCATGAAAATTAATTCTGATTAGAAAAAAAAGAATTTTTAGCAAAATGGTCAAATTATTAACAAAAATCTTATTCTTTAACCAAGAAGATTAATTGCTTACCAAAGAAGAAAAACTATTAACAAAATGCATGAATTTTCAAACAATTACTCAAATTTTTCACCGAAAAAAATGGATTTTCAACAAAATATATAAATTTTTGAACACAGAAGATTAATTTTTAATTTAACATATGAATTTTCAACCAAAAATGGACTAGTGACATTTTTATTCATAAAAGTTAATGTCTAACCAGATAAAAACGTATATTAAGCAAACTAGTTAAATTTTGAACCAAGTAGATCAATTATTATCAAAATGTACGAATTATCAATAGAATAAATGAATTTTCAACCAATCACTTTGTAGTTTCTTCAAAACAAGATAACTTTTCAAGCAAATAATAAAATTTGTAACAGAAAAAAATATAGCAAAAACTGAAATAGTTACATTTTCAGTTTGAAAAATTACTTTTCAACTTAAAAAACGAATTTTCAACAAAATACATAAATTTTCCACCAAATAGTTGAATTTTCAACTTATGAAGGATAAATCTTCCAAATAAATTCGAAAAGTGAAAAATAAGGGCCACTATTTCTTGGCATTGTAGCACTTATAATTAATTTCCTTATTGGAAACTTATTTCCTGTAATAATTGAGTCAAGTCGTCTATCAGCAGGAGAAAAAGTCCCGATTATCTATACCTTTTCTACCCTGTCGAACGAAGGTCGTAAAGGCAAGGCCATGGGTTCGATGATCCATCCTCCCTTCTCCATTGGGAAGTTTATGACTTACTTGAATGCGACTTTAAGATTGTAACTAACTCAATAAATTGTAGCAGTGTCTAGTAATTGGAATTTTGGGACAAAACGATTTACATATGATTTGTCGGTAAATAATTAGTGTGTCTGAATTGAAGAATCTTTAAACGTCAGGTTACGTTGACATTTAAGTTTCAATAGGCAAAGGTTCTAATTTTTTCACAATCATTTTCAATTCATTTTCTGCTGGTTTCACCAGGAGTCAGAGCAACAATGTCATTCTGATCAGAGGATATATGTGAGAGTGAACTCGAGCTTAGGATCGCTTTGACTTCGATAAGAATCATATTAAACTCCTTATAGGTGAACAAAACATCGTTTACTACACGTTAAAATGATGTTTGAATGTCCCTACTGTGGATTCCCATATTCCTCTAAAGTGAGGTGATGAAGAAGGTAACTTCCATTCAATTATCTGATCACTGAGGAAATAAATTTACTTGTTGATTGTCTACCTCAGATTGAATGAGATTCTGAATTTCCTTTAATTTATTGTTCGCGCCTGCAAAATTAGTACCATTGTCAGAATATATGATACTGGGCCTGCCACGTCTAGCTACGAATCGAAGCAAAGCAGCCAAGAACCCTTTAGTAAAATTAATTTTTACACAAATTCATTCATATCTGCTCAGGAATTCATTTTTTTTCTTTCTGAAAGTGTTTATTTATATATAACTACCCTCCGAGTTGCATATAATAACAGCCTGAACCGTTTCCAATTTGGATGCATAATTTTGCGCAATATACTCGACTGAATACTCGCGCACTGCGCCCTTCTGAGGCAAGAGTCGCAACCGTCTCTCTGCAATATCTACAACATTAAGGAGAACAAATTTTTAAAAAATTCTTGAATTTTCAAGCCAAAATGGATGAATTTTCTACTAAACAGTTGAATTTTCAACCCGTGAATATTAATTTTCGAAAAAAAAGGCATTTTCAACCAAATAGTTGAATTTTCTTGAAAAATAATCAAATGTTCACCTAACAAGAGGAATTTTGAACAAAACACGTAAATTAGTTTTCTGCCAATACCTTCTCAATACAGAGTAAAAAATTGAAATTTTTAACCAAATAGATAAATTTTCTGCTAAAATGATGAATAAACAACTAAAGAAGATAAATTTTCAACAAAACATGGAATAATTACATTTTCAGTTATAAAATTAATTAAACAGTGAAATAATAATTACGAACAAGATACTTAAGTTTTTAACAAAACAAACAAAATATATATTGCAAGAACGAAATAGTTAATTTCCTAATGAAAAAATGAATGTTTAACGAGAAAAAAGTTTGAAAAAAATATTTCAGTTTTCAACGAAAGAGATGAATCTGCAACCAAAGAGAACAAATCTTCAACAAAATATATGAATGTTCAACCAAAGAAGAAAAATATTTTACTAAAAAAATACATTTTAATCCAATAATGTTTAACCAGAAAAATTGTTAGACAGTGAATTTTTCAACCCAAAAATATCTTTTCAACAAAATTGTTTAATTGTCAACAAAAGCTATAAATTAGCAACCAAATAGTTGAATTTTCAAATAAAAAGGATAAATTTGCAAACAAAAGTAAAATAGTCAGATTTTTCATTGATAATTTTTTATTAAAGAAACGAATTTTCAAGAAAATAGGTCAATTTTGATCCAAATATACTAATTTTCGACAAAAAACTTTATCACAAAAAAATATATTTCTAACAAAATAGTTTAATTTCCCACAAAGCAAATTAATTATCAACCAAATAGTTTAATTTTCAAGCAAAAACATGAATTTTAAACCAAGAAGATTAATTTTCTACCAAAAAAGACAAATTTTTAACAAAATATCAGAATTTTTAACCAAATAGTTGAATTAACAAAAAAAAAGTTAAATTAATAATCAAAAGTAAAATCATTAGATTTTTAATCGAAAAAATTAATTTTTTCTTAAAAGAAAAAAAATTTCAATAAAATAGTTCAATTTTGAACCAAAAATACTAATTTTCAACAAAAAAGTCAACTTTTCCACCAAAAAGAGATCCTTTTAATAAAATGTTTATAATTTGCTATACATCAGATTAATTGTCAATAAAATTGTTTAATTTTCAACCAAAAAACATGAATTTTTAACAAAAAAAATTAATTTTTTACCAATAAACATGAATTTTGAACAAAATATAAGAATTTTCAACCAAATAGTTGAATTTCCAAATGAAAGAGGTAAATTTACGACCAAAAGTAAAATCATTAGATTTTTAATTCAAAAAATTATTATGAATCTCCAATCAATAAATAAATTTTTAACAAAGTAGTTCGACTCTAAACCCAAAAAAGTCAACTGTGTTTGGCTGATGACATTGAGCAAGGCAAAACAGCGAAAATGAAAAACAGAAAGAAAGTCAGGATTCGGACTGACGGAGATGAAGAGGTTAGAATAATAAAATATTTATTATTTTCTTCTGAGTTAATATACAGAGTGCAAATTGTCTATTCATTCATTCATATTTTTGAACTACTCTTCAACTAATTGCAATTACAACAGTTTTCGTAAAATATAATGCTAAACATGGATTTCTTTATTCACATACCTATATGTATTCATAGCCTGAATTTCCTTTCATTTTTCTCATTAAAAGTTTTGTAAATTTCTCATATTGTTCCTGTTTTGCATTTAAAACAGAGATCAAGAATCATATTTGTAGTGGAGATAAATTTTAAAAAGAAAATCATGTTTATCTTCGTTTCCTGTTAATACGAACGAATTTGCGTAAATTTGAAACTGTTTTATTTTATAAAAAGGCATTACAATTTTCGTAGAGTATTTTTCTTTTGAAAAAATAAAGGCACGAAAATCATACGATATACATTTTCAGGGTGGCCGCAGTTCAGGGAAATGTCCGGGATTTTGATAAAAAAATAACAATAGCCGGGAAATTTTCTGTAAGAAGCAATTTAAGTAACTCACTTTTTTCTTTTCAAATCACTTTTTGGTGATTAAAATATTCCAAGAAATTCTTAACAGATTTCAAAAATTGGTAGGGGGTTCAAAGAATTTTCAAGGTTTTAGTGTATTTTTATAAATTCCATGGAATTTTCAAGAGCTTTAAACATTTTAAGGGACTTCAAATGATTTTAGATATTTCAAGGTATTTACAAATATTCCAAAGATTCAAGAGATTGAAACTGCTAACACTGAATTTTGTGTTGACTCATTACAGAGTTTTTTATATTCACATGACAGCGATTATTCGTCGAATGTTCAAGCTGTACTAATGCGCGATTTTAATGCTCGCGTTGCCTCTCTAAATTGCCTGAACGAGGAAATTTTACTGAAAACAAATTTTTTGCTGAGAGTGGGACTCTCTCGATCTTGAATTAAATTGGTGGCGGGGAAAAACTACTGGAATTACTCAAGTCTCTCAACTTCATTTTTTGCAATGATCATGTTACGTATCAAGCGGGTACTGGAGGCAGCAATATCGACCTCTTTCGGATCAGTTTCAGTTGCCTGAATTTGGCAGACGATCAACCACCTTCTTATAACAATGGACTCAAAAAAAAATTAATCCAGTCATGTTTTGATGAAGCTAATTTCAAGAAAACATTGATTCTATTCCAGTATCAACATTCATAAAATGTAAAGAAGGTTGGGAGACCTTTTTTAATGTATTATCACAGTGCCCACATATTCACATGAATAATAATACAGAAGAAATATACCATAATTTAATAGTCGCAATAAACATAGCCGCGCAGGAGGCAGGTATGCTGATGCATAGGAACTATGCTAAAACTCCTAAATCTGGTGGTCATGGAAATTCTTGGTTCAACTCACACAGCGCTAATCTCAAAAAGCTCGCCTGCGAGGCATATTATCAATATTGGCGCAGTTTCTATGGAAATTCATGTAACTACTATCTAAGAGCTCGCGATTCATATAGATTGAAAATTAAAAAACTAAATGAAGAGAATTGCAGACAAAATTCTTAAACTTATCAAATGTTAAAAACAACAGAAAGTTTTAGCAAACAGCGAGAACTCAAACTGTGAACTCAACTCTGCAACCAGAAAGAGGGGATTACATTTTTTCAAAGTACGTCTCTATTTTGTGAAACCCATGTTGCAATATTCTGCGGCGTGTGTATATTTCGTAGACAGTTAATAAACTGCTGGCAGATTATGTAATAAGCTAAAGTTTTTGTGATAGATACGATTTCTTATCCATATTACTAAAACATAGTTCACTGCCAGTGGAAGAGGATTTGAACAGCATATTTGATGACAAGTTTCAGTTTGCTGAATGTTTTTCACTCTGAGTTCTGTCGCATAGGGCCACTGGTACAAGGGCCATGAACATTTTGAGATACGTCACTACCAGAAGGTGTAACTAAGATTTCTTTTTGCTACCTGCGCGATCGAACGTGGAGACTGAGTCCGTCCTGATCAGACGGGTCCTAGGGTACCTTTTTTAAGAAATAGCACAACAAGGTACGATGCTCGAGCATAAGGTCGGATATTTTCTGGACAGACTTATTATATTCTACTTGAATTTGCTTACTATGGTTTTACTTGGCATGAGTCACGATGTGCCATAGTAGATATCGTCAAATTGATTATTCTAGCCGCCATAAAACGCTTCCCAAAATACGCTCAATTTTTAACCGTTCTACAATTTATCTACGAGAAATTTTGTCTTTTGTCAATAGTTTGCACGAGAATTTGAATTTCCTCTGAAACGTGATTTCCCCGATATTCAAAGTAGTAGAAATATTTGACTGCTATTGCTGTACTGGTGTATTGTTGTATTTTTGCCTTGGTTGTATATAGAAACGGAAGAGAAAACTAAACTAAAATTTTTAGAAATTTCAATTCTTCTCCGAAACTTTATTGTTTCGTGTTAGCTCAATCAAATAGATCCTAGGGAACCTTCATCTTACATTTTTAGGACTTTTATTATCCATTTTAACAATAAATCAAGAATTGAGACGTCAACCAGACGTAACTTCCCATTCCTTAGGGACGTTTTCCGACTCTAGTATTTCATTAAACAATTTATGTAAATGTTGCAGCCATTTAGGGGGTTAATTTTTAATAAATTCAAAAGATATGGCATCAGAGCCAGGAGCTTTCCTGTATTTACGTTTTTGAGTTATCGAACATAGATCATCGAACGTTACGTTTTGATCTCGATATATTTTGCTGGTCATGAAAACGATAATCGTTATGAATTAATTATTACAGCCTCTAAATGATTATAAATAGTAAACTCCGAGTTTCGACTACTGTGCATCTGTCGAGACAAGGAGTTAGTTAATCGGAATGCAATGAACAATACTGTTGATAATAATTTTAAACTAAAAAAGGGGAATTTTCATATAAGAAACGTACATTTTCAATCAAATGAACAGTTTACAAACTTAAGTTTCGAAGAAAAAATTAAATGTTTGACCAAATATATTTATTTGATATGATGAATCTTCAACCAATATGTGCTCATACTAAAAAATGTACTAATATGCAAATTCTGAGTAATGTTATATATTTTATTACAATAATTCTAAGCTAAAATGAAGAATCTGTGAAATAATCATAATTTTCACTTCAAATAGGCAATTATCCAAATACATGTAATTACAGTAAAGAAATATAGTTTTAACAATTGGGACAGAAAATTCCGGTAAAAAATTATAATTTTGACTTTTGAACAGACAAATTCCGTGAAGAATTATGATTTTCACTTTGGGACAGAGAATTATCATTGAAAACTCTAAAACTTTCTGAATTATTCTTGTGAGAGGCTTCAAAAGATTTTTAAAGCTTTTAAATATTTGAGAGTATTTTAGAAAATTCCAAGGATTCTTAAAACCATTTCAATAATTTTTAGGGATTTCGAAGGGTTTATATATGCAAGAATTCTCAACAGCTTTAAAAAGTTCAAGGAATTTCAAAAGATAAAAAAAATTTTGGAATAGTTCAGGATTTTTTCAAAGATTCCAAAGAAATTTTCATGGATTTCAATAATTTAAAGAAATTACTAAAGATTTTAAAGAATAAAGGATTTGAAATATTTTAGGGTATTTTAAAACATTCTAAGGATATGAAAAAATATTTTAATAACATTTATTTGGAATTTTTTTCGTTATTCAGGGAAAGTCAGGAGTTTCGAATACCAAAATTTGTATACCTAAAGAATTTCTATATGAAAAAGAGTGAATTATTTTTACATTCTCATCCTAATGAGAAGATGTTAGTTTTGTGTGAGAACTGGTGTCTTACTGAATGAGTAAGTTTGCCAACTAGCATTTTTTTACCAATGGTTCTGGTTTTAACCATGAAAAACTAGTTAAAATAAATTAAGTTTTTCTGTCAAACAATGCAACATATTATGGACCCCAAAGGGACCATAATAATTATTTATCTAAAAAACAAGATTTTTGTTGAAACAATGAACTATATCTTAAGTAATGTAATTATTGCTTTTAACATTTCGTTCCGAAATAAGAGTCATTTTATAAAATGCAAATGTCCTAAAAAATGAGAATCATCCGATGAATGAGGCAGCGATAACTACGTTGTATGTCAAAAAACCTTGTACCATATTTAGTATAGTACCAAGATGGTCAATACAATCATCTTCTTTTCACTCATTTTGACCATCCACGGAGAAGCAGATGACTCGTCGCGGAGGGCCAATATATGCGCGTCAATTATATGCGTGAAAATTGAAAGACCGAGACCCTTTTCAGAGTGAACCAATGTCGTTGAGCTGTTCAGCGTCATATTGGCTGTTTATTGAACTTAAAAATTTTTTCATTACCTAAGTTGAAACTGCTTTCTAATATTTCGAACATGCGTGGAGAGTGAAGTGCATAAAAGGGAACATCGTGGAAAGTTAAGTAAGTTTTTTCTTTTAAATTTTCAACGTCAAAGTTGATGCTTCCAATGGATTGAGAACAAAGGCGTCACTTAACAATCATCTATCAATTTGTTTTCACTGTGTCGTTTCTAACCGAAAACGTGCTAGAAATTGCATCATTCGTCGATGATGCAGAAATTAACGAGATGTGTGATGGCAGTTTCGGAAACTTCCAGTATCTTATGAGAGAGAGACTGGAATATCACACATATATGTTGAACGTAGGTAGATCAAGGATAACATATGTGGAAGACATGGGATAATCAAATCAACTCTCTAAGATGGCCAAGTCGACTGTCCGAGGAGATCAGTTCGACTACCGCGATCAAATCGACCTTCTATGATTATCAGTTCGGCCATTTGTGATGATCAGTTCAGCCCACTGTGATGATCAGTTCGGCTCTCTGCGATGGTCGAGTCGTTCATCCTAGATCATCAGGTCGACTCTCTGAGATGATCGATTTGAACCTCTTGTTTTAAGGCTTAGGTTGCAAAGCAGCTCTAAGCTGTATCTCGGCTCGTTAAGTGCCCCTTCCATTAATATTTTCGGAAAATTATTTTTTAAACAATCTCTTTTGTTTTTGCGACTATATATTTTCATGAAATAGAACAGATCTTTCAAATATTCTCCAAATTTTCTGTATGAAAAATACAGAGGTAGTTACACAAATACTGTTTGTTTAAATTATTATTTATTATATGTTCCTAACTAAGAAGTGAAATAGAAGCTGAAAATTTCAGAGAAAGACGAAACCTTTCTTCATTACTTTAAGAGAATATACTTATAAACAATAATAAATTTTTTCAACAATTATGTTTTTAAATTCCATTAATTATTGTGTCACTTAGTGAAAAGGGAACAAAAATTTTCAAATTTCAGAAAAACCACAGTTATCTAGCATTAATATAGAAGGAGATAGTCAAAAACAAGAATAACTTGTTCAAATAATTATGGTGGTTAAATTGTATTAATTATTACCTGTTTCTGAGTAAAAAGTAGTCAGGAAGTAAAAATTTTCCTAAGAAACGCAACTATCTATTATTGATTACGAAGAAGATAGTTATAAGCAATACAAATTTGTTTACAAAATTATATTTCTTAAGTTTTATCCATTATTACAACACTCTTAGTGAAAAGTGGGCAGGAAGTTGAAAATTAAAGAAAAAACGCAGCTTTCTAGCAATTACCTCAGAGAAGATAGTTATAAACAATATTAAATTTGTTTAACAACTATGTTTGTTAACTTTCATTATTTATTACTGTACCAAGTAAGCAGTGGGTAAAAAGTTAAAAATTTCAGAAGATACGGTAACTATATAGCATTGATCGAAGAGAAGATAGATATAAAAAATAATAACTTGTTTATATAATTATTTTTGCTTAATTAGGTTAATTAATTATTTTCTCTTTTTTTCAAAAAAATTTTTTTTTTTTTTTTTTTTTGCTGAAGATTCATAATCTTAGTTGAAAATTCTTCTCTTTGAATCTTTTTTAATTTAAAAGTACACTTCTCGCATGAAAGTTGAACTACTTTGTTTTACATTTTTTTTTTTGCTAAAGATTCATCATTTTAGTTGAAAATTTAACTATTCCAGTTGAAGATTCATCATCTCAGTTGAAAATTCTTTTCTTTGAACGTTTAATCTCTTTGGTTGAAAGATGAACTATTTTGTTGAACATTTTTCTTTTTTAATTCATCTACTCAGGTAGAAGTTCAACAAATTTGTTGACAACATTTTTTTTTTGGTTTTAAGGTTTAACTCTTTGGTTGAAAATTTATCTATTCAGTTGAAAATTCATCTTCTGGGTTGAAAGTTGAACTACATTGTTAAAATTTTTTTCTGGCTGAAGATTTATCTTTTTGGTTGAAAATTTAACTATTCTAGTTGAAGATTCATCATTTCAGTTGAAAATATATTGTTGAAAACTTATCTTCTGCGTTGAAGGTTGAACTACATTGTTATAATTTTTTTTTGGATGAAGATTCTTCATTTTAGTAGTTCAAAATTTAACTGTTCCAGTTGAAGATTCATTATTTTAGTTGTAAATTCATCTCTTTGTTTGAAAGATTAACTATTTTGTTGAAAATTTGTCTTTTTTAATCCATCTACTCAGGCAAAAGTTCAACTAATATGTTAAAAAAATTTTTTTTTGGTTTTAAGGTTTAACTCTTTGGTTGAAAATTTATCTATTTAGTTGAAAATTCAACTTCTGAGTTGAAAGTTGAACTACATTGTTAAAACATTTTTTCTGGCTGAAGATTCACTCTGTAACTCAGTGGTTAGAGCACCTGACCGAAAATCAGTTGACCTGGTTTTCGAAAATTAATTTTTTTCTTAAAAATCAGTTTTCGCGTTTGAAAATTCAAATGTTTCGTTAAAAATTCAATTATTTGTTCGGAAATTGAACTTATTGGTTAAAAATTAACATTTTTGTTGAAAATTCAACTATTTGGTAGTAGGAAGAACTATTTCTTTTAAATTAACTGAAAAACAATTTTCGGTTGAAAATTCGAATCTTTTGTTGAAAATTCGTCTTTCCGGGATACAAATTCAACTATTTTGGTAGAAATTTAATCTTTTTTCGTTAAAACTGTGTGGTGTAGAGTTAATCTGTTACGATTGAGGATTTAGTTATTTTTTAGAAAATTCGTCTTATTTGGTTCAATTCAATTATTTTAAATTAAAAATAGAAATGTTTTTTGGTAAAAAATTAATGTTCCATTTTTGGTTTCAAATTTCTTTCCTTTAGTTGAAAATCAAACTAATTTCTTGAAAGTTGGACGACTTTGTTAAAAATTACTTTTTTGGTCGAAGATTCATCATTGTAATTCAAAATTCATCTCTTTAGTTAAAAATTAAACTATTTTGATTAAAATTGAATCGTTTGTTTGAAAATTAAATTTTTTGTTAAAAATCAGTTTTTGCGTTTGAAAATTCAAATATTTTGTTGAAAATTTAATTATTTGCTAGAAAATTGAACTTATTGGTTAAAAATTAAACTTTTCGTTATTTTTTTTAGTTAGAAATTCATAATAGAAATCTGTATTATCATCAGAGAAGGTAACGAATCGAGAGGAGAAATCCACACATAAAATTGAAATCTACAATATCGACCAAAGTACCCTTGAAATATTGAAAACTAAATAATTTAAAAGCTAATTCCTCAAAATAACAAGTAAGCAAATTTGAAACGATAAAAAATATAAAAAAAATGAGTAAACATATTCAAATTTATCGATTTATTGTTTGATTCAGAGCGTTGATAATGATCGCGTAGTGCAGAAGTATATTTTTTTAACAGAAATATTTGTACTTTTTATTTTGCCTATATTATGTTGAACTCTATTAAAATTAAATAAATGTCTTATTATTTCTGTACATCGGGCAGAGACTGCTTCTCTTTATATTACAAAATAAATTACAAATTTTATTTCTTATCATTATTGCATTCAAGTTACCCTATGGAAGGTATCTTGTGTTGACGTCGGATCCTCAAATAGATATCAATGATTAAGAACTATTCAAGTGTGTGGATGGAAAAAAATGCATAGGATCTTATTTTTGTCTGAATATATTCGACTGTCTTTGAAGAAAAATCAAAAATTGAAAAATAAAATTTTCGGAAAAATGGCACAAGCTACGAAAAGAAATGAATAAGTTAACATTGTTTCGTTAACAAAGATCTACGTTAAAAATTATTTTTTGATGGAATGCTTACTTTTAGCTCAAATTATAAGAAATAACACTGAAATAAAACAATTGAATTATTAGCAGCCAGCGATACTGAGACCAACCGCGTGCAGGCATCCACTAGAGGAAGAGCGATGCTTTAAGACTGGGAGAAGAATTGAGTTCCAGGTTTCTCTCAAGCCCGAAGATCTGGCTCAACTTGATGACGCGTCTAGTGCAGATTTTTTCAAAGAGTTTGACCTTCGGACCATCAACGATGGTGTATATGATACAACAAGAACTGTAGCTTATTATCCCAAATTTTTAACTCGATGTGGCGATTTGTGTTAAAATAAGTTTACAAATAAAAAAAGTGTCGGTAAGGAAGAAAGCCGGTCACATGACCCACTTTTCACATGGCCTTAACCACGAAATTCTCGGAAATTAAAAAAAAAAACAATATTCCAACAATCAAATTTGAACAAAATAAAATTTTTTTTGCAGAAAATTAATTTTCTCTGTTGGAAATTCACCTTTTGTTGATGGAAATTCCACTACTTATATGCAACTTGCACTAATTTGTTGAAAAATGATTTCTTTGTTTGGAAACTCAACATTTTTTATGAGGATGTAGCTTTTTGTTTGAAAGTGGTACTATTTTAGCAAAAATTAGTTTTTTCTTGATAAAAATGCAACAACTTGGTTGAAAATTGTTGCATTTTGTTGAAAATTCTACTACTTGGTTGAAATTCGAACTAAATGGCATAATTTTGTATGATAAAACTATTCTTGAAATTAATGAAAATGACTTCAGAGAGAAGAATAATTTTCTCTGTTCAAAATTTGAAATAAAAGAATTAGTTTATAATAATTGTTAAAAGTTTCAATGACTCCTATAAAAAGATCTTAAATGCTAATTTGTAGGATTTTCAAAGATAGAATTCCTTTTAGCCATTTTTACCTAACTCGCATCCTTTCTGCCAAAATTGAATTTCTCTTTTTTTTATGTTAATAATTATTAATAATACCAAAATAATAATACAAAAAGAATGAAAGATGACCACCAGGTGGGAGATCAGAGTATTAGCGATCTTCATGTTGTTCCAAGTAGAGAAGAAACTTGTGCTGTATTATGAAAAAGTCTGGTTAACTAATGAATATTCTCTAATTTTCTACTAAATAGTTATATTTTCATGAAAATAGTTTGATTTTTAACCAAATATTTGAGTTTTCAATAAAAAAAGGATGAATTTTCAACTAGAAAATAAAATATTTTTTCAACCAAAAATGGCATAGTCCAGTTTTAGTTTTTAAAAAATTACTTTTCAACAAAATAGATGAATTTTCAACCAAATTGTTGCATTTTCAACTAAAAAAGATATTTTTTGAACGAAAAATGGAATCGTCAAATTTTCAGCTGGAAAAAATAATTTTCAACAACAAAAAAACGAATTTATTATTAAATAGTTGAATTCTCAACTCATAAAATATACATTTCCAACCAAACATGAAACAATTAAATTTTCAGATAAAAAAATTAATTTGCAACCAAAAGAAAACGAATTGTCAACAAAATAGTGAAATTTTCAACCAAAGTGATGAATTTTTAACTAAAAAGATCACGTTTTCAACCAAAAATGGAATAGTTGAATTTTCAGATAAAAAATGTACTTTTTAAACAAAAAAAAGAGAAGAAATTTTAATAAAAAAGTTTAATTTTCTGCCAAAGAGGTTAACCATCAAATTCTTTTTTAACAAAGTAGTTAAATTTTGAAACAAGTAGTTGAATTTTCAACCAAGAAAGATGAATTTTTAACCAAATAGTTAAATTTTCAACCAAAAAGATTAATTTTCCACCAAGAAAATTAATGTTCTACAGAAAAGACGAATTTTCTTAAGAAAAATTGAATTTTTAATCCGCAACTATGATTTTTCAACAAAAAATTAATTTTCTACTAAATAGTTATATTTTCATGAAAATAGTTTGATTTTTAACCAAATATTTGAGTTTTCAATAAAAAACTGCACATCCAAAAAGTCATGACAAACTTACTGCATTTGGTCACCATATGCTTCGCCCAGTTTAGGTTGATATTTAGAATAACTCCCAGATATCTGACTGAATCTGAAAACATCAGGTCCCCACCACCGAAGTCAGGACCGTAAACTTTCGGAAGTTTATAATTTCTCGTGTAAATGCCCAGGTTGGCCTTTTCCGGATTTTCCGAGAGCCTGGGCTATTCTACCGGAGCTCTAGGATGCGCAGCGGCGACCGCATATGATCCATCAACGTTTTCAGATGAGCCCCACTGACTAGGATTACAAAGTCATCCACACATCCCTGACGACAGTACCCGTTTTTATTTAGCCTTCAGAGAAGACCGTCCAACACAATGCAACATAGGATGGGCGACAGGACAGCCCCCAGTGGGCAACCCCGTGGAGCTATTCCTCTTACTAGGCCTTCACCCCATCTGGCTTCGAGTCTTCTCCGGCGTAGTGTGCTTCCCATCCAGCATATAAGCCGGTCCGGCACGCCACATTTCAAAGCCACTCGTCAGATGACTTCTGGAGGAGTATTGCTAAAAGCACTCTCTATATTCAAGGAAGTGCCCAGAGCATACCTCTTTTGTTCCAACTGCTGCTCCAATTTTGCCACAGCAGCATGAAGTACAGTTTCTACCGAGCAGCCTGCCCGAAAAGCATGCTGCCCTCTGTGCAGCGGCGAGGCTAAGAGCACCTCATCCCTAATGTATCACTTGACCAGCTTTTCCAACGTCTTCAGGATAAAAGACGTTAGGATGATTGGTCGGAAATATTTTGCAGCAGTGTAACCTACCCTCCTAGGTTTGGGTATGAAGGCCACTCTGCCATTCTTCTGTTAACTGAATGATTAATTTAAAAAAGTCTGTCAATTCAGGTAGATCAATCCCGTTGAGTCTCTCTTGCCATTTTTTCAAAACTCCCGGTGGTAAAGCTTTTTCTAAAACTCTTAGTCATTTGCTCTCCATAATCGTTTATCTCTAGTTTCATGTGCGGGTCCTGAAAGGGCGTTAATTAATTGGTAATGTTTAACGTAGTCAGTAATGTCTGTTCGCGAATGTATTAAACCTTCAGATCTATGTTTCCATGGAACCCACTTACCCTGTTTTTTGTTAAATGTAGGAATTTGGATTTCAGGTAGTCTTGGTTTGTCTTGTCTTTAATTAATCGTGATGTTACTTGTATTAAGAGTCGACTGAGCGACTGGGTTTGCAGTCTGTAATTTCGTAATCGACAACGCAAGTTCATAATAGTTTGTATTGATTTCCCGGAATGCGTCTTAACGAGGATGATCAGACTTCAGTGTTAATAATTCGTCGTTCAATACGGAATATTCGTCAAAAAGTTGAGTAATTTTTGACAAGCGGAGTTAAGCGTTTATAGGGTCGCAGACAGGGTCATCTAGATACGCAATTAGGTTTCCCAAAGAAATCCCCTTCCGATTCATGTGCGCTATGCGCTTTTGCTTTGTCATGGATCCTTTTGTCTTTTTTCAGAAAATCAATTAATAATTAATTGGTTGGGATTTGGAATGCTATCGAACGGTAGAGCAAATTAGGGCGAAGTTAATGGCTGAGCCAATTATTCCAATTGGTAGAGCTGATTAGTAATCAAAGTTCCCTCGTAACCTCACGAATGCAAGAGCAAACCATGAAAAAGCAAAAACTTTTAAATTGAATTAATTTATTCAAATAAAAAAAAAATCATTTTCGAACAAAAATAATAATTTTCAACAAAAAGAAGTCAATTGTCAACCAAAGTAGTAGAATTTTGAATCAGAAAAATTATGATTTTCACAAAGTTGTGGAATTTTTAATCAAATATTTGAATTTTTAATAAACAAGAAACGAATTTTCAACCAAGAAGACTAATTTTCTACAAAAAAAAAACAAATCTTTAACAAAATACATTATTTTTTAACCAAATAGTTAAATTTCCAACGAAAAAAGATAAATCTACATCTAGAATGGAATACTTAAATTTTCAGTTTAAAAAAAAATAATTTTCAACAATATAAATTAATGTTTCACAAAATGGTTGAATAAAAATAATAATAATAATAATAATTTTCAACAAAAAACAACAAATTTCCAACAACTAAGTCCAATTTTCACAAAAAAAATTATTTTTTAACCAAATTCTTGAATTTTTAATTTAAAAAAAATAATAATTTTCAACAATATATAGTTAATTTTCATACATATAAGATTAAAATTTCAACAAAGTAGTTGAATTTTCCACCAATAAGATTAGTTTTCAACAAAAAACGACAAATTTTTAATAAAATACATTATTTTTTAACCAAATAGTTGAATATTCTCCTAAAAAATATATATTTACAATCAAAAATGGATTACTTGAATTTTCGGTTTGAAAAAATTAATTTTTAACAAAAAAAAGAGAATGTTCAACGATATAATTAAATGTTTCACAAAATGGTTGAATTTTCAATGAATAAGATTAGTTTTCTACGAAAAAAAAAATCATTTTCGAACAAAAATAATAATTTTCAACAAAAAGAAGTCAATTGTCAACCAAAGTAGTAGAATTCTGTGATACTTGATAAGTTCCCAAGTATTATTAATTATTTAAACACTTCTTATCAGCAAATCCGAGGCAACTAAGAACGTATTTTCGAGGAGTATTTCCTACAATACTTCGCGACTTTATAATAATTATTAATTATTTATACAATTTTCATAAACATATTCAGAGTTTGTCTATTTTCAAAGGAATCGGCTTGAAAATAAAAAAAAAATTAAAATTAAAATAATTATTCATTATTTAAATATTTTTCATAAACATATTCAGAGTTTGGGTATTTTCTAAAGATTAGACACAATTTCTTTACATATTCAACTAAGATTGTCTTTCTGATGCTCTTTTCTCTGTTTTTTTGCAAATCTACAGGAATTATTAATAATTTGAACACCTTTCACAACAAAAATCAGAATTTGGATATTTTTAAACGAATGGGGTCAATTTCTTACAGAATTAACTAAGAATATCTTTCCGATGACTTCTTTCTATTATTCTCTTAAAATTTCTAATATTTATTAATTATTGAAAATATTTTCATGAGGAAATTAGGAGTTTGGCAATTTGTCGAAGTAATTAACCCTCCCGTCAAACCTCCTGCTCGACATTAGTTCAAACCGAGGTTAAAACACAGCAAATACACAACTCGGTCATATATGTCGCAGATGGTCCTCCATCCGAGTGCTATGCGCGCTCGAAATGACTTGACATCTGGATTCTTCTCTAGTCGAGATCAGATATTGTGTATTTCTATGAAAATCTGTACACGCCAAAATTTTATAGGTTTTTTTGCGTAGTTGCATGATAAAGTTGCACAATTAATTATTCTGCATCGTGAGAGGGTATTCATGCGAAGCCGTGTACAAATCTCGACTCTGTTTTTCGTTCTTATTAAATTTAGATACCACCTGGTCAATAACTAAGAACAGCTTAGAATATAGGAGTTTGCACGCCTCTTCAACAGTTTTTATTCTATATTAATCATCCCATTCTATACCCCACATCTTTGTGAAAATAATTGTTCTATCAGCTATTCTATAATTATACCGCACTTTTGAAATATTTTCATAACAAAAATTGACGAGTTGCTAATTTAATTTGTTTATATTAAGGGTAATACCTAACGCAGGGTGATATAGATCTTCAGGTACCATCGGCTCAACGTGCTGAACATTGCACTCCGAAAGGTTCGTGAATACTGAATCTAAACATAGGCCATCTTCATTTGAAATTCCATCAAATTGAAATATTTCAAGGTTAGTAATAAATGAGTTAAGAAGGGATGCTTTACGGTCACGTATGAGACCATCTTGCACCACACAAAACTTTCTTGTATTAAAGTCACCCAAAATCAAAATTGGATCGTTGCAAGGTATCAACACATCTTCCAATTTTGAAATAACTTATGCAAAATCATTGAGAATTAGATCTAGTGGAATGTATATGTTTCATCATGTCGTGGTTGCTGTCATCGGGTTTCATTCTGCAGCGTCTCCCTCTCTCGAATTTCCTAATCTCGTGTTTCCGTCTGCTGAACCGTATTTTTTAGACAGGTCTCCTCCTCTTGCCCAGTCAGTCCTTTCTTCAAGGTCTAGATACCCTACTTAAAGGCCTTCTTCTTCTGCCATGTGCATGGTTTTACCTGAAAAGCTTCTTTCTTCTAATGGACGTGGATACAAACAAGAAGATCTTAAATATATTTGGCTTATTTCCACCATAAATCCACACATTAATTTGTTTAACAAAAAATTTAACTGTTCAATTTTTTTAAATTATGTTTTCTAGTTGAACATTTGTCTGCTTTAGCAGAAATTAATCTTCTTGTTGAAAAGTTACTCATTCTGGTTGAAAATCCAAATATTCTAGTCAAAGATTCATCATCTTTAGATAAAAATTCACATTTTTGGTTTAAAATTGAACTATTCCAATTCAAGATTAATCAGTTTAGTTGAAATATCATCTCTTTAGTTGAACAATATCTTTTTTATTTGAAAATTCATGTATTTTGACGAAAATTCATCTTTTGGGAGAAGTTAATATCCTTGGTTCAAAATTGAACTATTCCAGTTAAAGATTGACCATTTTAGTTGAAAGTTCATATTTTTATTTAAAATTAAATTATTCCAGATGAAGATTCATAATCTTAGTTGAAAATTCATCATTTTAGTTCAAAATTCATTTTTTTCGCTGACAGTTTAACCATTCCATTTTTGGTTGAAAATTGATCTTTATTAGTTCAAAATTTAACTATTTGGTTGAAAAATTTTCATTTCTAGTTGAAAATTCAACTATATGGTTGAGAATTTATGTCATTGATTGAAAACTCATTTTTTTGGTAGAAAATTAATTTTCTTGTTTAAAAATTTATCTTTTTGGTCGAAAATTCAAGTAGTCCAGTTAAATATTAATTATTTTAGTTGAAAATTTATATTTTTGGTTAAAAATAAAACTACTTGGTTAATACTTAAACTCCTTTATTAAAAGTGAGACTCCTTTGTTAAAAGTTCACCTTTTTTATTTCAAAATTCAACTTGAAAATTAATATTTTTTAGCTGACAATTCAACTATCTTGTTGAGAATTCAATGTCGAAATTACCGAAAACTGAACATTTTTTGTTTTCTAACCAATCTAACCTATTTTTCTCATCCCTCGTCTTCTTTGTGGGCCTCTCAGAGGCATTATTGCTCTCATTTCACTTCATTTCATAATTCCCACTCGATCTAATTTTCTATTGATGAAATGAATTTCTATAAAAAGAGAAGAATTTTTAACAAAATAGTTGAACTTTTAACCGAACAGTGAAATCTGCAAACCAAAACGACGAATTTTGTAGAAAATAGTCAAATTTTTTCAAACAAAAAATTAATTTTGAAACAAGGAAGATGAAGTTTCAACTATAAGAAAAATGACAACAAAATATTAAATTTTCTATACAAGTAGCTGCATTTTTAAACAAATAGCTGAATTTTTATCCCACAAAGATGAATTTTCTAACAAAAAGATAAATTTTTTTAAAAGCAGTTAAATTTTTAAGATAAAAAGTCGAATGTTTTTAAGAACAGTTGACTATTTATATTTTGGTTTAAAAATTCAAGTATTCCAGTTGAATATTCATCAATTTAGTTGAAAATTAATTTTTTGGGGTAAAAATAAAACTACTGGAAATGCATTTTTTTTTGTTTAAAATATCTATTCCAGTTGAAGATTCGTCATTTTTTAGTTGAAAATTCGTCACTTTGGTTGAAAATTTGTCTCTTCGATGGAAAATTAATTTTTCAACCAAACAATTAAATTTGGTTTCAAACATAATTTTTCAGTTCAAAAGTTGAAACTGGACTATTTCGTTGAAACTTGATCTTCTCAAGGCTATGTGACGAGTGGGTCACGTGACCGGCTTCCTACCTTACCGACCCTTTTTTTATTTGTAAACTTATTTTCAGAAAATTTAACTTCCATTTTTTGTCGAAAATTTATGTTTTTCATAAAAATTCAATCTTCAAGATTGAAAATCAATCTTTGTCATTGTAAGTTTTACTTTTTCATTTAAAATTCATTTTATTTGTTTGACAATAATTTTTTTATTGAAAATTTAATTATTCTATTTTAAGATGAAAATATATCAGTTTTAGGAGAAAATTCAACTATTTTGTTAAAAATTCGTCTTTTTGGTAGAAAAGTAATCTCATATGAGTTAAAACTTCTTGTTGTTGGTGAAAAATTCATTTATTTGATTGAAAACTTAATTATTTTCTTGAAAATTCGTCTTTTTTTTAATTTGACTGTTTTTTGTTTAAAACTAAAATCTTTGTTTGAAATATCAACTATTGCAATTTTCGTTGAGAATTCATCTTTTTTTTTTAAATTCAACTATTTAGTTGAAAGTGAAACATCTTTATTAAAAATTCACTTTTTTGGTTGATGATTCACTATTTTCGTTAAAAACCCTTTTTTTTGTTCAAAAGTTAACTATTTTGTTAAAAATGTTATTATATTGATTTATTATTTTAACTGCAAATTTAAATATTCCACATATTGTTGGAAATTTATTTGCTTCAGTTAAAAATTCAACTATTTGATTCGAAATTCATGTATTTTGTTAAATATTAATCTTTCTTTGGAATAAATTTATCTTCTTGGTTGAAAATTTATCTTTTTAGTTAAAAATTCATTTATTTGGTTAAAAATTGATTTTTATTATTGTAAATTAAATTTTTTAACTGAAAATTTAACTTCCATTTTTTGTCGAAAATTTATGTTTTTCATAAAAATTCAATCTTCAAGATTGAAAATCAATCTTTATCAATAACATTTCCTATTTTTCCCCTCTGGTATTTGTTTATGGACTGCCCCACAGAGTGTTAGGAGCGTTGAAATCTCCTAAAAGAATAAAAAGTATTCGTAATTGAGTAATTAGGTTATCTATTTCAGATTCTTCGAACTCATAGCTGTTGGGTAGGTAGATATTGCACGAACAAATTGATACCAGTGTAGATATTGTGATTTCAACTGCTTCAAGATTTGTTTGTAAAGGGATTTCGTTGAAGTTAATTCCATTTTTAATGTAGGTGGATACCCCTCCACTTGCGTGGCTACAATCGACTCCATTTTTATTTAGTTTGTTGTAATCCCGGATATCGCCAAATGAATTGTTGCTAAAGTTGGTTTCTTGCAAAGAAATTATTGCAGGATTATGTTCTTCAATTATAATCTGCAATTCTCGTATATGGGTTCGAAATCCGTTAAGATTCCATTGAAGAATTTTCATTGCTCATGATTAGTCACAATTTTCGTCAGAAGAATCAATCATCGATTCGATGTCCTCGACTTGGGATCCAGCTTGTTGTTCTTTGAGTTTGTTGATTTTTCTGGTGAATTCCATTTTGATTTTTCGCTCTAATAATAAAGGGTGTAATCTCTCTAGTGTCGATATTAGTTCTGAAAATTTTTCGGAGTAGTCGGTGATTATGGGGGTTACATTTTGGGCTCCTCTGCAATTTTCAAAAAGTAGTTTAAGTTGTGCGAAGTTCAGAATGTACTCTGAACGTTTGTTTTCTAAAGTTTCTTTTGTGGGGAAAGGCGAATTATGAAAGTCTGTCGGTTTTTAGTGTTTTCGGTTGTTTCAGGTTTTTTCGTTTCCGTATTGTTCTGGGATCAATCATACGAAATATTTGATCGTAGAATAGAAATTTCTGTGAAGATAAAAATTAGAGATTCGTCGCTTGCGTTCATTGTTATCAGATGCATCTGATTACAAATTAACCTATTGTCAGCTTCGCGGAATTTCTCATTTGTAATTACACAATGTTTTTTAATTACTCAGTAATTACGTTATATTTATTCAGATGTTTCGTCCAGACTTAAAGAGTATAAGGATTTGTTCTTGATTTTAATAATTTAACCATTTTTAGGTAGCACATTCTAGATTTGGCGCTTATTTGAACGCAAGATTTCAAAACGATGATTTTTCTAGAAAAACCTTAGACTTTAGAGCTAAATGTATTGTTCAAATATTTATGTAAGTAACTTCAACATTAAAATCTCTAAAATCTACTTCATTGAATTTGAGTGAATTTGAATTACCATTCATCGAGTTCAGACTGGAGGTTCTCAACAAGAAATTAAACATTATAATTAATTCTTATCGAATATTTTATGATCTGTTGAACACAATGCAAACTCAGAAGCAATCCGGCTCTATCAAAACAATGGAAAACATAATCACAACGACTAGCAAGTCGTAACTACGAGGCTCGATAATTCTGGACATCGAGAATAGACATAAGGGGACCAAAAGTCCTTCTCCAAAAAGGTTTTTTTTCTATCTCTGCTACATGTAGAAATGGCTGCGATTTAGATTCATTCATTATTATATGACAAAATTTGCTCATTTTTCGTTCCTCTTGTTTGGTCTACTTATATCTATTCTCGACGACTCTGGAGATGTGTCAGTTCAAACATTCTATAGCAGAGGAGCATATGCTTAATTGGATTTCAATTGGTCTAGCAATGAGGATAGTAATAAAACCTGAGCTTCAAATTAAAGCACCCAAAGTGGAACTCTTGAATTTTAAGCTTTTAAAATTGAAGTTTAAAAATTTTTCAATTCAAATATATGGTATTCGAATGCTCAATAATTCACACGTATAAAATGTGAGTTACTAATACTTTTTCACTGAACAATTTTAAATTAAATTTAGTTAAACTGGCGAATTATAATTTGAAACTTTTGTAAATTGCAGAGTTCAAAGATGCAAATTCAGTTACAAAAATATAAATCCACGTTATCATTTCCAGTGCTCTAAATGGAAAAATGAATCATTGAATTGCAAAATTGTAAAATTATATCATTTTTGGCAATTATAAGCTACAAATATTTGAAATTACACAGCTTAATTTTGGGTATAAGCTGCACACTACTTGGAACAAAAGTTGAATTATGTTCATTTTAAATAGTTTCAAAATCCTTACAATGCTTCAAATTTTATTTCAAAATCTTCAAAAATCTAGATGTTGTTTTCACATTTTTGCACATTCTAAATTATTATAGAAATTTTCCACAAGTTGTAAACTTCTTTTAAAATTATTCAGATTTTTCCTAATATTTTTTCAAAATCGTGCCAAATAAAAAAAATTCCCATAAAATCTTCTTTTAGAAACATTTTAGACTAAAACAATATTTGGAATTTAATAAAATCCGTCAATTATAAATATATTATTTGAAAGTTATTTCAAAATTGAAAATAGTTTATAAAGTTTCAATCGTGCGTTTACATTTGTTCAACTAATTCGTCTTTCCAATTAAAACAAATTAATTTTTAACGTTGAAATCTGAAAATTCTAAAATTGTGAACTGATTTCGAATCAGCTAAAGTATGAATAGTCTCATTGCTAGCTTAATTTAGAAACTCAATAAGAAACATTATACATTTTTGTATTGCTTAACTCAATTTTTTATGAAAGTTAATTAAAAATACTATTCGAATACATGAAAATCAGACCGGCTTCAGACGGTTTCAACCGGCTTCAGACGTTTTACTACTGGCACTTCTGTTTTCTTTTCGTTAACTCAAACCTTAACCAAAACAGACTAATTTTCAAACCAATGAAATGAAATTTTCATAAAAAAGAGTTACATTTTTAATCAAGAAAGATTTTTCAGTCAATAAAGAAAAAAATCTCAGCCAAAATGTTGAATAGAAGTGTCAATAAAGAAAATTCATAAATTGTTAAAATTATATACTTTGATGTAATTTTAAGCTAGAAAAATTAATTTCTACATCAAAATTTGTTCTGAGATTTTTTAAATATTCTTTTAAAAATTTGTTTAAAAAAATAATTTAAAAATTTTCCCGGATCCAAATGCAAATTTTGTTATTATCTGGGAACATGAATTTTTATAGAATTTTTTTATTCTTTTGAAACCTTCCAAAATGCTTAGAAAGCTTTTAAATTTTGTGTTCAAAATGTTCCAAAATCTACTTTTTGTTCTAAATGTTGCGAAACCTTTTCATGTTTTAAATTATTTTGGAATCTTTTTAAAACTTCTAAATATATCTTAAACTTATTAAATTTTTTTTCGAAATTAATAATTGACTAAACATTTCTTCAGTTTTTAATGAAAGTTACGTTCTTTTTTTGTTGAAAATTATTATTTTTTTTTACCGAAAATTGAACTATTCCATGTTTGGTTAAGAATTCATTTCTTTGGTTGAAAATGTAACTATCAAATTATGCAATATTGAAGTGTGTCACGGCATAACCGTGTAAGTGCTACTTTTTTCAAAACACGTTTTATTGTCTTGCAAATTCTCTTAAATTGCACCGCAAATTTTGATGTAAAAAATTTAAACTTTGAAACAGTTTAGACAATTTTTGTTTAAACCAATTGTTTACCAATGCGAGATACGGAAAAAATAATAGCGCCATTTGATTCTGCGGAAAAATTACATAAAGAGCATACATTGGACAATGTTTTTTCCACCCAACTCGTTATGCAGTATAATTACCAATTCTATAGCATTTGATTTTTTATTTATACGCCGTCACCAATTGGGTCCATACAAAAATTGCAAAATGCATATAATTGATGTAATTTTTTCCGTACAATCTAATGGCACTATTATTTTTTCCGAATCTCGCTTGTTAAATAATTTGTTTAGACAAAAATTGTTTGAACAATTTAAAAAAAAAATTTTTTTCTTGAAAAGTATTCTATTAGCTATTATGCTATTAGAAATTCAGCCTAAAAAAAAAACAATAAAAAAATTAAAATTCCGGTGGACTTACACGGTTTTGACCGCAGTCGACTTTTGACGCTATGTATCTCGAAAAGTATTAACTTTTTTTAAATTTTGTTCATTGAGATCTGTAGAGCTCCATCAAATCTCAAATGTACTTTCTCATTGTTTTTTAAAAATTCGATTTTGGAGAAGGTTTTTTTTCTCTCCTGAAAAAGTTATGTCGATGGATCTCCATGCTTTTGCCGCGACGCCGTTCAATTGCAAAAATTACGCTTAAAATTTAATTAAAATTTAATTCAATTAAACACTTCAGGTAAATAATCTCTATATATATATATATAATATATATTATATATATTATATTTTATATTATAATATTTTAAAATTATAATATATATTATAATGTAATTCTAAAGTTAGGATACCAATTTTGGTCATTCATAAAAAATAGAAAATAATACGAAAATATACGAATATTAAATACAACAATTTTGTGTTAATATTGAATTTATGTTTGAATATTTAAACTTTGCGTGAGACAAAAAAAATATATGCATGTTTGTTTTGTAGTGTAATCTTTCTGGATTCTTATAAAAGTGTTTCATTCATTAATTTTTGTTCATCACGTTGGTATTTTTAAAAGAAAAATATTCCTTGTTTTTTATAAGGAAAATTTCCTCTCCAAACATAAAATCACACATGTGCATGATGTGAAAGTTCTGTGTAATGAAAGAAATCAAAGATAGAGGGAATTCATGGATATGTTGATTATAAAAAGAGAAGGTAACAATACAATTAATTAATTAAAAAATCTCTCTAGATATAATCAAGCGTTCGATTTTATTAAAATTTTATACGAAAGAGTATCATCTTATAATCTCTGGGTTTTTTTGCTTAAACAATATATAAAGTATGTACAAAGATCTCCCAGAAAGTATTGAATATCAACACAAATAACAGAAATATAAATAGCATCTTAATAATTAATGTTAATTCCATACGTAAGTTTCTTATATTTATGAAGCATAAGACGTAAATATTTAACTGCAGTTTTCCATATAAATTTCCGTTATGAGGAAATCTAAATTGCTCTCGAAACATGTTAGTTTCTAGTAGTTCAATAGAAGTCCGATAAGTTGCCGTCCGATAAGTGTACGCTCCCCTTAAAACGTCATCACACGCACGGCACGCACACTAAAAAGTGACATGAACCCGCATGCTTTTGTTGTGTAGACTTGTCTGAGGTGGTCTTTGTTTGCTGGGTAGGAATGCCCAGACAAGCCTCAAATATGTAGACTTGTCTCGGGCTCCATTTATTTAGCGGGATTTTCGGGCCTTCCTACGATAAGGGTGCCCCTGTCAAACATGCTGTTCCGTAAATCGATGGGTTTAGGTATCAATGACTACTAAAAGTCCATTTTTTTGTATTACTACTTTTGAATATTTTTGCAGGTTCATACGGAAATTTTCTGTTTGGAAATTAGAATTATCACATACTCTAATGCGATTGCTAAAAAAGAGAAGATTTAATTCTTAAATCATCATCACTTGAAATTTCAGGTGGGTACTGATCTATTCTTTGAAATGTATTTGTCAAGGAAAAATTATCTATCACTAAAAATTGGTATAATTCAAATCATTTTAGAAGTACACAGGTTATTTCTTCAAGTTTACATCGATTTTCAAACAATTTTTATGTTTTTTTTTTTGTAACTATACTGACTGTCGCTTACCGATTAATTTGATGTAAGTTAAACAAATATATTCGGATTGTTATATGAGAAAAATATCCGTAATAAAAACTTTTTATTTTTGAGGGGGAAAAGCGACTTTGAAAACATTGACCTCCCCCCCCCCCTAGGAGACAGGAGTGGGAGTAACTTTGTAATTCCAAATGGGGACCCCAATTTTTCATCACAGATTCAGATTCTCCTTTATGAAATACGTAAGTTTTATTGGAATTTTTTTTTTCGATTCACGATAGATGGCGCTACAATTGCAAAAAATGTAATTGTTGATTATTTCAAGGACTTCGGTGAGTCCCCTTGCCACTCATTAAGAAAAAGGCTCCGTCAAGGTTCACTGGAATTCGGTGAGTTACTAACAAATATTTTCCGTCTGTCTAGAGACTTAAAAAAAGAAATGTGCCTTTTCTACATGTGCATTTGCTAAAGAATTAAAGACATTAATCAAAGAATTGAAATACTGTTAGTAGAGATTCGAAGAGATTGATTAGAGAGTTAAGAGATATTTGGTAAAGAAGTGAAGACATTGCTGTAAGAATTAAAGATATTTGATAAAGAGTAGAAGGCCATAATGTGAGAATGAAGAGAACTTTTAACACAGGCGAAAAAAAAGATAAATATGAAATATGGCAATGCGTAAATTAAAAACATTATATTTGCAATGTATAGTTGAAAAGATACATTGAACTTTGAATCAGATACATAATGAGCTTATACTTGTGAACCTAACTATGAAATAAATCGACTGTATTTTTAATGATGTAATCATCTAAAAATAAAATATTTCGCAGACTGAAGATAAAGAAAATGTTAAATTCTGAAAGCTGATAAGCTTGTCTGTCAATTGGAAGTGGGAACAACTTTTCGCGACACCGATGGTAGGATCCTGACGTATATTCTAAGGTCACCGTTAAGACGATACCATCCTTTCCAGGATAAACCTTCATGATTCGTGCTAATTTCCAGAACATGTGAAGGAGATTGTTGTCCTTTTCCACTGAGAGGATTCTAATTTTGATGTTGTTTTTGTGGACAGGTTGCTTTTACTAGTTGCATGTGATCATTTCGTTAAGGTACTTTTCGTACGACCTGGACCAGAAATGATCTCACAGCTGCTGTGTATGTCGCCATAATGACAATTGATTGGCTCCTAGACTGCGATTGGTTTGCTCTGATGTAACCATGTTTCGCAAATTACACATCTGACAAAGGCTGTCTAAATCAAATAAATATGTTTGCCCATCGAAGGTCATTCTTAGCTTCTTATAATATCTCAAACAAAGTTGAAATATTAGACCTAGATTATTATACTTTATTTCGTTTACTGAATAATTTTTATCCCTAGCTGTCACTTTAATTGATGTTTCTAACCTCGAGTTCAAGTCGTCTATGGGCATAATTATTTTTATTATGTCTATTGTACTATATCCTGACATTTAACTATCTCCCATAAGGTCAGTCTTTACCATAAAGGCATACACTGATTTGCATGAGATGTCATTAAAGTCTTCTGATTCGTAAAAATATTTCCCCAGATAGCCTTCAATATCTTCATGATCGGGAATCTAGATCAAACTGACTCAGTTTTCACCGGCAACCTTAAAAAGCTCTTGAGGGCAATTCCAGTCTAGTCTGGAAGTAACCCCTTCAGATGTAAGAGCCTTAAGTGCTGCTTGGCTGTCAGAACAAATGTAAATGTGCTGGCCATCATAAGCCCGCTTACAAATTTTCTCCGGGCAAGCTATTATTTCGGCCTGCAAAACTGTAGGGAATGTGCCCAGTGCTCTTATTATCTTAGCCAAGGGCTTTTCCTATAGATTCCAGCCCCTATTCCCAAGAAGTCCTTAGAGCCGTCTGTGTACCAAACGAGACCTCCTGGTGTAAATAACTCTTCGCTTCTCCCATCATCATGCCATTCTTCCCATTCAGGTAAGATGATCTTAAGGATTTCATGAAGGATAGTTTCCTCAAAATAAAATCAGTTTGCATAGCAAAAATATTATCCTCGCATAGCATGTGCTTACCCAGGACTTGATGATCATTGCGGCCAAAAATCAACACTGAGATTTCTGGTTTATATCCGAAAGGCAAAGAAGTTCACGCGAATCAAAAATAACCAAGAATGTTGTGAAAAATCGTCGCTGTGGTTTTTTATGCTTTTATTTACTATATAATTTTCTGCAGTATCTTTTTAGATAATTGGATACCATTAGAACTCCTTGGAAAAAATGTGTACAATTTACCATTTTTTCGAGGACGAGAAAAATACTTCTATATAAATGCACGCAGAATGTGTTGAAATTAAAGAAAATTTATCCAAATATAAATTTTTATATTGCTTATTTAATAAAAAAAAAATTTTAAACACGTTTTTGAAAAAAATTCTCAATGTTTTTCGGTAGCGTAAAAATAGTTGTTGTCAAAAATGCAAGTCTCCCATTTTATTCAAACTATTTGCAATTGCTAAAAAATGTTTAAAATCAGTGTAAATTGTTTCCAAGAATGAGCAAAAACCCTTTTTTAAGGATCAAGACTCAGATATTTTATCCCATAAAATTTTCGTTTCAGCATATACGTAGAAGTAATATTTAACTAAAATTTATCTCAAATTAACTATGTTTTAATTATTATAAAACTTAATAAATAAATTAATTTTATTTTTCAGTAAGAATTTTCGACATTACTTTATTTTCTGGTAAAAATTGTGAAGTTTTTTAATAAATTTAGTAAAAAAAATACACAATTCAGCCATTTTTTAACATATAAATTGGTTCAACTATATTAAATATCAATAACTCCAGTTGCCTTTTAAGTGGAGAATTTACCAGCAGATAAACATTTTGTCGTTTAAATAATTTTATAAACAAATTAAGGATTTTGGCAAAAGATTAAAAAATATTTTTTGACTACAAAAGATTTAAAAAAGAATTAAAACAAAATGTAGATTTTTAAAGATTTTGGACAGCAAGTTTAGAAACTCTTTTGAATTTCGAATGGTTTCAAGAGAATATTCTTAAGCTACATAGGAAATTTTAAAAATAATTTTTTTATTCAAAAATTAATTTTTCGAGAAAATTTAAAAAGATTTTAAAACATTTCAAAAGATTTTTAGAAATTCTGAGAAAAAAAATCTGAAGTAAGTTGCAAGAATAGTTAATTTTTCATCCAATAAACAACGAATTTTCAAAAAAAGTTCAATCCTCAATCCAAAAGATGAATTTCTAACCTATAAAATTATTTTTCTTCTAAAAAAACAACAAATTTCAACAAAAAATTCCTGATTTTTTTTACCTTGTGCAATAGTATAAAAATTGCCTTAAAATCTTCTAGAATCTTTTTTGACAATTTTTCAAACGTTTTTTGAATGTTGTAAAATGTTTTTGAATATTCGATTAAAGATAATTATCCAAAATAAAAAATTATTTTCGATTTCCTAGGAACTGTAAAAAAATGTTTGTTTTATCTTGAAATATTTTTAAATATTATCTTAAAATTGATTTTCAAATATAAAAAAATAATTATAAATTTTCTTAGGAAACTTAAGAAATTGTTTGTATCCTCTTTAAATCTTTGAAAATTCTTAAGAATCGCTTTCTTTCGAAATCTTAAGAAATCTATATTTTGTTCAACATTTTTTGGAATCTCAGCAAAGAAAAAATTGAAAACATCCACTAAAAGTCATATTCACACAGAATGCAATCAGTAAGGTTAAGCTTTTCGAACAACAAATTTTGAAAGTTGCGAAATATTTGAAATATTTTGGAAATATTCGGTAATATTAGTGAAATCTTTGAGAAATGATTGAAGTCTTTGTTAAGTCTTTTAAATCTATTCGAAATTTTTGTGAAATCATGAGGAAGACATTGAAATATTTATTCAATCTTTGAAATCTATCTGAAATCTTGGTGAAATAATATAAGTCTTTGTAAAATCTTTGAAATTTATTTGAAATCTTTGCAAATTATTTGAAATTTTTGTGAAATCTTTGTGAAATCATTGAAATCTTTGTGAAATCTCTTTAAGTCTTGGCGAAATATTTGAAATATTTGTTCAATCTTTGAAATCTATCTGAAATTCTTGTGAAATAATAGACGTCTTTGTGAAATCTTTGAAATCTATCTGAAATCTTTGTGAAATATTTGTGAATTCTTTAAAAATCTTTGCGAAATATTTGAAATATTTTTGAAATATTCGGTAATATTTGTGAAATCTTTGAGAAATGATTGAAGTCTTTGTTAAGTCTTTTAAATCTATTCGAAATCTTTGTGAAATCATGAGGAAGACATTAAAATATTTATTCAATCTTTGAAATCTATCTCAAATCTTTGTGAAATAATAGAAGTCTTTGTGAAATCTTTGAAATCTGTCTGAAATCTTTGTGAAATATTTGAAATTTGTGTGAAATCTTTTAAATCTTTGTGAAATCATTGAAATCTTTGCGAAATATTTGAAATATCTTTGCAATATTTGGTAATGTTTGTGAAATTATTGAAATCTTTGTGAATTCTTTAAAAATCTTTGCGAAATATTTGAAATATTTTGGAAATATTCGGTAATATTAGTGAAATCTTTGAGAAATGATTGAAGTCTTTGTTGGTCCTCAATTCTATTGGTAAATATACTATTATATCCATATTGTGGTAAATTTTTTTCAAGCTCCACACAAATCAGCGTTTAAGAGATTCAATCTGCACGGAGCAATTTTATTCCAGCTGTGCAGGTTTACGTATATTCAACCGAATTCACACAGTATTTACACTGCATGATTAGCTTCATTATCATCTACATAAATAATCAAGTCCTCCATTAATTAATTAACCATTTTCGCCTGTAATTAAAAAGATCAGGAACGTCTGGACTCTCGTCATATCCTTGGCGGTTTTCCTCGATTCTATTGGTTAATGTAATTATAAAATTCTGAAAAAAATTAATATAATAAGGAAAATTCATTTAAAATTATAGATGTGTTATATAATATATCTATAATATAAGATTTTTTTTTAAAGATTGTGCAACTGTGCACTTCAAAATGTACACGTGCACTGATGGTACCCTACTGTCCGTGCACGTATACGTAAATAGAATTCACAGAGTATATATGGTAATTAATATTCAATATTTAGAGATTTCAATTGATTTTCATATAAACATATTAGAGCAAAATAATAATATCAGAATATAATTGAAACATAAATATTGGTCTGTATATGAAATGGATAGTAGGTGGAAGGTAATAAATAAGAATTTGATAGATAATAATGATAATTTATATAGCAATGATTATTTTAATGCATCTGGATAGTGGTATTTGAATAAGTAACATGTTTAGTAATTCTAAATTGGCTTAAGACGATCTGAAGGTACCACATCATACCTGGCGCCTTAGCGACCCTTGGCTATTGTTCTGCGCTGGGCTCGATCTCGAAGCTGGACGGGGCGCTGTGGCTCTCAAGCGAAGCGAGCCGTGTGCGCAGGGCGTGATGAGAATCTGCCTGCACAGAGAGCAGATTTTTTATTTAAATTTCCGTAAAATTATTTTAATTTTAAATTCAAAACATTATTTTCAAAAACTTTAAAGATTTAAAAAAATTTGATAAAAATATTTGATAATTGTTTTTCTTTTAATGAATAGTATTTATCAAACAACAATTCCTTAATTATTGTTTGAATTCGGGAATTTTATAATGAGGGAATTTCATAGTTCGTGTATTTTCTATAATTCGGAAATTTTCTGTCGGGAATTCTATTATTCGAGAATTTTCTAATTTGGGCATATTATCGATTTTTCGGGAGTTTTATTATTCGTGCACTTTCCGATTCGGAAATTTAAATATTCGTGAACTTTCCAAGTCGGGAAAAATTGAAAAAAATAAGGGAACAGGGAAAAGAGTGTGAAGCCTGCGATAAATAAATAAGAATTCTTATATTTAATAGAGTAAACAATAACATTTTTAATAAAGATTGAAGTTCATTTGTAATACTTTTGTTTACAAAAATTTGCTTGGAAAATAACACAGAAAAAACAAAATGTAATGTTTACATCGATTTTAGATTAATCTTTACATGCAAAAAAAATTTAGCTTCAGCTAATTGAAAAGTTTGTTTAATTCGGTGTGCGTATAAGCTTCATGCTTAAAAATGTTATTGCACAAGTTTTGACATTTTTGAGTGAAACAATCTATTTGATCACTTTAAATTTTACTTCATACTGCATGATATGCTACTTTGAAAGTTTGAATTCAAAAATGTTTGGTTTGAAATTTCTTAATTATTGGAGATTCGGAATTTCAAATTTTACAATGTTGTAGTTTATTGACTTTATTGTTATGTAATGGAATATTGGCTTTAATTTGTATAATGAAAGTTTATTTCCATTTAAAATACCTTTATTCCAATCATGTAATTTCTTTCAATGAATGTGATGTTGTTAAATGATTATCTAATCAATCATATTTTCAGAAATAAAAGTGAAAATTTAAATACATGTAAAGTAAAAATTATTTGAATGTTCAGATGAACAGAATTAAATTTTCAAAATTATATCTCAACATTATGTTTCAATTTTTTCAAAAATTACTGTAAAAGGTTATTAATCATTCAAATTTTCAGAAGTGAAATTTCAAGTTTAAAATTATATTAGGTAAAAATTATTTCGACGATTTAATGAAAATAATTGTTCGATGCTTTTTATTTTGTGAGCCTATTAATGAATTATTATCTGTTTCTATTAAAACTTACATTTTCTGGAATTGCTTCAAAAGATTAATAATAAATCAAATTTTCACAAATGAAAGTTCAAATTAAAAAAAAAATAAGTAAAAATTATTCGAATGTTTTAATGAATATTAAAATTCAAAGCTTCTTATCTTGTGAAATGATTAATTAATTATTAGCTGATCAATTTTTTCCATCATATTAAATTAAATAAAGATTAAAATTTAGTTTTTTTTTAAATTATGTATCATAAATTGATCATTTAATTTAACGTTATATAATTGAAACTTGGATATAATTTGTATAATAAAAAATTATTCATAATTATAATACCCTTATTGCAATTACATCATTTTTCAACTGTGCCTGATTTTTAAAATAAGTATCTGAATTTAATTTCCAAAACTATATGTAAATATGTTTTATTTTTTCGGAAATTAGTATAAAAGGTTAACATAATTCAAAGTTGATGCAAGAATAAAAAAGATTCCTTGATTCGAGACGAATCGATTGACCTATAATATTAATTCATTTATTGAAGAGTAGGGAAGTTATGGTGATTTACATATTTTGCAAATCGATTCTTTATAGTAAAACTTTTTTCATTATCATAATTCAAAGTTGATGTAAAAATAAAAAAAGATTCTTTGATTCAAGAAGAATCGATTGACCTATCATATCAATTCATTTATTAAAGAGTAGGGAAGTTATGGTGATTTATATATTTTGCAAATATCTTTTTCATAGTAAAACTTTTTTCACTAACATAATTCAAAGTTGATGCAAGAATATAAAAGATTCCTTGGTTCGAGACGAATCGATTGGACTTTAATATCGATACATTTTATTGAAAAGTAAGAAAACTATGGTAATGCATAATATTTGAAAATACGGTTTTTCATGGTAAAACTTTTTCATTAGCATGATTCAGAGTTAATGCAAGAATATAAAAGATTCGTTGCTTCAAGACGAATCGATTGACCTATAATATTGATTCATTTTATCAAAGAGTAGGGAAGTTATGGCAATTTATATATTTTGCAAATAGCTTTTTCATAGTAAAACTTTTTTCACTAACATGATTCAAAGTTGATGCAATAATATAAAAGATTCCTTGGTTCGAGACGAATCGATTGGCTTTTAATATCGATACATTTTATTGAAGAGTAAGAAAGCTATGGTAATGTATAATATTTGAAAATACGGTTTTTGATAGTAAAACTTTTTTCTTCAACATAATTCAAAGTTGATGCAAGAATAAAAAAGATTCCTTGATTCGAGACGAATCGATTGACCTATAATATTAATTGGGGGGGGGGGGGGGGGGTCAAAAATCTCTGAATGACCTTAACTGGGGGAGGGGGGTAAACCATTCTTACGTTATATCTTACTACGTCAATTATTGTTTCAATTCGAACGATCACAGTAGCTACATTAATTCTACACAAACTACCCATTTTACAATTTTAAAAATCGCGTGTTTTAGTTTCTCTAATGATACGAGTATGTAACTATTCAACGATATTTAGAACAATTCTAAGGTAAATATTACGTAAAAAGGGGGGGCAAGAAATCTTAAGTATCCTTACGTGGGGGGGGGGAGTTGAAAATGGTCAAAATCGCCCTTACGTAATTAATGAATCGCCCCTATTCAGAATTCATTTCAACACCTTTTGTGCAATTGTGTTACACAAATTGTCTATATTGAGTACTTGTTTTTAAAAACATCATTATTTTTAAGCCTTCTTGTGCAATTTTGTGGCAAACTTTGAGTTTTTCAAGTTGACGTTTCTTTTTTTTAATGTACTTTCAAATACTCATTCAATTTTATTACGCTCTTTGATGCTGGATAGCACGTTAGTTGTTTCATGAAATAGTTAGAATAGTTAAAGGCGATTGTGAAACTCTGATCTACAACACTCACTGTCTAAAGGTGATTGCGCAGTTTATGGAACGGCTAAAAATTTTAGGCAGATAGTGCAACTGTCGATTATTTCACAATCCGCTAGCAGTTAATTATCTGTATATATATAATTAAAAACTAAAGGTTGACAACCACCGCAGGGTCCCACTTGGAGCAACGGTCAAATAAAAAATGACATCGGCTCCCAGTAGGACCGCGGTAAATCCCATTCATGGCCACGTCTCATAACCGTGAGATGGGTGTGATGGTACCTTTCGAATAGGATAGGTTAAAAAAGTCACTCCCTCTTCGTTTTGGGGGAGAACTCACCGTCTATCTTTACGAGCATGGTTTTTCCGGGTTTTTGTCGCTGGATTCGCCTTAGGAAATACAGAAATGGTTTCTGTGCATTTTTTTTATGTTTTTGGACAATATATGAGCTGAAAATAAAAAAAAAAATTTGAATTGACGTCGCGAACTTCAATCCAATGAAAAATCAAAAATTCTAGTCTTGATCGCACAAAAATAAAAAGCACCGTTTTTCAGCGAAACTATGCAAAATAGAAAGAAGACGAAAATTATGCACCCAAAAAATATCTGCAAATTTGTTATTAATTGCTTTTTGATTGGGTGTGTAGGTTTTGTTTTATTCGTGAAAACAACATTAAAACTAAGAAAATTAAATTTTTGGACAAACGACACAAGCTATGAAAAAAAAATTAATAGGCAGAAGTTGCTCATCCAAAAAAGAGCTCCGTCATAAGTAATTTTTTGATAAAATGCGTAGTTTTTATTTTAATTGTGATAACGCTTTTTAAAAGTTGAAAAATTCCATTCGCCAACCAAACTATGCGAAATATGGAAAACAATGAGATATGAAAAAAGTTGTGAAAAAATTAAAACTTCTACTCTCTAAATTTCTTGGAGCGAAAATGTAACTTCAAGTCTGGAGCGACTGCTGTATGAACTCTGTTGGAGTCATGAAGTCTGTCCGTTGGAGTCAGAGGCTTGACTCCAACCGTTGGAGTTACATTTTCGCTCCGAATTATAGTCAAAATCAGTTGACTTCAACTCTTGGAGTCACTCTTTTGGCCCCAAAGAGGAGTGACCATGCGTATCAATTATATTAAAATACATTATATTCTACTTACGGACAGAATGAAGAAATAACACAAAAGTCAAGAGCAGATTGAAAATAAAATATCTCATTTTGTCAGTGATAAGGAACTAATTTTTATCGAAATCCTTGAGCTGCAACTGAGAAAATGGTAACTGTCCTTCTCGCATATATACTAGCTATTATCTTATCATTGACGAAAAGAATTACTTACATTCTGTGTGTGGGTTTTCATTTTTGCCGGTATCTTAGAATATTAATGTAGTGAAGGCCTTTTCCGGGATTCATGATGTATTGTACCCTCTTCAGAACTACGCCTTGAAAAGGACTCGGATCCGAGTCCAAACATTTCAGTAATTTTTTAATAAAAACATCAAAAACCCGGAAAAGGCCTTTACTACATCAATGTTATGTATATATTTTTATTGCTACAGGGAAGAACCTCGATTTGACGATTTTCATATCTGTTAATTAGCTATGTGACTTCATGTGTTTTAGATATACCACATAGTCGAAACTTTATGCACAAATTTTTAGTTAGTATGAAATGAGGAAAACTTAACAAAGTTTCAATACAAGTTTTAAATAAAAAGTTAAATTAAAAAATTATAAAAGTTGTATTAAGGATATTGTTTCTAAAATTTTGTATTTGATTCCATTCGTGTACCTGTGTACAGTTTGAAGGTACATGATAAAGAGTATCAATTACAAATTTGAAGAACATACATTTTTAAGGAATGCTGACCACCATCGTGAAGCTTATCACAAACAATAGGGTCTTACAGTAGTAAAATGTACCACGGAATCGATTGTATTTATTTTTAATATCGAATGCAATTGAGAACAGGGCTTCAGCACTCTCATTTATTCCGATTAGGGTCCGTGTGCGCTCTTTAGAGAGACCTCCTGATTAAATATTTGATTGGGAAAAAGGTAGCGTTACAATTGGCGCCCAACTAAACCCCACTAAAAAAGGGGGGGGGGGCAAAAAGATCGCGAACATAGGGAAAATCGAGAAAACAAAGATATCATAAACCATATTAAAATTGGCAATTCGGCACTCAAAAAAAAAGGGGGAGAGGATCGCAAACATAGGGAAAATTCGATGATATAAACATCGAAACACATTTAAAATTGGCAATTCAGCACTCAAAAAAAAGGGGGGAGAGGATCGCAAACATAGGGCAAATTCGATAATATAAACATCAAAACATATTCAAAATTGGCGATTCAGCACTAAAAAAAAGGGGGGAGAGGATCGAAAACATAGGGAAAATTCGATAATATAAACAGCACGACATATTAAAATTGGCAATTCGGCACTCAAAAACAAGGGAGGGGGGGGAGGATCGCAAACATAGGGAAAATTCGATAATATAAACATTAAAATATATTTGAAATTGGAAATTCAGCACTTAAAAAAAAGGACAGAGAGGATCGCAAACATAGGGCAAATTCGATAATATAAACATCACAACATATTAAATTAGCAATTCGGCACTCAAAAACAAGGGGGGGGGGAGAGGATCGCAAACGTAGGGAAAATTCGATAATATAAACATCACAACATATTAAAATTGGCAATTCGGCACTCCAGATTATTCAAAGTTTATAGGCACATATTATTATATATAAAGAACCAGATATTTACGCGATAAATAAAATGAGACATGTCCCTAAAATCAATTAGAGATGATTTAGCCAAGGAGATTCTAATGTGGTTGTTAACCTTTAGTTTTTAATTATATACTCTTATCCGCTACTTCCAGGATGTATGAAATATTAAAATAATCAATTTCGCGGAGCTATCTTTTGAGTTTCGGCACAATTGTATTTCGCGCCTTTTCCTCAAAGATCAAATTTGTAGTGCGTCTATGATGCAACGATGTCGCCACAATCTTTACAGTCCAAAACTTTCCGTTATGGTCCGCACCTATGCATCTTCTACACTCTGCTACTCTTATTGTTCTTCCTTGTGCCGATAACGTCACATGTGTTAATTTGAAATTCCAGTAAAAATGGGTAAAAAGAAGGATCTCAAGAAGCGGATTAAGCTTTTGGAAGAAGAAATTTCACGTCAGAAAAGATACAATTATGAAAATCAACGCTGTGAGTAGAAAATGATCAACAAAAATCACTTCTAAAATTTCTCACTATTTAGGTTATCTTCAATGACAAGATAAATTGGATTCAAAAAAAAAAAAAAAACTTTCCTTTTTTGCTTTTTTGATCTTGTGTAGAGGGTTATGTATGTGTTGTTTTTTCGGTCCAACCGATTAATCATTGTAGTGTAACAATGATGTCCAACATCTACTGTACACATTCCCTCTCACACATTATATATTTCCCCATCGTACAACGATGGTGAAACTAAAAAGCCAGTCTGGTGACATATTTTAACGCATCACATTTTGGTTCAATTAACTTGCGAGTGCACGTAACCCTCATTGGGTATCAAATGTATACCAACCAGATAAATGTTACATATTTATAAGAGATACATATATAGTTAAAAGTTTGTCATAAGGACAACCGCAGGATTTCGCCGGGAGCAGGTGCTAATCTTAAAAATTGCCGAGTCGCCAATTTTCACTATCATTTTCGTAATCAGCGCATCAAAATACATAAATATACATAGTATGAAAGAAATCTTCGGTTTACGGCTTTCGAAAGTCCACCCAAAAAGACTTACATTTCTAGTTTTGATAAAAAAAAAAAATCAAAAAGGAATTTTAAATAAATCTTTATTTAATAGCCGGAAATAATCTATAAGGTTATTAAAAGAATATCACTAATCTATATGTCCTAATTTGGAAAATACGACATAAAGTTTATTCAAACAATCGTTATTTTGAAGAATTTTTAAAAAATTATGAAAGGATTCAAATTAGGGTCTCGCGAAACGTAAACAGCCAGGGGCGTATAAACCGTTTCCGGTGGATTTTACTGCGTGGTAAAAAATACTTTGAAATTTTTTTTTTCTTATACGGAGACAAGGGTAAAGTAAAAGTAAATATTATGTATGCATAAGCAAAACACCTCGCAAAACACATCAAGTGGGAAGCACACACTTCTGTGTAATCGCGTAATGCAAGCGACGCAGTTTCATAACCAGATATACGAAGAAGTTATTCAACAGAAAATCACTTACTTTTATAAATATTAGATTAATTGTCTGCGAAAAACACCGTTTTCAAAATCCCCACGTCAACACTTGACAGTTGGAGGCGGGACTCCCGATGCCTGAAGTCGATCGAACCTCTCTTTCTACCATGCGATGTAGAGAGAGACGATCCGATTGTGTTCCAATGACATGTATTATATGCTTATGGCTGACACACGGCATCCCTATGAGAGAGAAGCTATTGCGTATCCGCCCCACTCTTCCTATCTCTTTCTAACCTCGCAGTCCCTCTCTCTCTTGAATGTTCAAGTTATCGTGCTCACAGACAGACATACATACATACATACAGACAGACAGACACATTCGTAAAAACCTGTTTTTTGGTTTCAGGGGGTCTCAAAACGTGGACATTTGACAAAAACCGGTGGGCCAAATTTTACACAAATCTAACACCTTCTCTGGATGAGAATGTAAAAATATAGATAAAAGATGTACTGTGTTTTTGTTGTGAATATAAGAATATATTAAAAATATAATTTTCTATAAAATGAGTAATCTATTATTCTCTCTTCCTCGTATTGACATATTTTATTACTTCATGAAATTTCATTGATGAAAAAACCATTAAATGCCTTGTTAAATTTTTTTTTTATTTGTTTTATTTTTCTGGTGCCCCAGTTTTTAATTTTGCGTCTCATATCTATTATATATTTTCCCCCCATTGTGTGGGAAAGATCTCAGAGTTTTGGCAATCCTCACAAAAAATGTTGAGGTGTACAATTATGCTCTTACATTTATCTCTTTCTAAGAAATCATACTTCTTATGCCCTTTACTGGCGCCAAGTAATTTTTTTTTAATCGGGCACAAAGTGAAAGTTTTTTCCATTCTATAAAGCTATAATTTTTATTCCTAAGATATTTCTCTAAAACAAATGTGTATATTTAAAAAAAAATCTAAAACTACGAAAATCTCAATTTTTACGTAAATTTGATGCTCGCAACTTCTAAAAATTTTTTTTTGAATCTGCAAAAATTAGGAGTGTATTATTTCACCCACAGAAACAAACTGTCGCGATACAGCGGCCGAAAAATAAAAACAATTTTTTTGTGAACCACCCTAATGTATATGTATATATATATATATATATATATATATATATATATGATGTTCTCTGGAAATCTGCTTGTCGGCAACTTCGCATTCAAACGACAATACTTTCGAATAATTTTCAATTCGACGTCTTTTGTAGGGCAATTTCTCTGCTTTTTTCGGTTTAAATAGGTCACTTTTTTCGAATAAATTAGACTACGGCCGCCCTCAGAATAATAAATTAAACTTCAAGCCTCGGGCTCAAGACACTATTGACACTATATGAAACTTTTTTTCAAGCGATGACGTTATCTTTCTACTATTTTGACAAAAAAAAACACTAAGGACACTATTTTCAAACCAAAAACACGAATTTATCAATCAAGACGGATCTTTTAAACAATACAAAAAAAAGTCATAAAAAATGTTGAATCTCCAAGCCAAAAACATAAAATTTCAACAAAACTGTTGAATGTTAAACTAAATATTTAATTTTTCACTCAAAAAGATGAATTTTCAAACAAGAATATTAATTTTCTATCAGAGAAGAAGAATTTTCAATAAAATATGTACATCAGTTTTAAACAAAATATTTGCATTTTCAACAAAAAAGATTAATTTTCTAACAAAAAAGACGATTAATTTTTAGTTTCAATTTTTCGCTTTGAATCTATTTGGATGAATAGTTGAATTTAAAACCAAAAAGATCAATTTTTAACCACAAATGGAGCAGTTAAATGATTAACTTTAATATTTTTACATATTGGAGATATTATCTACATTTTAAAACGACAATTGAACAATAATGACGAGGAAGAATTTAATAAAAAATTAAACTATCAGATGAAAACAATGCTTCATAAAAATAGATATGAAAACCAACGTAAGGGACCTTCCATAAACCATGAGGTTTTTATAGAGGGGGGGGGGGGCGGCACTATTGGGAGCGGCTGACTGGAATTTCGAAGTCAGCGTGAGAGTGGGGGAAGCGCCTCGGCGAGCTCGAGCGAGGATGAAGGTCTCATTGAGAGCTTCGACTGTAATTACGGCCTTACTTTTTTTATAAATACTACAGAACTTCTCCCAGGAGATTAAAAAATAATTCAGAAAGAATTTTTAAACGGGACAATAATTTTCTTAACAGGAATCTTTATAATTTTCGTAATTTAAGGCAACAGTCGAGAAAGTAGAGCACTTGATATTTCACAGGCCAATATGATGAGACACGCGGCGGAGTAGATTGTAAGAGCTGAAATAAAAAAAAATCGGGTTACAGAAGAATCTGGCAGGAATCGAACACGGATCTCCGAAACGACAGCAAGATGATTTTCCACTGCGGCAAACTGAATAATAAGACAGGGAATTTTATATCTATATGAATTAAATGCTAGGAAAATCATTAATCGTAATCGATATCTTCATTATTTATTCTTGGTTTTGAGATTCATTTTCTAACGGATGGCTTATTTTACGTACTTAATTAAGAAAACGTAATGTGGCTATAAAAAGTAATCAAATTCTGCCTGTTTAATCCATGTTCAAGGCAGTGAATTTGTCAACTTCCTGGATCCGCAACCCGGGAAATGATAGTGAATTTATTTTTTGACGGGAAGTTTTACAAATGTTTAGGAGAAAAATCTATCCAATTACTTTAAATTGATATGAAAAGGCATATATATATATATATATATATATAGTTTTGATTCCAAAGGAATCGAGCCGAAGGGCCTATGACAAAGCCACCGAACGCGTCCTCGGGTTGCGGATAGAGGATCCCTGTACCAAGGGTTATTATTTAAAAAAATTGAAAAATAGATTTTTAGTCGCTATCTAAAAACGATTTTCAAAACCCATGAAATTAGAACTGCCAAATTCTTTAATGATTTACTCGGAATTGGTTCACTTTTTCTAAGCAAAACTCATATTCTCAGAATTTAGCAACTCAATATCTCGGGAACAAATTTTTATTTTTTGTTTAAACTGAAAATTGCACTTTTTATCGTTTTTATCGATTTTACAGAATTTTTATTTCGCTCTCCTAAAAAATTTCGATTTTTTTTTGCTTCTCTAATGCTGTATACTGCAACCCTTCAACTATTGTTCCAGCAATAAAATAAAAAAATTATTCAACAAAAAAACACCGTTGACTTCACTTACCTATGTTTGTAATTGATTATACTCCCAGATAACAATTAGAGTCTCATATGCTACGCATATTACTCGCGCGCGTGCGGATTTATTCCGCACGCGTGAAGTCACTGATGCAGGCATATGTGTCATCATATGCGACGTATATCGCTCGCACAGATGATAGTTGATGCACGCGTGAGAGTGAAATGAGACTTTCGTGCGACTTCACGAAGCGTACCAAAATAATGATCTAAATTTTTTTTTAATATTTTAAATAAATAAAATAATGCTTTCGTACTAAATAACGTTTATTGTCATTTGAATATATAAACAGTTTAAACCTTAAAGGGTCTCTGACAAAATATATTTTAATTGGTGTAATATGTGGTTGTCATATCTTGAACAAACCTCACTCTAAAAGAACACTATTTCTGTTTCGTCATTATACTAAATAAAAAATGTAGATAATACAAAGACTGGAAATATATAGAAACATAATTAGAGACATTTTAAAAAAATAGTCATGTGTTTTTGGATCCTGCTGTCTTTGAATGGTTTAACCAAGCGAGCGACAGAGTATCTGGACCGATTACACAGCTCCACAAAAAAATCGAGAAAATTATCCCTGGAGTCAAACTATGTCTAAAATATGTTTTCGGGGTCGTTGAATCCTATTTCGGGGTCCGTTTGGCTCCATCATGTCAGATTTTGTCGCTAACCTAAAAAACATGAAAATCACTGATTTAAGGTAAAACATCATTCCTACCTATGAAAAGTGGTCATATCCTATGTTTTCGAGGTCGCTGAATGCGAATTCGGAGTTGTTGCGGTGCTTTGAAAAAATACATGTTTTACATAAAATTACCAATTCACCGTTTTTCTTGGAGGTCAGGGACGAAGCGTGACGTCATAGAAACACAACAATTCGGATTCGTACTCAGCGACCTCGAAAACATAGGATATGACCACTTTTCATAGGTGCAAATCATGTTTCACCTGAAATCAGCGATTTGCATGTTTTTTGAGGTTATGGACGAAATATGACGTGATGTAGCCAAACGGACCCCGAATTTGGATTCAGCGACCCCGAAAACATATGATAGACACAGTCAGACTCCAGGGGTAATTTTCTCGATTTTTTTGTGGAACTGTGTTATTCAAGAGAAAGGTCTTCTCTTAAACGAGATGCTCAACAGCCCGCAAACGTTTTAAGTACGTAAGCAGGAAACACATTTATTTTAACGTCTAACAGCAAACTTTCTTCCTCATTTCTATTAAATACTTAGTTTACCCATGTCTCCGTATTAGAAAAACAATTTTCAAAATATTTTTACCGCGTAGTAAAATCCACCGGAAACGGTTCATACGCCCCATTTTTTTAGATGACAGTTACTCCCAGTGGGACCCTGCGGTGGTTGTTAACCTTTAGTTTTTATATATATATATGTAGCTATGTAGCTATATTTCTGTTAGAAATTCCTCCATGCGTAGGTCCTACATCTTTTCTTCGAATATATAAACGCCCACGATCTATACGAGCTGTCATAAAAGTTTCTTTGCATTTCATGAAAGATAGCAGTCTACAGAAACAGTACGTAGTCTCCACGCAGTAATATTGGTTGAGAGAGCATCGGTACCACGGCAATTGAAGTAATTGGTCCCAAACTTGAGTCTCATAAGACAGAACAAACTTTTTTAAAGCGCTTTTAGAATAATCATAGGATAATTCTATCGAGTATTTTGTTTTTTTTTTATGTTAAGTGGATATGTCCAAAAAAATATACACGGAGCAAACAACGTTTCATTGAAATAAATAAATTTTCTATACAAGATTACGTAAAAGATCTCTTATGGATGAGAAATAAGATTCTTAGAACCCTAATAGGAAACCCATCGAAATAACCCATACATCGTAAAACTCACATGTTACAAGATTTTATACAGATCTAGAAGAAAACCCAAACTATAAGAAATCATTTAAAAAACACTGTAAATTTTTCAGAAATGAACACAAAAAAACAAGATATCAAAAAAAAAATAAATAAATAAATAAATAATAATATTAAAATAAAAAGACATAATTGAAATATTTTTTAATGATAAATTCAGCATATCATTATAACAGAGGTACTCATTGGTACATAAAAACAAGTATGCACATATCTCATATATGGCAACTTCCTCAGTGTACCTTTGTTTATAGGCAACGAGGGTATACAACTTATTTTTAGATTCAGAAAAAAATTCAAAAAATTGAAAAAGTGAGGCCGGTAAGGTAGGTATTTATGCGTGTCACATGCCCTTAAGAGTGTCATATTCTTACAGGCATATTCTTAGTAATATTCTTGATGAAGTAAGCTAAATTCTTACTTTGAGAGTATATTCTAACCAAAGTCACATTTCAACAAAGAAGTAAGATAGTAAGGTTAAATACCGGCGTGCAATTTCTCATTTATACAGGTTTTTTCGGGTTGTTTAGTTAAAATGTTTTTTGTTGTAATTTTGAGGATTGCGTGTTTCGCAGTCATGCTGGGTCAGGCATTGTCTGGAAACTGGTACCCTTGCGGCGGGGGGTAGTTTGTCGGGGCGATTCCCGACTCGCAACCGCGTACCTGAGTAGTATACCTCCACTATTGCGTCCAGCGCGTTACCCCCCGCTTGCTTGTTCTTGCCTGGGGTTATATCTAGAAGGCTGGTGTACCTGGGATATTTAAATGGTCACTGGGAATAGAAATGGTACATTTTAGTACCGCGATTCCCGACAATAAAATTAAACTTATGTGCTTTTGGGTTCCAGATTAGAAATTTCCGATTAAGTTTATTACTCTAAAATTTCAAGCTTTTAAACATCAAAGACGCATAAAATGAATTTGATTAAAAAATTATTAGGATAAATCTTGGTTAAAAATGAAACTGTTTGGTTGAAAATTCAACTGTTTTGTCGAAAAGTCGTCTTTGTAGGTTGAAAATTGAAGTATCTTCATAGAAAATTTACTTCTCATTCAACTTTTTTTACATTCTCATCTCAATAAGAAGGTATTGGTTTTATGTGAAAAATGACTTTCGCGGATTCAATCAAATGTCGATCTTGCAAGGACATGATTATTACGTCCAATATTGTGAAGTAAAAATCAACTTTAAAACTTTTCTCGGGATCATCTACACTTTGTCGCGCACCCGTCAGGTTTTTAAAATGTGTAGCTTCAGTTGGATATTCTTTGAAAGCTTTGTCACTTCTTTTTCAGTGAAAAACTTACTTAAATCTTCAAGAATTGTGATAGATTCCGGGAGATTTATGTGAGAATCACATGAATTTCAAGACAAGCGATCGTAATACAGCTACATATAAATGATGAATTATTTTCAAAAAATCGAATTTTCCAATTCGATTTTTAACATACATTGTTTCTAAAACGTTTTTCGATAGAAAAACAGTTTAAAAGAAAGAAGTTCTGTAATTGGTAGTGGGCTTGTCCCGGAAAGAGTTTTGTAAGGAAAAATTTAAAAAACGTAACTTTCATGTCAATTGTTTAAAAAGCATGGTCTTTGAAACATGTTTGAGTGAAAATTCAAAATTATTGTTATCACGGTTCCGTTCTAAAACACCAAATATAGCAAGCGTGGCGAAAAAATGTCTCCTAGAATAATAATATGAATAGAACAAAATCATTTCCATTCATCATTTTTTTTTACAAATTTATCAACAAATTTTGTATACGGTGTGTATGGAGAAATATAAAAAACGTAACTTTCATGTAATTTATCTTTGAAACATATACAATTATACATATTTTGGTATCCAATGATTTTTTGAGTAAAACAAATAAAAGAAAAGTTATTTAACCTAGTCTACTTTCGATTTCGTAAATTCACAGCAATTATTTGTCCAAGAAATACTTCTTGCTGGAGGATTATGGATACATTTTTGAAGGACCACAATGATAAATGGTCTCTTCAAAGTATATATCATTCGACGCAGAATTTCACGAAACGTATAAATCCATAAAGTCTCAGAAAAGTGTTTTTGGTGCCTTTTTTGAAAATCTTAAAAATCAGTTATATCTCTGGCTGGTCTGAAAGATCTAAATTCTTAAATTTAAAATTTAAGCGAAGAACCTAATGCAGGAAAGTGTCCTTGAAATTTGTACTCTGTATCTTTTGTTATCTTAAATAAATTTCCCGACTACCACATCCTTTGAATTTAAAGAAGAAAAGCAGGTATTTATTTCGGGTGAGAGGGCGGGGCACTGCTGATACTCCTGTTAGATCCGATTGATTTTGTTCTTTTCATTATATATTTTCTTTCATTTTAAACCGTCATATCTACCTATAATTCTTTCAATTTTTATAATTTCAAAAGAGAATTTTTATCTTGTATAGTAGGGTATAATAAGGTTTAATAAGTCAATATGAATTGAGAATTAAATTCTCTGTTATATTAGTTTGGAAATTTATAATTTAACTTAAATTGAAATTCTTACAAAAATTGGTTTCATGATCGCTATAATTAAATATGCATTTAGCTAATTATTAGTCAAATATATTTATTCAATAATTGTAAGAGAGACGTAAAGGCCTCGAATTGTAAACCCTCTGAAAGATACAGAAAGAAACTTAAAAAAAAGTATAATAAGCATTGCAAAACTAAACATAATTATGAATTTCATATTGACAAAGAGAATAAAAAAATTTTTGGTGTAAGGCTTTCAAAAAGAGGTTCAATTTTTTTTTTAATTCAAAAAGTTTGAATTTGGGACAACTAAAATGTGACAGATTGAAAATGAAGTTTTAAAAATTCGAAATGGATCACTAAATTACTTTTTTTAATACATGAAAAATTCGTGACATTTAAGATTACAAGAATAGACAATAAGAATGATGTATTGTTAATTTTTACATAGAATTTGTGACAGAAAATCTGTGTTACAAAAATTGGAAGCAATTTCAGTGCAAGAAAAAGTATTTTGCAGGCCGAAAAGGCCACAGTTTTGTGTTTACTTATTTCATTTGTTCACGATTTGTATTTTAACATATATAATTAAACAGATATAATTGAACCTATGTTCTTTTTCAATAATATCTGCAGCGATTTAAATGATAAAGGAAAATCCGAAATTGAAAAAGCAAAAATTTCACAATTTTCAAAACAAATTGCATATATCGTTTTATGAAAAAATCGTTACTGACAATGACTCTCACGATAATTCCAACTATTTCCAAAGAACATATTTTTTTCAATAAAAATTACAATATTGTTCAATACATACGAATCTTAATATTTAAAATTAAACCATAACAACTGTTTCTTGTGAACTTTACATAAAAACAGTTACTGCATATCTCTCTCACAAACATTCGATGCAGTTTCAGTAAAAAAAAATTATGTTCTCGGACAAAGTTTTATGTTTACTTATTCAATTTTCTTACAAAATCAACAACTGTTATCATATATCTGTATCTGTATACATATATCACTATTCCGAATATCTACATTATTATTATTATTATATCATTAAGCCGTTTCCCTTTCGGGTACATAATTTCAGATAATGAAGGAAGAAACAAATTCCAATGTTTGAAAAAAAATTGTTTACAACATTTACAATTGTTGATGTTTCATAACAATTGAGACTAACAGTCACTCTCACTATAATTTAGATTTGGGTAGTTGATTTCATTATATTGCGGCGTTTGCTTGGTGTTCATCCCCTGGGTTCGATTTCTGCTTCTCCTTCCATCCATTTTGGTTATATGCTCTATATATGCTGGACAGCCACTGTAATTGGCTGGATGATTTTCTTTGTAGTTTGTGCACTGGGGTTTGTCGTCCGGCTTCTTGTCGCACTTCTGGGTGTGTTGATCATTCATGCATTTGACACACCAGGGATCCATTTGACAGTGTTTTGAGCCATGCCCGAATTTTTGGCATCTGTGGCACTGAGTTGCTCTTCGTGGGTTGCGGTACCTTTCCCACTTGATGCGAACATATAATATATAGTTTATTTTATATGCTACAGCAGCTTTACACTCTTTATCTAGTGTAACCATATAAAAGGGGTAGCGTTGTTGTTTGTTTTCCGCGGTTTTCATCTCCACTTTCTTTCGCTTTCCTGTGATTTTGAGAGACGCGAGCCAAACACCTTCGCCTCTCGTATTTTGTATAGAAGAAAGTTCTGTCTAACGAAAAACTGGAATCAATCTCATACAATCAATCCATCATCCGAATCGAATGCCGTTTTTCGGCTGAGCTTCGCTTTTTATTTCCTACGCTCCTCTTCACCCTCCTACGCTTACGTAACCAAGCTTGAGTGGGAGTCGTTGGATTCTGCGCTTTAATTCTTTCTCCTGTGTGATGCAATTTTGACATTGAATCGCGCAGGAGAAAGGCTTTTTGCCTGTATTCAGGCTATCCCTGTAACTCGCAGGTTACAATATACATATATAAAAACTAAAGGTTAACAACCACCGCAGGGTCCCACTGGGAGTAACTGTCATCTAAAAAAAAATGACATCGTATATATATATATATATATATATATATATAACAGCTGTAAAATTATTATTTTCTTAGAAACAACATTTAATTGTGGTTAAATAAATTCAGTTAAGCAGATCAAGATTTCAGGTTAACAGAATCATGAACATACTGTTGATTCATGTATTTCAACTTAGTAAATGAAAACTTAGTTTCATTAACAAGGGATCTTGTATTGATGAAGATTATGATAGAGTGCACTACTATCGAGTACGTTGCTTTTCTTATAGTTGTAACCACGTTTCTCCTCTTGAATTTTAAGTTATTCTCAATTAAATAAATTATTAAAGCGTGGAAGAAGGGGACGTAATGTAGGAGGAGGAGGAGGAGGAGGAGGGCAGAAGAGGAGGTGAGTATGATAATGATGTAGTTAAGACAAGCAGAGACTGAAAAATATTAGATTCAATGATTATGTATACACTTATATTTTGTTAGAGGTTTTTAGAAGCTGGTATCCTAAAAACTGCAATGAATTCAGGTGGGAGATTAAAGAAAAACACGTAATTTTCCAATTATATCTATTTATTTAACCTATTTCATTATAATAATAAACGTAAAAACTATATATATATATGTGTAATATCGAATAATAAAAAAAGAAACTTAAAATGTTAACTACAACAAGTGTTGAATTAGTAATTTCGAATGTTAATTTCATTATATTTTACTAGTTGCTAAACTAAAACAAAAAAATATTATTCAATAATACCAGCCTCTCGCATTTCATTAACAATTGAAATAATTTCGTGTACATTATTCATGTTTCCAGCTAATTGAGCTTGTAAAAGAAAGCGCAATCTATCTACAAGTTTATTTGGATCTTCCCAGTAATCTAGAAATTGTTATGTGTGGTTCCCCACTTGGGCCCATTAGTATCCAAGGTCTTTGTTTCAGGCTTCATTCACTCTACTCAAATTTTTTTTATAAACTATTTGTCGCCAAACTTTTTTGTCCTGGCATACTACTCTAGCTTCCTTCACGGCCACGTATTTTTTCATGCAAGTTCTCGTGTTTCTATAGCTTCTTATGTCTTCTTATGTCTCTTCTATATCAACTAGTGTCTCCCCTGTAACACATTCTTTGAGGCCTATCTCGTTTCGGACTTTGTCCATCAGTGTTTGCCCACATATTGTGCGCAGAGGTTTCATGCCAATCGCGTTAATTTTACTCTGGTCCTTTTCTGGACATGTCCATGTCTCGCTACCGTATAGTACAGCAGGTACAAATAAAGATTTATATGCGGTCATTTTAAATTTTGTTTAATTTGTTTTTATTTCTGAGAATGGACCCTGTTCTACCGATAACCTTCTTAACCTAATTAATGTGCCTATCTAACTCCCCATCTATCTTTCCATCGCTAGTGAATAGGCTACCCAGATGTAAGTATTTGTCAACTTGATCTAATATCTCATCATTCAGGGCAATGTTGCATATTGTCGTCTCACATTTTCCTTTAAACACCATTACCTTTGTTTTATTTACGTTAATTTTGAGGCCTATGTTCTTCATGCTTGTATGAAGTTTATTCAACATTCTTTGCAAGTCCTCGATTGATTCTGCCATGACAATCTTGTCATATGCGAAAGCCAAGCCACGCACCTTCACTGTTTCGATATCTACACCTTCTTCGTCGAAGAGGGCCATTCTTAGACACTTGTCCATAAATATGATAAATAGCCACGAGGACATAACGACACTAAAGAACAATAAAAATATTAAAAATGAATTATTGATGTTTTCTAAGTACATCTACGTTAAATATGATATATATCGAGTTTATTTTATTATTTTTTGCAGAGAAAAAAACTTTCGTTGAATAAATAATCATATTGAAACAAAAATTGATAAGTATACTTCATAAGTTTTATTAAAAATGTAAGGCTGATCAGTTCTAAAAAAAAAACATTTAAATCCGTTCACAGTTGGTACCTGTAGACTATTTTGAATTGTAAATTCCCTAGCCAGCTCACTGTGCGGCGGGACAATTGAACCCCGAAGGTTTTATTTTTGTTCCGGACTTTGCCCGAGCCTGTTGGACACTTCACGATCTGACCAGACAGAGTCCGAAGTGAAAGTGCTACTTCGGACTTTGCCTGACACCGCTCAGTCAAATCGCGGAGAGACCAGCCAGACTGCGGTGTGACGGCACAACGGACTAATATTCTGTCACAAAAAGACTAACTTTCAATAAAATACAGGAAGTTTCAATCAAATAGTTGAATTTTCAATTGAATAATATAACTTCTTAACCTAACATGAAATTATTCAAACAAAAAGATTACTTTCAACAAAATATGGTTATATTATGAAGTAGTTGTAGTTTCAACAAAGAAAATAGTTTTCAACTTAAAGTTGATATTTGAACCAAAAAGTTTTTTTTTTAAGTCAAAAACATTTGAATTCAACCAAAAAATACGACACTTCAACCAAATAGTTAAATATATAATTAAAAACTAAAGGTTAACAACCACTGCAGGGTCCCACTGGGAGCAACTGTCATCTCAAAAATGACATCGGCTCCCAGTAGGACCGCGGTAAATCCCATTCATGCGTATATTATTTATGTGGTTATTCACATCGTGTGCATGGTTTTGGCGTACGTATTTAAATACATATTTCTCGAAAACAATGGGAGATTCCATTTTGATATTTGCAGGGCTTGTAGAGGGCATTGTAAGCTATCTATAAAAAAAGAAAATAAAAAGTTATTATTTCCAGAAATTGTGTTTAAATATTAGTTTTTGAAAAATAAGGAAGTTTTTTAAATTTGTTGTTAAAAAATTTTTTTTCAAAACTGAGTCTTATTACAAATAATTAAGAAAATAGACCCTAATATAATTGGAATCACCAAAGTTATGAAAGGTCAAGAAAAAAAGGACCAAAATTTTCCATTTTCAATATCTCCTAAGTTCTTTCATTTTTTCAAAAATTAATTTACGGTTTTTCTTTCAACAACATAAGAAAAGAATGATAGAATTTTCATCAAAATTACTGATAATATCTGAAATTCTTTAGACGATTTGACATGTAATTGCTCTAAAGTGACTGAAGACAATTTTTTAATAATTATAGTACTTTGGCTTGTTAAATTTATTTTGAAATTTAGTGAAATAATTGATAAATATTTCATTAACAATGATTTTTCGTTTTTTTAATTCAAAATCAAGAATGTATCATATTATTTACAAAAATTCAACACTTTCATATTTAAACAAGGGCGCGCAAAGTTGCACTTTCACCGTTTGAGATTTTGATTTGCGACATCTATCATAAGGACGTGTACTACAAGGCTTCAGGGATAGGGACGAGCACTCCATATAATATACACTGTAAAAAAAAATCAACGAAATTTTACATCGTCAGGCGTGGGAAATAAAAGGACCCTGCACGAACGTGGTAACTTTCCGCTAAAAATTGACCCAGAGATGTCCAGTTTTTTCTCAAATTGGTATCCTATGCTACTTTTTGTTGAATAATTGTATAAGTTTGATACATATCTTTTAATGTTTAATAAATTTCTATTTGCTTAAACAATTTTAATTTGCTTAAGGAGTTTTTTTTTCGAGAACTTAAAAAAAATAAAATACATATAATTATTTTTCTGACTGTATGGTGGATAAAAAAAATATATTAACCATTTTTAATTGTTTAAACAAATACAATTTGTTTTAACAATCAGTTATCCAAAAATATAATTTAAATCGTATTTTCTGAATTAAACATAATGTTGAATGATTTCGAGGAGTAGTAAATTCTGTTAAAAACGTCGTGTCATTGTTGAAACAATTTTTATTCGCTCAAGCAGTTTTCTATTAAAAATGTAGATCAATAATATAATATATTACACATAGAATTATTTTCGTAAATATATTTTGACATATTTTTAGTGTCTTCCAGTATGTCAGATTGATATTCATAAGACTTTCAAATGCTATAATGAAATATAATGTAAATCCATTTCATATGCAGTCTAATTAAAACGCTGGTCACAAAATATTATTTTTTGTCCGAAGACAATGTTTTCTTTCTGATATCTGGAAACTATTTTCTATAATTTCTTACTACATGCAGTATGTATTGTTTTTGTTCCTCCTTTCTTGTTAGCAAGCAGTTAATTTGAAACGAGTTCAACGCTGCATGTGTGAATTACAGAAATAACTTGAAAAAAGTCTTATAAATAATCGTATCCTAGAAAAAGCATTTGACAAGGTAAATAGAAGTAAACTTTGGGAAGTCCTTAAAGAGTACGGAGTACATGGTTGGCGTTTCAAGATGAAACGAAGTTGGACTACTGCTACGGTCATTATAGATGACCGCCCGATTTGATATATCAGTAGTGGTTATGATATATCGATTAGGGCGGTCATCTATAATGACCGTAGCAGTAGGCTAACTTCGTTTCATCTTGAAACGAATCGGGCGGATGTTCCGAATTTCCATAGGTGGCTGGTTCAAATCCGGCTCGAAGGACCAGATGTTCCGAATTTCCGTATCACCATATACAAATTCTGGGTGTACGTGCTGATTTCTTGGCCCTCACTCTTAAAGACTTTCCAGAAGGACACACGGGCGCTTTGCTGGACTCATTTTCCGACATTCGGCGCGAGATCTTATTACGAGTCACGAGTGTCTCTATATTCAACCATGTAACCTTAGCTTTGACTTTGCGAATGAACGCAGTTTTGTTAATTATATTTCATTTTAAATCTATGTTTTCTTGTGTTCACCTACTCACTTGCCCGATCATCATTATGTTCGAGTCTAATCCGAAACATTGGTCCTTCGATTACGGATATTTATACCAAAAAAAAGGTATGAATACGCTGAAAAAACGATAATATCAAGTTCTTGCAAAAGCGTTACGCGCATTCAATGTGAAACAAGTGTGAGTTTAACTGCAAGTTTAAGTGCGAATTTCTCATGCACCTGGAATATAAAAAAATAGTGGATCATCCATCGAACACAACCGCATTTTGATGTTGCGAAATTGCAGTAAGCATATTTGAGCAACTCGTAATCGAGCTTGTAATTATAACTACCAAATTTTCGCTCGATAAAAGTGTCTAAATTTAGATTCGTCAAAGGGATTAACGTGAACCGTACATTCCAGTGCCTATCGGTTACTTTAAGAAAAGTGTCATTGATTTGACATGTTCCTGGATTATGGAGGTTTCAACACTCGGAATCTGCAGTAAACGCTTTACTGTGTGATCTAGTAGTGGTTTTAATATAATATGAACACTCCGATCGGAAACAATGATTGCAGAGGCAGGAGGATAACATTCTTTTTCTGCTTCTGAGAGCTCCTTATACGGGACATAAATGTCTGCATTTTCAGCATTTGCTTGTAATCGAATAATCTCATATTGATGTTTCGATAGTTTGACGTCTTCGATAAGTGCAAAAGCTTCGTCATCGGTGAATCTAATTATATTTGATTCAATTGCATCTTCTTCTGCGCAGTCTGAAAGTTGACTTATTTTGTTTGACAATTGTATTCTTCCAATAGCTCGTAAATTGCTAAGAAATGCCATCTGAATTTGAAGCACTGAATAAGTTTCCTGAAGTGCTTGAACCTTTCTTCTTTTGGACGAGTTAGAAGTGTCTTCAAAATCTTCTCGAGAACGTCTTCCAACTTTTGATACAGTTCAGGTGACTGTTAATTCGCTTAGCAGCCATTTATTGTATCTACTTTCAAAAGTGTCTTTGTTGTGAAAGAAAGTCCTCCAATTCTTTCTCACAGTAGGAAAATAACGAAATATCTTTTCCTCGACTATTTTAATTTCTTTATCTTGAATCGTACAATTTTGTCGGACGTAATTTAATAAAAGAACATAGAAGTCTTTGTCATTTGTTTTTACATTTGGGATTGAAAAATCATAAAGTTTTTTTATTGGTACATTAAGGGTACTCATTTTTAAAAGTATACCTTACTTAACTAATAAATTAAAATAACCTTACTTATATCTATTAACTATTGTAAGATGCCATCTGCATCCTATACGTTTTCTAAACGGCTTCTATTGATTCCTAACTGTCATTTTTACTAGGGCACTGCACGACATTCGATTTTATCTATTTTTGGAAAAAACCAAAACATCTTTGCTTTCCTAAAGGCAAAAGTAAAAAAACTGAATGTATCTAAAACTTTCACGATAGGCCCTGTGAGGGATGAAACTTTAGAGAAATCATAGTCACTTGAAACTCCTGGCGCCATTTCTATCTTAGGCCAGGAACTTTTTAAACGACCCTCGTATATAATATTCTTTCGGGACAGGAGCGGCACTGCACCTGCACTGATGGTAATGAGTACTAATTTATTTTCATCGCATTTCCTATATGGCACATAAAAACTGGTGTTAATAATTTATTGGATGTTATTGTTCTTGTTTTGAATGACCTTCAGGCTTCATTGGTAATAAAATGGTTTCCGCATATTGCGCATTCTCCTTGAAGGTTCCTCTCTGTTTTTGAGTTTCAGGCGCTATCCCCTTCGTTGGAATGGGGATCAGTAATTTCCCGACTCGATTATCTTCTGGTGTTGTGGGAAGTGACGAGTCGGATGACGTATTAATTCCGGTCGCGTCGGAATCGATCATTCGGTGAACGGTCGTGGTCTTAGCTTCCGGAGGCTACATCTTTGCTAATCTCCTAAAACAACCAATACTTTTTTTGGGCACAAAAGGAGTGATTTATTGGATAGGCTCGGGAACTCGTATCCCGGATTAAATCGATAAAAGGTACACTGCAGTCTCGCTTTATCAGCCGTGTCGGGGGTACCCTCAATGGCCTCGATGATGAATCGGGACTCTCTAAACCGTAAACAATCAGGGTCCTCGCCCAGGTGCCATTCAGCTTTCGACACGGTTGTTACGCCTTCGCTTAGGGGTTATTCCTTCGGGACCACCCCTGGATAATTATCCGCCACTGCTTATTAATAATTGTAACCATATTCAGCAGAAACCCTTGGCTTTGTCATAGATCCTTCGGTTCGATCCTAACGGAATCGAAACCGAGAAAATATATATATATATATACAGGGCGTCCCAGTATCCACAAAGCATTTTCATATTTTCGAATTCTAAAAAAAATAATTGAGTCGAAAAGATCATAAAAAAATTTGCTAAATTCAATAATTACCGAGTAATTAACAATTAAAGATTAACTAATCAGAAGCACATGGTCTGTCGTCTATCTGACGCATGTTTCCGATTGGGTAATCTTTAATTGGTAATTACTCATTAATTATTAACTTTACAACAAATTTTTACTATTATTTTCAACTCCGTTTTTAATGAGGAATTCAAAAATATAAAAATATACCTTGAGTACTGGGACACCCTGTATATTTATATATATATATATGTGTGTGCGTATGTGTGTGTGTATATATATATATACAGGGTGTCCCAGTATTGAAAAAACATTTTTGTATTTTTGAATTCTAACAAAAAAAGGGCGTCGAAAATAATTTTTTTTTTTTTTTTTTTGCTAAAGCTAATAATTACCAAGTAATAACCAATTAAAGATTAGCCAATCAGAAGCACGCATTAGTCGGTCGACAGTCCATGTGCCGTCGACGAAAATGTGTGCAGTTCAGTTCGTATAGTTTCTCCTCCGTTCGCTTTTCCAGTAGGTTGTGACTCTCTGGTGTAACTTCACACGTCAATGAGATACAAAAATTAAAAAATATACATTTACGTTAATAAATTAAACATACGTTTTAAAGAGAAGACTTTGCATATCCTCGCAGAAAGAAGCCGAACCTTGTAGCATTGCAAAGAACTGAAACAAATGCCACTGGCCACGTTACATATACGTGAAAGAAACTTACTGTACACTTAATAAATTTGGTATACATATAACTCCATGAAAGAAATTTAGTATACGTGAGTATACTAAAATCACAAAGTGTAATGAATTCAGTAAACACATAGAAAATTTAATATGCCCATGTATACTAAAATTGCAAACATTTCCAACAGTGTAGTTTCGATGAAGCTGATATTATATATAGTTTATATTTAGTGTAAAGTATTATATATAATATTCATTTCTTTTATACATTTTCTGTATAAAACAAATGAATATTATATATAATAGTTCACACTATATATAAACTATATATAATAATTGCGCCTGGGTAGTCAACTTTTAAAATGCGATATTCAATCAAATATTAACCATTTTTTTGTGTTTCCTCAAAGGGAGATTTTTTTACGGTAATTTCAATGAGTGATGGCCTCGTTGTGTTCACAACTCCTAATTTATATAAAGCACTTGGATATTCCAAAGACGAGAGAAAATGCTTCATCGATTTTATCTGTGCTAAAGATAGAGAAACCTTCTTTAATGGTGTAACCAAAATCTATCCAGCGGCTCAGAAAGAACTTTTTCAAGGTATATCATAAATTATAGAAAACAGAATAATTATTGTATACAGTTTAAATATTTAAAACCCAGAATTATCTACCCAGGTGGAAATATTATATATAGTTTATATATAGTGTGAAGTATTATATATAATATTCATTTGTTTTATACATTTTATACCATCTGGTCCTGCAGCGGAAAAGTTCTTCGTGCCTCTAAGTGCTTTTTTCACCTCTTCGGCAGTGATTGATGGGCATTCCTCCTCAGATGTTATGAGATTTCCGCAAAACTCCTTGAAGCGGATGATATTGTCAGTATTTTCTTTCAACTTCAGTTTTTTCGGGATCTTGTATACCTGTCTCCAAAAAGTCTCTACCTCATTGGGTTTGGGTGGATTTTTAACAGAAACAGGGTGTTCACTGAAGAGCCGAGATGAGTCAGCAAAAAACTTTTCATTCTCCCTGATTCATCTTTCCCTCTTCTGTATTTTCTTCCTTGCGTCAGATAACACCCGTATTGTGTCAACAATGTGCTTCTTGATTGTCAGCAGCTTTGACTTGTTCAGTGTATGATTGAAGATCCTTAGTTCTTGAGTGAATTTTCGAACTCTTTCCGTGAACGGCCTACCAGATGTTATGTAGTCAATCACACATTAAATACGGGACGCATTCTGTCTTGCTATTTTTTCCCGTCGGGGTTTCACAGGACCATTTACATTAAAAATGGATCATGGGGAGTATATTTTTTTTCTTGTCTTTTTTTTGCGTTTTTTTCTTGATTTTTTAAAGAAACTTACCGCAAATCAATGTCCTGCAAGGTTAGCCTAATTTAAGTGCATTCGGGAGATTTGCTTTATTTTTGGTAATTTTCCTATGTGGGGCGAACGTTTCTTGGGGCAAACGCTTTCTGCGTCGAACGCTTTTTCCTCACCTTCCCCAATTTCCATATATTATATAATATATATATAATTAAAAACTAAAGGTTAACAAGCACCGCAGGGTCCCACTGGGAGCAACTGTCATCTAAAAAATGATATTATGACTGCTAAATTGACGTGGTGCAGTGCTGCAAACTCTCAAAAGTGAAACTTTCACTGAATGAATAAGTAACATTTCACTGGTTGTCAGTGAACGGATTCTAGCTATTTGAATCAGTGAGATTTTACTGACCTTTAGTGACTTTTCACTGATTCAGATTTAGAGAGGACCCAAGAATATTGACTTGATACTTGGCTTAGGGGTTCCTTTTAGACCCTCGTTAAACGCACTAAAATAATTTTTGGCGCAGATCAATATGAATGAAGTTATTAATAATTTTGACTTTTTTTTTAAATTAGTTTTTTTTCAAAATCTCGAAAAATATTGAATTTTCAGATTTTTTTTCTGCTTTAGGAAAAGGGGTTCGGCTTGAGTGAGTGGAGAGGGTGTGGTTATCATCCACTGACGCTGACCAAAGTCACGTTCCGGGGAAAAATGAGTTTTCGGCGTAAAGTTTTTGTCGCGCGACAATCAACTGTGTCTCGCGTCGCAGAGTGTGGCAAGTACAAAGACGCGACCACTCGAAAATCCGAACCCGTCCGAAATTTGAAATTCCCGAAATGATATAATTATCGACATTTTAAAACTCGACTTGTCAAAATCGCAAAATTTCAAATACCCAAAATTTGAAATTATAGAAATTTCAAATTCCCCCCCAAAAAATATATTAACATAATTCTAAAATAACAATTTATAATATTTTTTTATTACAGTATATTCAAACATAAAAAAATCAAAGATTAATTTTGTTTGAATTTGTTTTGTAATTTGAAATCTCGGGAATTTAAAATTTCGAAAATTTGATACTTCGGACCTTTGAAATTTCGGGAATACTCTACTTTCGTTAACTGCTAGTCAGCCATTTGAAAGCATACAATCAAAAAAAATTTGTTCCAAAATTTCAAACCGTTAGCCGCCATATTGGATGAGATAAGAGGGGGTAACGTACATGTTAGTTTTTATTTGTTTTCTCTGCTTCCATCGTTATAAAAAATCTGAAAATATTCACAGTACTTATTTTGGTCATTCTCAATGTGTATGATTGTTTCGAAAAAATTTTGGCTGGAAAGTCAAACTCAAAAAAAATTTCCAAATTTTTTTTTGTATTTTTTCGTGTGATGAAACTCAAGTACTATCTCAGTTTTTTACCATAGAATGGCCACCCAAAGAGCTATTATTGTGAATTTTTTCAGATTTTTAAATTTAGGGGATCTAAGTGTAAAAAATTAAAAACTGTAAGTTTCACATGTTCCAACTCCTGATGCCCATTGATACCTGAATATATTCATATAATACAGTCACACATTTTGTTTTTGAGAATAAACTCCTCGAAATTTCTGCCGGTCTGATGATTCTCGTCAAATATCGAACATAAGCTAAATAGTACACTACCGCCGGAAATTGTCAGTACGATCTGCGAAAGTACTATTAAAAATCACTGCTGACTTTGAAACGTGATTAGTAATGGAACTATGGATCGAAATTTCGGGTAATAGGCAATGATAAAAACAGATGTGATCTTTAGACTTTCGTATATTGTTACAGTCTAAAGGAAATTCACTTAATGCTACGAAAGCTAGCAAACGACTGACTATGCGAACAGGCAACAGGGTCACATGACCCTGAATCAAACATTTGGACACTAGATGTCTCTACAAAACATATATGATTTAGGCTTGATAACTTGGCGTATTTTTCAAATCCCCAACAAAATTCATTGGAGTCTTTTCGAATACCTCAAATATTTATTTGAATTATTTTGAAATTACTTGAAAGTTAAAACTTTTGACAGCTTTCGAAAATGCCTTAAAATCTTCTAAAATACTCTCAAATATTTTAAATCCTTTTAAATCAACTTAAAATTCCATGGATTCTTGAAATTTCTTTAATCTCTTTAAAATAAAATCAAAATTAAAAAAAAACCTAAAATATTTGAAATCCTTTCAAATACCTTCAAATTATTCCAATAAAAAAATTGTTGGGAGTCATTCGAAATTTCCCAAAATATTTCAAGACCTTTAAGAACTTCAAATAACACTTAAGGCTTTTTAAAGCTTCCGAAAATGCCTTGGAATCTTTTTAATTACTTTATAATATTGCAAATCATCTGAAAACAATTAAAGTGCTGAAATCAAATAAAAATCCTTGGAATGTTCCAGAAACTTCTAAAAGTTTTCAAATCCTCTAAGTTTTTTGGCATTCATTGAAATTGTTGACATCTCTTTCAAATGCCTTGAATTCTTTTGAAATACCCTAAAATATTCCTAATCTTTGAAAATTCCTTCTAAAATCGTTTTGAATCAATTAAATTACTAAAATCTGTTGAAAATTCCTTGAAGTCTGTTAAAATATCCCAACACATTACAAACACTTTAAAATCTGTTGGCATTTATCAAAATTATTGACATCTCTTTCAAATGCTATGGATTCTTTTCAAACGCTCTAAAATATTCGCAGGCCTTTAAAATTCTTTAAAAGTATTAAAATAAATAAAAAATTCCTTGTAATCTACTGGAATGTGTTCACATATTTTCCTACAATATATATATATATATATATATATATATACTCTTGCTAGTAGTCAATATATGCCATGTGCAAGTTTCTTTGATGTTTACGTACTTGCGTGATTGCAATAGCGTCTACGATGACTAGATCTTTACTGACAGGCAGGGCTTTTATTATAATATTATTATGCTGGCCCACCTATCACCCACAGGTACTCATGACCTGGTACTTAACTACTAAACACGGTCGCGAAACGCCACAAGTACTTAGTAGATTCTCTGGTATCAGTCGTTGTTTCGGAACTATATTCTGCTTGAGCATTCGACATAATTCGCGAGTATACATGCTAGGGAGCCCGTCTATAGGGATCCGATAATCACACTGGAGAGCCCTATTGGGATCCAAAATTCATTCTGGCGAGCCCGTTTATAGGAATCCAACATTCATACTGGAGAGCTGATTTATACAGATTCATCTTTCTTACAAACGTTAGTTCCAATCGCAACGACGCGAGGTCAGATCTTACATGTCATAAGGACCTCAAGTAAATAATTGTGGTGTATTGAGGTAAACGCCTATTGGTAATCAATGTACGCCATATGCAAATTGCGTTGGTGATGTTTCGCGTGCAACACAACCACACTGTCAATCGTGACTTGGTCCTTGCAGACACGGGAGCCTTGGCAGCTGCCTTTTTGTTCTTCGGAGAGGACGTTGATCTCCTTACAATATTCATAGACGAAGTAAGAAATAATAGCCGCGAAACACTTATAGAGGATCAAGAGGCAAGTGATTCACCGGTAATCACTAGGACTACCAGCATCTACCTTTTTGGGAAGCATATACGTTACGCTGTCCGTCATAAAAGAGGACAAGTGATCTAAGTTCTCCAAGATCTTTTGAAGGGCTCCAGTAATATATATATATATATATATATATATATATATCAAACATATTTGAAAACACTGCACGTTCGAAAAACAACACTTTTTGGCATAGACTTGTGTTCACTTTGACTTTTACACTTTAGTTCGCGGAGCCCTCTGTGGTGAACTGGTGTTATTGAATGGTGCTACGGGGACCCATAAAACTTTGCAAAATTTCAAAAGTTCAAAGAAATAAAATTCAATTTTTGAGTTTTAGCCAGGTTTTTTAGTTTTTGTCCCACTGTGCAAGGCGAACTAGCCCAATAAAAAAATTTCATAATAAAAAAGATAAAAGTGTTGAGTTATCTTGAAAACCGTGAGAGATACGCGAAAACTGACAACATTTTCGGGATTTTCTAAAAAAAGGATGGTCCTCGGCCAACAGGACTGAACTAGTAACCAGATTTTCAAAATTGAAAAATCAAAACATTATTTGGGGTTATCTAAAAGGATTGACGGGATATCATTGTTAAAACTGCGATTTAAGTATATAGTACGGCGGTTGTAGGAAGAAAATCTGGTAATGCATGGTGGAATGGTGAAATAAAGGCAGCCCGACAAGAAAAGAAAGAAGCGTACGAGAGAACGTTAAACAGCACAGGTCTTAGCGATGAGGAGAGAAATATACTTGAAAATAATTACAGACACAAAAAGAGAAATGTTAAACGACTAGTCAAAGAAAGTAAAGATAAAATCAGAACAGAAGAACAGAAGAAATTACAAAATGACTTTCAAGGAACCATGAAACTATTATGTAAAGAGATGAAGGAAAGTAAAAGTACAGAGTTTGTCAGCATGAGAAACAGCAAAGGTGAAATGCTGTATGATACAGACGGGATAGTAGACGCACGTTGAAAATTTAAAATAAATTTGTCAAAAATAAGCTAAATACAAAATAAATATAATAAAATATTTCAAAATTTTCAATCATCTACCAAGGCTACTGTATAATATAGTTTCTAGAAATCGAGGATGATTTTATTTCTTTCCGTCTAAATAATTTTATTCAGAGGTCAACAATGTTGTGCAAACATCTTCAAGGTTGTTTGTGATATTTAATGACGCATTACATTTTTTATTTCGCAAAACGTTATATTCCAAACGTATCGATTATAATGTAGAACGTTTTAGAACTTTGTTGCATCATATAATGCAATACTACACAATCAACCTCAGTTGACTCCGTGAAGAAACCTGTATAGGATCATTCAAAGGTTACCTTGTATACAGGTTCCTTTGCCGGATCATGTACGGTTTCATTCGCCAAATTCCTGCACAGGAACCATTAAGATTACCTGCACAGGTTCGTGTGCAGTTTCGTGTACATGATCCTCCGAGGTTCCTGTACAGGACTTTTCAGCTGGGGAGAGTAATCTTGTCTTGGCTAATTGTATGAACTTCGTTCTTTCGGCTTCGGATTAGGCGTTGAGTTTTAATCAGATTTTGGCAAGATATGAGAGTCTGCTTATAATCGTCGAATGTTATTGTTTTAAATGTTGAACCTTTGCCCTCTTTTTTGCATTTTCAACCAAAACTTTATATGCATATAATTTCGATCGCAAGCCCACAAATTGAGTTATTATTTTACCGTTGCGTTCATCCTTCATCAGGCCTAATACCTTTTATGTCTTTAGAGGAATTCCATAAACATTATCTGGAGGATAATCTGACGTGTCAAATTTATGAATATCCCGTTTAATGTATTAAAGAAGAAAATTTGAGGTTAGTATCATACATTTTGTAGCCTTCCAATTTAATCCTGAAATTAACGTCACTTTTTTTTTATCCTACTCAAATAGAACATTGACTAGATTAACTTCATACTTGCGCTTGCTGAGGGGAAAACAAACCGATTTTTTTTTTAACGAGTTGTGAGTGAAAATACCTAATAATACAGTTTATTAAATAAAAAACAATTTACTTTTGTTTTATTTGTAAATTGTGATTTCGATTTTACAGTACATATATAATTATTTACCTCTATCAAAATAGTGCCATCGGGTCTTTTTAGGATTTTCTCGTGGAGAATTTTTTTCCTTTAAAAACTGTTTACTGTAAACCAACTGGCCAGCTTTCACGGTAAAATATTTCAGAGTTAAAGCTTTTTGCCATTAAGCTTTAATAGCTGAGTCTTTCGGAACGACGGAAAATTTTTTTTTTTCATATTCAGGATCTTCGGTTCTCCGAGATTACTTTTGTGACCTGATTTACACCCCAGAGCGATACACGTTGGCATAATTAATCTGATAAACATAATAACACTAGTAGAAAACTTCACCAGGCCATTTTCACAATCATTGTTCAATGTATTACATTACAGGACAAATCTCTATAGATATATAAATAGAAATTCTTAAATTTAAATGAAGAAATTTTGAAAGTAGATCAAAAAATTAAAGGGTTTTTAATTTCAAATTTTCAAAATTATTAACTTTAATTTTAAGCTATGTAGAATTCAAAGTTCTTTAATTTTGAAGAGTTAAAATTGAAAATTCTAAAAATTTTGAAATATAGGAATACAAATTATTCAAATTTCACGATTTATATTTTAAAGGTTTGTATATTTCTATTGTTCCGACACTACATATTCTTCGACTAAGAAAATATCTTCTTAACGTATGCCATAAATAATTTGTTGAAATTAAACTATGTTCTGCATTCCAATGCACCTGTATACGAAGTAATGCAATAAAGTTTTAATATATAGTCGAACTCGGAATTAACGTCGTTTTTGGGGCTGTCCGTGGACCTGACTTACCCTAAATAAACCGGATTTAGCTACGTTTTGTCACGCCTTCGTGAGACCCGCACACCCCGCGCAGCTCCTGTCAAGCCTACCCGCGGCGCGATGTTAATTCTCGGAAGCGGTAAACACACCCCGCGCAGCTCCTGACAAGCCTAACCGCGACGCGGCGTCAATTCTCGGAATCCGTAAATTCGGGAACGTTGAATCCGAGTTCGACTGTAATGAAATTAATTAATTGAGTTAATTTTTATCCAAAGCAGGTGAATTTGTAACCAAATGTTTGACTTTTCAAGCCAAGAGATTAATTTTCAACAGAAACCTTGCGAAACAGTATCGTTGGAAAATAATAATGATAATAATGATCATTATGATATAATATTTTGGGGTAATGAATTTCTCGTAATTTGTTTGCGATTATAGAAACAACTATTTTGTTATTCCTATATCTAGTTCCTTTACCCGTGCTGTTCAATGTTCAATTCAAAAAATTCATTCGTGGTCGAATTTAAAAATATCAGTTTTCAAGTAAAATAGTTGAATCCTTAAAAAAAGAACATTACTTTTGAACCAAACACTTGCATTTAAGACAAAAGTATGTTTTAATTTCCATCCCAAGAACATGTTTGTTTGACTTGTCAACATGGAAATATGAGTTTTGGACGAAGCAGTTGATTTTTTCCTGTTTTTTTTTTTTTTTTGTTAAGAAAAAAATTATAAATTCCATCTTTATGTAAAATTGTAAATGTTCAGCAAAAATGACATTTTATGTCAATCTTAAACGTTGTAAAATGGTTTGAAACACCTAAATACCAAACCTTACATGAAAACTTCTAAGTTCCGTCGTTAAAAATTTTAAATGTTCATAAAAAATTACATTTCCTGTCATTGTAGAAAGTTGTAAAGTAGTCTAAAACGCGAGAAAACGAAATATTACACAAAGAAAAATTGTAATCGATATAAATTATTTATTTAAACATTATTTTATTTCTATTTCTGTTAACAGTTCGTAAATTTTACATTTACATAACGTCGTATAATAACAAATATTTAATTAGAAAAAGAGAGTTTAAAATTTGGTAACTTTTTTGGGCTGTAGCTTATGAGGATGGCTTTTTCATCGAATTTCAACTCATAGGTTTAGTGCAATGGTTAAGACTCCCGACTGCTAGGCGATAGATTTAGGTATAGATGTAGGTATTCCAACTAAAAATACTCGCAATCAATTAATATTTATTTTTTAAATACCTTTTTTGTCATATTGTTAGAGTATAACAGTAGTGGGTGCTAAAATTAAACAAAATGTTTGAATGAAATTTCAATTTTTGAAATTATAACAAATATTTGGACGATATGTCGTCGGACATAGATGCGTCCTAAAAACAATTCAATGGTTTTTTATTATTTTTTAAACTAACTCCGGTGATGGCGGCCAGAGTCTGCGCCAGAATTGGCCGCCAAGTGCATACTGGAGTTATCATTCCAGCAATGGCACGATATTGGCAGCCGAGATCGGGCCGATATCAGTACCCATAGAGAGATTAATGCCGCTTTGGAAAACCAGATTTACAATCTCATCTGGAAAACATCGTGTGATCACTAATAGTGTAAACTTTCAGACAGATGTGTTTCAGGGCGACACCATGAGTCCTCTCCTCTTTTGTCTCGCATTATTGCCACTATCTCTCGCACTTCGCCATTCCGAAGGGCACCTCTGCGGCAAACCTGGAAATCGAAAGCATAAGGTCACTCATGTATTTTACATGGATGATCTTACGAGCTATGCTAAAAATAAAAAGAAACATCTAGCTCTAGGCATTATCAAAGAGTACACTCAAGCGATTGGAATGGAGTTCGGGTGAGTGAAATGAGTCAAGGTTTATTTGAAGAAAGGAAAACTTGCTCGAAACTTAAGGAAAGCATATCACTCGCTGAACAAGTGTAAGCTGTTGACTATCAAGCAGCACTGGACGCAAAAAATAAGATCTCTTTCAACAGCGAAACAGTGCCTTGAACGGCGAGTAAAGTAGATTCAGGAAAATTCCACCTTTACTACTCATCCTTCCTTTCTGTTCAATAAAGCGTTACGTGATGTTAAAAATCCGCCGAAGTCGAGAAGAGATTCAAGTCTTCTGGGAGCAAGTATATGGAGACACCTATCAGCTAAATGAAGACGCTTCAGATATATCACTCTTTCGTAACTTTTGCCAAAGGCAAAGGTTGTAAGGTCCGGGGGAAGAGTGTCCACTAATTAATGCTGAAGAAGTGAAGAAAGTTATCACTAGGACTAAGAACTTTTCAGCGCCAGGGCAAGATAAAATCAACAAATTTTGGTGGAAGAAGTTCACTTCTACGCACCAACATCTAGCTCGTATATTTACTACTTTCTCACGGGTCCCTGAAAGCTACCCTTAAAACCAAAAATGTCAATTCTGAATGAAATCGACCTTTCGAGCACTTTATTCTTGGTTTTTCAGTTAAAATCATTTCTATTGGTCTAGTGGAATATTTATTAACATTGCTTCATCAATTTTCAATTATTTAAACAAACAGAATTTGTTTCCATAATTTTTTTCGAAATTTATTTTTAATTAAAAATTATTACCATTTCTTTACTGGAATATTTATCAACATTGGTTAATTAATTTTTAATTATGTAAACAAATCAAATTTGTTCGGAAAACATTCAGAAATAAAACATAATTATTGTTTCCAACAATCAGTAGTTTTAATGTAAATGACAGAAATAGAAAAATTAACCGATTTTGTGAAAAAAATATTGTTTAAACAAATCAAAAGTTATTAAACATAAATAATAATTTATTAATTCAACGATTGGAAAATATTTGAAAATAAATTTATGTCACTTAACGATAATACAGTAACATTTTTTATAAAAAAACGAATTTTCGAACAAAAATTATTTAAACAATTGGAATTCGTTTGAACAATTGGAAATTAATGAACCAATGTTGATCAATATTCCAGCAAAGAAATGGTAATAATTTTTAATTAACAACAATTTCGAGAGAAAAAAATTGAAACGAATTGAAAAATAAGGCTGCTAATGGGATGTACATATTATTTAAAATGTCATCCTGGTACTTATCGAAAAATAAGGTGGCCATATAGAATGTACATAATTTTTTAATCTAAAAAATCACCCAGTTGCTCATCAAAAATAAGTTGTCTGAGGAAGATGCCATATATAAAATATGTGCATAATTGTTTTTATGTACCAATGAGCCGTTGGCCCCATTGTTTCCTGGCATGGGGCGGTGACATGGGGGTTCCCCCCCCCCCCCCCGAGTTTACGCTCCTACGGGGGGGGGCTAGGGTCACTGACCTCCAGGCGTAGTGATGGTGGGAAGCCGCGTGGTGGCGGTAGGCGCCAGTCTAGACAGACGGCCGCGGAGTGGGGGTAGACGGCTGCTGTCACTCCATAGTTGTACCTTACTACTAACCTCTATTTCGTAGCCAAGTAAGATTCGCTGGCAATTTTCGCGGAAACGTCGGAAACATGTTAAACATGCATGTGCTCGAGATCGCGGATAAATAATTTCTTGTCTACATCGATGAAATTTTGTGTAAACTGTATCTATTCGTCCAATTGAATTCCAACTAGTTCTTTTCGAGTAATTTATGCGTAGTATAGTACTTAATTTGAAATAACAATTACTGCAGATTCGACTGAATCCACTTCTACTAATAAAAAGGTTATTATGATATGTGTGCTTAACAAAATACGATAAGGACATTAGGTGTCCATACGCATCAATCTGTTGTATTACTGGACCAAAAGTTATCGGAGTGCATGACATATTTATTTTTTCTTCGGTCGGTTGGATCATAGTCTAAAAAAAAGGTTTTATAGTTAGTGTTTTTATTTAACACCATTGTTGAATTTTTAACTTTAAGGTTGAAACTCTTTATTGTTATTTAACGTGTAGTCTTTCTTTATATTTAAGAGAACATTTTAGAATATAGTTTGTCATTTGATGGGTTTTATAGCGTTATTGGTTTTTATAGAATTAAGAGGTGTGAAATTAGGGTGTCTATTACGAGTGGCTGCTAAAGAAATAGTACGGTTGGTTAGGTTCTCGGGCATTGTTTGCCGACCCATTGTCGGGTGCTCTGCGCGTTCGATCGTTTTGAACCGCATCTACAACTTTTTGGTGTTCGGGTGGTGCCATTGTTGTTCCCACGAGCAGCTAGGGAAATGGTTGGTCTATCCTTGTAGAGCCCCGCGTGCAAGGATCAGGCTGCATACTTTGAGAGGTCGCTTTGTATCCCAGAGTGACCGTTTGAAACACCTCACCCAGGTGCCATTCAGCTTTCGGCACGGTTGCTACGCCTCCACTTAGGGGTTATTCCTTCGTGACCATCCCTGGACAATTGTCCGCGACCGCTTATTAATTACTGTAACCATATTCAGCAGCAACCCGTGGTACAGGGACCCTCTATCTGCAACCCGAGGACGCGTTCTGTGGCTTTGTCATAGGCCCTTCAGTTCTATTTCAAAGGAATGGAAACCGAAACCGAATGGAGGTCCCACCGATATATTTTGATATTGATTTAGAACTTGAATTTTGACAAGATTTAGAATATGAGTAAGCATTAGTACTCGATTTCGAAACTAGATTTAGAATTAGAGTCTGTGTTAGCACTTGATTTCCGACTAGATGTATATTTTGAACTAGATTCTCAATTTGGATATATATATATATATATATGTATATATAATTAAAAACTAAAGGTTAACAACCACCGCAGGGTCCCACTGGGACCAACTGTCATCTAAAAAATGACGTCGGCTCCCAGTAGGACCGCGGTAAATCCCATTCATGACCACGTCTCACAACCGTGAGATCGGTGCTCACAGAACACGACGAAATCACAACGACAGGTCGGCGAAACTTTCGTGTGTTTTGAGGACACGAAGCGACCCAAGGATGACAGCCAAACTAAATCTAAATCACATCGTTTGTGGCAGTTTCTTAAGAGGAAAAGAGACAGACTATTCTGATTTCTATCTCTCATTCTTGTTGATTTTCTGCAGGCCAGCGCGGCAAACGATAAAAATGGACTGATACGCACAAAAATGCCAAAAATAAATAAAATTAAAAGAAAATTCCCATTTTCCCTAAAAGGAAGGACATTTGGGTTGTACGAAGGACTTAGAAGGACACGACTAAAAAAGAGGACAAATCCTTCCAAGGAAGGACGTTTGGTAACCCTACCGAAACCGCACTTAAATGGAATTTCCATTTAATAAATAATGATTGGCTAGTGGGGCGGAGTGAAAATGCTAAAATTAATCAAATCTTTTCGCTAAGTGAAAAAATGGTGATTTGACATTCAAAAAGTAATGATAGAAAATTTTGAAATCGGTTAATATCTTCTGTTCGGTTTTTAGATTTGAAAATTCAAACAAAAATTCCTATTGATTAAAAGATTATGGCGAATTTTTTATATGTTCAATTTTACTGATGAACCAAAGAAACATATGTATACATATTTTTCTTTCATGGAAAATTTTGTTCATTGTTTTTAAAATTTTCGCGAAAAAAATTCCAAAATCACGAAAAAAAATCTACCCGCCGCGCGGGCAGATTCTCATCGCGCGCTTCGCTCGCAAGTTTGAGCGCGCCTAGAGTGGGCGACTGTGGGTTCTCGCGCTCGATAATATATTTATCTCGCGCTACGCGCTCGGTCTTTGTATTTCCCCTACATTTGCGCCCAGACCTTTTAAAATTAAAGGTCAAGTCATCGACAACTGTAATTTGGTGATTGTGACTTCTCTTTTGTTAAAGCTCCGTCTTCCAAGGAGACTCTCCAAGTCCGATACTTTTCTGCATCTCCCTCTTGCCTCTATCTATTGTGCTCCGAGGCAAGAACTCTGGATACCTATATGGCCCGCCGAACAGAAGAGAATATAAGGTCAACCACCTTTTATATATGGACGACCTTGAACTCTTTGCTTCCTCGGATGAGGATCTTGAAATCCTTGTGGAGGCGGTGAATAGGTTTTCTGAAGCGATTGGCATTAACTTCGGACTGAACCAGCGTGCCTGCGTCCACCTACACCAAGAAAGACTAGAAACTACACCATCGCGTGACGATCAGGGTATTCAACTTATTCGCGGGAGTACCATTCAACATTTTGGTAATGGAGAAACATATACATATCTTGGAATACCGCAAGGGGAAACCCAAAATGTGCATATGTTAAAAAAGGACCTTTTAAAAAGGTATCGCCAAATTCTCAGAAATATCTGGGCTTCCGAATTATCTGGAAAGAATAAGATCCAGGCTACTAATATGCTGGCCGTTCCTATACTGCTCTACACGTTTGGTGCAGTAAAATGAAACGTCGATGAGTTGAAGTAACTTGACCGAAGCACACGCAAGATGATCACAAGCCATCGAAGTCTTCATCCTAGATCTTCCGTACCTCTTGTACAGGAAGCAGAACATACGCTTCGACTAACAGAACATGCTGACAAGCCCCTTCATGGTAAATTCTACGGCATTATACGTACAGATAGGTTTGGCCAACATGTTTCTCGAGTCAGCTGGATTAAGATCGGAGACTGAGGGTACATAGAGAGACACAATGCGGCTCTAAAAGTGTTATATTACCATCTTAGGCACTTCTATGGTGTTGATCTATTGACCGAAGGTGCAATGCTATAGCAGCAGGAATCTGCATTACCAACCTCACACTGTGTGTTACAGACTGCTGATAACTGAGCATGGAATAGAACCCTTACTTGGTCAGTGGTGTCAGATCTGTTTGTTTCCGTAACGTGCGCCTCGCTAACTTGCCGACCTATAGTAAAATGATAATCTTAAAACTTACCGACCTCCCTGTTTTACCGAACGATGATAACATTGTTCCCTACCTTACCAACATATAGAAAATTGATCATATAAAATGTTACCGACCTCCCTGTTTTACTGACTGATGGTAACATTGTTCCCTACCTTACCGACCAATGGTGGAATGATGATATACAAAGTTACTAACATTCCACTTTTACCAGCGGATTGTAACAGCGTTCCCTACCTTACCGACCGATGGTACAATGAAAATATAAAAAGTTACCGACCTTCCTGTTTGACCGACAGACGATGACATGGTTCCCTACCTTACCGACCGACAGTAAAATGATAATATAACAATGACAGACCTCCCTGTTTTACCGACTGATGGCAAAGAATTGTTTTGCCTACCAATTGTCAGTTAAAACAGAACCGAACCTTATAATGCTCATTTAGCAGGTATCCAACTGATAATATACCGACTGTCGGTAACTTGCGACGGTAGCGCCATCTGTTAGAACATTGGCAAACTGCATTGATGGCAATACCGACTGTCGGTAACTTGTGACGGTGGCGCCATCTGTTGTCACATTAAGAAACTGCATTACCGACCGAGACCACTTACCGAATGCCGGTAACTTAGCACGGAACAGAACCTGCTCGGTCGGTAAGTGATCCAGATGGTTCTGTTCTACGGTGTTCCAGATTTAAAATTATGGTCGAGTATAATAAATACCAAAATCATATTCTGGTTGAAAACCTCGAACCTGTAATCATATCCCTCTAGATTACAAATTTGATTACGTCACCATGGAAGACTCGAAGCTCTAGAGGCTGAGCGCTGACGAAGTTCCTGTCTCGTATGCACTTAGATAAGAAAACCCAACATAAGTCCCACGACATCCCTTCCACTCCTACTCAAGATCCTTCTTACCTTGCAAAAATTTCTACCATAATTACCCCTCTTATGAACGGACGAGCCACATCTCATCAAAATCATAATCGCAGTCACTCGAGTAACCTGGTACCAACCAGATCTACTCTAGTTAAAGGGAACACCCCTGTCTCGCCCGTCCGCGTTTGGAACATTTAGTTTGCCTTATTTAGAGCTAGTCGAAATTTAGTAAGTTCGCTACGCCTCCTATCCTCGTTAAGAATATTTAGTCTAACCAGTAATGGGAGTGAACGGCCTAAATAGGCGTAAAGGGATCTAGTACAGAAAAGGGTTCAGTTCAATCGGTCGGACGTTAAATAAAAATCATCTTCCTGTCGACGAAAGGCAGGATTGAATTCGGCCTGCGGAAAAACGAAATTTTCAAAAATTAGTCTAGAGCGAACTGCACCTTTTCGAATCGCAAAACGAAAAGGAGCAATTTTCTCGTAACGACTATAGTTCCCTTTTATGGGAAATAGATATTTTTCTATTTTTCATAAAAGCGAGTTTGTGGTGTGTTAGGTGTTCATGTGTGTGTGCCGCGAACGTGAAAAGGAACTAGAGCTTATTATCGTTATATAATAAGCGCCAAAATTTCAAATCTCGCCCGCTTGATTTGGCTGAAAATTATGTCAATATATGGTGCCAATATAGGCTTGATAGGTGCGGGGGCCATTTTTACATGCTTATCCCCCTAGGCCCTTTATTAGTTGTCTGTGCACAATTTCCCGTAAGTCTTTAGTGAATGTAGGACTAGTGATTTTAGGTATCGGTTGAATTAGTGCCTTTTTCCATATACCTGGAAAAATACTACATTGTAAAGATGCATTACAAATCTCCAATAATATTGGAACGATAACTGGGAGAGCTAACCAGATCATTTTTATCGAGATTCCATCTATACCGATCGCATTGGAATTAACTTCTGTTACTTCCTTGAGCAAAGTCTCAGGAGTTATGTCAGAAGAAAAGAAATCATATTCATCAAAAGTTTTCAAAGGTAAATTGGAAGAGGCAGTTGGAAGTTGTGTCGCCATAAGTTTTAACATAAACGTGGTAAGGAAGTCACTAGCAGAGAAATTTTGATAAAAAGATTCCTGTTTGGGTTGAATTAAACGCAAGCGCCCGAGAAGATGAAAAATGTTTTCTTTTTTGTATTTATTTCTGATTGCGTTGAAGTTAAATTGCTTGTGAGAGTCTCTAATTTTCGTCTGAACAAGATTCCGAAGTTTGCGAAATTCCGCTTGTTTACTATTATTCCTGCTTCTTTTTTGCTAATCTACGTTTCGTGTCCCTTTTTCTCATAAATTGTCTTATTTCTGCAGTTATCCATGATACCGTTTCCCTTCGAGAATTTAAGATCTATGGATCTATTATATATATATATATATAAAATTAAAAACTAAAGATTAACAACCACCGCAGAGTCCCACTGGGAGCAACTGTCATCTAAAAAATGACATCGGCTCCCAGTAGGACCGCGGTATGGCTTTGGTTATAATAAACCAGCACAATGCCACAAACTAATCAGTCGACAAAGAGCAGTCAAAGGGTTAACACCTCTAAGCGCCCTATTCCTAAAAAGTCTAGGTCTGAAGCTCAAAAGAAGAAGAGAATAAAGAGATTCAACACTTTTTGCACCTGCATCTGTAAATTTGTTTACCACACTGTGAAATTCATGCACATCAGCATGAATTTCTTTTGACAAGATCAAAAAGTGATGCAAATGCAATCTTGCAAGCAGCCCTCATTGAGCAGTATAAAATTGAAATTAACAAAATAGAGTGCTTATTGCCTAGCGTTAGACTGTCAGATTCACGAAAATTGCAGTTGCTAAAATATATTGAAAAAGAACCAATTATTGCATTAAGTTTTCGAACTTGGAAACTGTATGAATATCCTCTACTTCCAACTACCTGAAACCACGTTTGGACAGTAAAAACCTCAACACGATTGGAAAAACTGAGATTTGTTATACTAGGATTTCAAGCAAACAGCAAAAATAATACTATGAGAAGTTCTAGCAACTTTGATCATTGCAATCTGACTGATAATAAACATTGAGAGAGATTACGTCTGTTGGACCAGTTTGCATCCAATAGCTACAGCAGCTTAAGAAAATGATCTGCATTGAACTTTTTTTTAATTGAAAGAAAATGACTTGAAAATATGATTTTCAGGTTGCATTAAATAAATAAAAAACACCAATTTAGATTCAACTAATTTCCTTTTCTTAATTTGCAATAACTTGTATTTTACCAAGTATTGTATAGTTTTTTCGATTCCTCCTTTTAATTTACACACACACACACACATATATATATATATATATATATATATATATCGGGACAGCAGTGTTCCCAAACATAAGAGAGCAGAGTTGCATCACATTTTAAGGCCGCCGCTTCACGCAAAATGGCACAGCTGTCGTGTTCAAATCGTGGTTGTGTTGCCCTGCTACATCAAACGCAACAGCTGTCCTAAATTTCTTTCCATGTACAAAGCTTCTGAATTTAATTTCATGAATTATTTTTAAATTTTGTTCACATTTTCATTTAGCTTTATTAAATTTAATAAAAAATGTTACTTCATTTTCAATACATGTTTATAAAATTTACGTAAACCACAGTGAGATTTATTCAGCCACCAATAATATTTTATGTACAAGCAATTGAAACAGGTTTCAGAGTCAATTTTATGAAGTTTCAATCATTTGTGCTTCAAAATTAAGTTTCGTGTCACTGAAAATTAATGAATATGGTCGCAAAATAATTTTCAAAGCCAAATTTATGAAATTTGAGTGACATAAGTCATTGAAAACTGACTGAAATTTCAGGAAATTTCTAACAGTGTACCCAGGTTAGACGACAACGTTCTAAAATTGAATGAAAGTCTAGTATGTTTAGAAAGTTTAGTAAGCTTCACAATAAAAGTTAAATACGTAGTCACGAAAAGTAAACTTACAACACAATTTAACACGCTAAACTTTCATTCAATTTTAGAACGTTGTCGTCTGTCCTCACGGAGAAAAATGATAAGGTCAGTTGGGCCATCTAGATGTGCAGACAGACCATATTACAGGGTCAACTATAGGACAGCCCTTGAAGATGGCTAAAGCGACTATCTCTAGAAGGTTAAAACAAGAGGTTCAAATCGATCATCTGAGAGTGTCGACTTGGTGTCATCTCGAACGGTCGACTTTGTCCAACTCATGCGGGAACGACCTACATCCAAAGGCACAATGCGGCACTAAGAGTGCTTTATTACCATCTCTGTCTCTCTTACGGCATCAGCCCAAATACCGTTCCGTTAAACGTTCCTAGGGAAATAGAGCCAATTGCCGAGAATGAGCAATGACGGATATACTGGAACTTCATATTCTCGACAATTGTTTCTGTTGCGCACTCGAGGCCTGACACAGGTCTTCTTGACCTCGAGAAACGAACCAGGTTCATTATTGAATTTTTGGGACCAGCTGACAAAAACATCATAGCCAAGGAGACTGAAAAGAAAGAGAGATATAAAGACCTTATATGGGAGTTGTGATGGTTATATACGGAATGTTCTGTTAAGCTAATCGTCCCGATCATCGGCGCTCTTGGAGGTGCCAAGGTTTCACTGATTAATAGCCTGAAAAGCATCCCTGCGCGTCAAGAAAATGCTGAGGCACTTGCGGTGAAAATGCAGAAGGCGGTCATCCTTGGGTCGCTCCATGTCCTCAGGGTACACTAGACTTTTGTCAGATTATTATATTGAATTTGTCGCAGACTGGTCACCCATCTCACCGTTGTGAGACGTGGTTAAAGCTGAAATTTTTCCGCGATTTCGCTGGAAGCGGGTGCAATTTTTAAGATTAGCACCTGCTTTTGGCGAAAAAAAATATATATACAATTGAAAACTAAAGGTTAACAACCACCGCAGGGTCCCATTGGGGACAACTGTCATCTAAAAAATGACATCAGCTCCCAGTAGGACCGCAATAAATCCCATTCATGGCCACGTCTCACAACCGTGAGATGGGTGGTCACAGGACACGACGAAATCACAACGACAGGCCGCTGGCTGACGACATGTAAAGAACGAAAAAATCGGTCGCTAAGAATCCATTTTTATCGCACCTATGACCGACTGGGCACTGGCAGGATGGGCGTTCCTTCATCCTCTAAGTCTAAGCTATCATCTCCAGTTAATTTTATCATGCTGGCTTCTCACCTGCCAAAAAACGCATTGGGATCTCGGACCCTGCCGTCTCGCTCTCCTTAGCGTGCATCAAGCTGCCCGCTGCATTATCACCTCTATACCTATATTCCCTCTACGATCCCCCCATGCCACTCAACCCGTATATTGCGCCCACAACTCCTTTGTCCCCGCACTCTTTACCCCCCGAACTAGTCCGCCGAATAACCGATACTCAGTCGGTACATACTTAAACATGTAAATTGAAAATTTTATATTAAATATTTTTTAAATTATTATTTTCAATTTTTCGAATAAATTCCGCATTAAGGAAATGTATAATATATTTGTCGAGGCGCACTGCTGGTAACTCAGCTCGGACAAGAACCATTCATATCAAAAATAATTTACCAATTAAAACACTTTTACATTTAAGATAAAGGTAAAATGTCCACGCTTTGCAAAACATGGCTATTTTAATAAACACCAAAGATAAAATCCATGAATAATAATAATTTATATTTCAGATAATTTACATTTTTTTATAAGTTATAATTTTTTTTTACTCTACAATATTATATTTTTATTCAAGCTGATGAAACTTTCAGTACAATATCTATATATAGTTCTTTAATGTTCTTTAGTTTTTATTTTTGTGGTGTGCAATTTCTATGGATTTTTTAGACTATTCGTCTAATGAAGTTCTCGTATGTATTTTCCAATTTCTATATTATTATGTAAAAGTGTTTTAAAAAGCGTAGCCACGGACGCAGACGGAAAAAGAATACACGCTGAATATGTACTCAAGAATGAGATGGTGTTTCGTAAGACAGAAAGTGGGACAAAATGGGCTGTACCTCGCGCGCTTAGACAACGAATTACTCGCTTATGTCATGACGAAGTAGGCCACGGAGGGTTCGATAAAATCATCGAGAAAATGCAGCGTGATTATTGGTTCGCTGGTATGAAACGCTATGTTAAACGATACATTTCATCATGCGTAGCTTCTTTTTATAACAAAATACCCGCCGGTAAAAAGCCAGGCTTTTTGCACCCGATTGAAAAAGTACCAGAGCCAATTCACACGCTGCATCTCGATCATTTGGGACCCTTGGTGTGTAGTAGGTCTGGTAATTTTAATTTAATTGTAGGAGTCGACGCTTTCACAAAATTTGTATTTTTGAAGGCGATAGCGAATACCAAAGCGATACACGTGGAGAGGTTCTTGAATGAAACCGCTAACGTTTTTGGGTATCCAAGCCGGATCGTTACTGATAGAGGCACCGATTTCACGAGTAAAAGATTCAAAAACTACCGAACTATTGCTTGGTCATCAACTGCGACAAAAATTCGAGGCAAAATTGCTGAATGAAATCGGTGAACCTAAAGTAAAACAAGATAGAGCTAATATGCACAAGCGTGCGGCAGAAAGAATAAGGGAAAATCAGTTGAAAAATAAGAAAAGGTACTATATGCGACGGGCTCCGCCTAAAGTGTTCAAAGTAGGTGATGCTGTGAGTATCAATCGATTAGTCGATTCGAACGAAGGGAAAAGCAGAAAATTATTGCCAAATTATAAGGGACCATACGAAGTTACATGAATCGTAATTAAGGTTTTCTTTTTCATCATCCAATTGCATTATGGTGACTCCTAATTCTGACAATCCTAATAAAGACAGAAGAATAATAAATGTGTTACCTCACTAGCTACTACAGATATTTTAATTATACTAACCATACCCTTGACGCACTGCAGCATTTTTCAGAGCGTGACTAATATTCTTCATAACTTCCAGCCTTGGTTTCGAGCCTCCGAAAACTAGAGTTTTCAAAGAAGATAAATCATATTTAGCTAGAATCTGGGATTCAGAAAGAACGTTCATCATTCCTGTACTCGAAAACATCCAGTTGATCTTTAGTGAAAAAAATTCAACTCTTAATTGCTAGAACTTCACATTTTTGTGATTGCAAGTGTTTAGAAGTTATTTAATAACATTTCAATTAATTTCCAGTAAGCGAAAGTGATAGCAAGTTATTGAAGTGATTAAGGTGAGTTATTTATAGTTAGAATTACACCTTTATAACATACTTTATATTTTTCAATGGCTCTGCAGAGTTCTTCGGGTGTCGGGTCGCTTATAATAATCGCAGGAGAAATGGTTAATAAACATCGAATCATATGTAATATTACACTTATCCAATACATGGGCAAAGGATTCATTGAAGCCATTCCATCTGTCATCGTAAATTGAGCATTAAATCTACAAAAAATGTAGAACGCTCCTTCGTAGGTAAATTGTACACCTTTAGACAAACCGGTACTGCCTGAGGAAAATAATACTAAACAATCATCATCAGGATTCGCAGATCTACACACAAATTTTTCAACTTCGTCTTGACTTTGCTGCTTTATGATATCGTCGAAAGACTCGAGTCCATCTACTTTGCCAAAACCGTTTGCCAAAGCTTGTTTAAGTGCACGATAATGGAGAACGTATTTGCGCTTGGGTAGGAGGGTAGTTAGCAGTTAATTCAGCAGAGGGAACGAAAGAGTGATATTTTTGTGTTCCAGGCACTGTGTTTGCTGATGCGAACCTCCTCTTAAGTTTTTGAGTAGTGATGGCGTGATTTTGTTTGGGACTAAAGAATACTAAAGTTTCAATTAAATTTTTCTTAGCCCATTGATTCAAGTTTTACCTTTTTTTAAATTCGGAGAAGTAAAAATTACATTCTCAGTTACTAATTTCTTAGCCTTTCTAGTTTGGCGTTCGGAAGCGCCAAATTCTTCAGCCAATCTTCTGCGGTCCCAAGAATTCAGAGCAAGAGTTAAAAGTAACACTTTTTCAGAATTATTTGCAGATTTTTGAAAATTTTATTTTATTTGTTTAAGAATATCCATTCCAGCATAATGATTTTCATCAGACCAATCTTTTTTAAATTTTTCAAACTTGGATGTTGAAGGATCGTGAAAGATTTCATCATTTTCCATTAATATCATTGTCGAGAATAGGAGGTGCATTCTCGTTGATCACGGAAGCATCTTTAATTGTTGGATCAGGGTGAGAATACAAAGGGGATAGCAATGCAAATTGACACATTTCTTTTCAGCAATTTACACACAGTTTCGCATCGATAGGTATACTGGGATACTTTTTTTGAAGAATTACAGAAATTTTTCTTGAACTGCACGGGTCACGCTTGCGATTATCCTTAGGAAAAGGATTGTAAAAATGGCGACCCAAGCTAGTTCTTCTTGGCATGATTAAAAATTAAGCAGAAGAAAAAGCTAAGTTGCAGCACTAAGTAACAGGAGCCGAGAATTCGATCACGAATATAGTTCGTTTCTCGAAGTCTTGGAGAACAATGTCAGGCCTCGATTGTGCAACATAGACTGCTGTCCGAAAATTGTAGTTCCAGAAAATTTGGCACTTCTCGTTTTGGATAATTGACTCTATCTCCCTTGGAGCGTTCGGCAGGACAGGGTCGCGGCCAACAGCGTAAGAGCGACAAAGATGGTAATAAAGCGCTCTCAGGGCCGCCTTGTGTCTGTAGATATACGTCGTTCCTGCATGGGTGGGACACGCCGATAGTACGTGTTCTAGGTACTCAGCGTGTGCATGACACGTTCTGCACCTATCGCTTGGGACTTCCTGACATAAAATGCGGTCACGGTATGCTAAGGTGGAAATGACACCGACTGGCATGCGAAAATAAAACCCTATGTACCTGAATTCAGCCCTGATGATCTGAAGAAAACAGAAGTTTGCTCCTTCGACAAGGACTGTTTTTCTACATTCCTGTGAAAATTTCCGTGCATTTTATTATCGAGTAGCTCTTGATGGAATTTTTGAACTTCTGCTATCTTCACTTCGGCTTTCAGAAGTGAAGTAGCTAGATGGAGTAATGCACTTTCCTCACTTCTGATGTTAAAATTCAGGCCAAGGGTCTCGGGCGCTTGCTCCGCGGCTTTGTAAAGGAACGCTCCTTCACCAATCATCTCGTGGTTCCTGACCATTTTTAGGAGAGGGTCTCTGCTGCACTTAGAACAATTGGGTTATGAAGAAACCGGAGATTCAGAAGTCAGCATCTGCCTTGACGGCGTGAAATGTATAATCGCGGAATTGACGAATTGATATGCAAGCTTTTATGCATATGCATGATCTTACTGAAAATCGATTTTAAATATAATATAAATGACGATAACTTCCTTACTCTTAGATGAAATGTATTAATATTATAGGTCAATTGAGTCGTCTTGAACCAGGGCATCTTTTATATTTTTGCATCAACTTTGAATTATGTTAATAGCAAAAATTATACTACAAGAAACTGATTTTCAAAATATATAAATTATCATAACTTGCTTACTCTTTGATAAAATGTATTAATATTGTAGGTCAATCGATTCATTTCGAACCAAGAAATCTTTTTTATCCTTGCATCAACTTTAAATTATTAGGATGAACCAATTTTTACCATAAAAATCAATTTTAAATATAATATAAATGACGATAACTTCCTTACTCTTTGATAAAATGTATTAATATTATAGGTCAATCGATTCGTCTCGAACCAGGGAATCTTTTATATTTTTGCATCAATTTTGAATTATGTTAATAGCAAAAATTATACTACAAGAAACCGATTTTCAAAATATATAAATTATCATAACTTGCTTACTCTTTGATAAAATGTATCAATATTGTAGGTCAATCGATCTGCCTTGAACCGAAGAATCTTTTATATTTTTGCATCAACTTTGAATTATGTTAATAACAAGAATTTTACCACAAGAAACCGATTTCCGAAATATATAAATTATCCTAACTTGCTTATTCTTTGATAGAATGTATTAATATTGTAGGTCAATCGATTCGTTTCGAACCAAGAAATCTTTTTTATTCTTGCATCAACTTTAAATTATTAGGATGAACCAATTTTTACCCTGAAAATCGATTTTAAATATAATATAAATGACGATAACTTCCTTACTCTTAGATGAAATGTATTAATATTATAGGTCCTTCAAGCTTTCCAACAGACAGATGATAAGTCTATGAGAGGTTGAATCGAAAGCTTTCCGGTAGTCAATCCAGGCCAATGACAGGACGCGTTGATGGGCTGTAGCGTCTTTACAGACACACCTGTCAATTAGCAGGTTTTCTCGACATCCTGCTACACCTTTCTTCGAGCCACGTTGCTCGTACATCTTGCGCCACACAGGCTCAATTCGCCGAACAATCCTGTTGTGTAGGACTGCTGTAAAGGTCTTATACAGTGTGTTCAAACAACCTATTGGCCTGCAATTCTCTGGGTTGGACAAGTGACCTTATTTTGGTAGGAATATAGTGCGTCCTAACACCAGCCACTGCGAAATGGGCGTCTCCGACTTTAAATATGAGGTGAATATGCGGACCAAATGTTGGTGTGAAGAAGTAAACTTCTTCCACCAGAAGTTCTTGATACAATCTGCTCCAGCACCGGAAATGTTCTTCGGGCCTCTAAGTGCTTTTTTCACCTCTATGGCAGTGATTGATGGACCTTCCTTCTCAGATTTTATGATTTTGTCGCAAAATTCCGTGAAGCGGATGATATTATCAGTATCTTCTTTCAACTTTAGTGTTTTCGGGAATATATATACCTCTCTCCAAAAAGTCTCTACCTCGTTGGGCTTGGGTGGATTTTTGACAGACGCAGGGTGATTACTGAAGAGGCGAGATGGGTCAGCGAGAAACTTTTGATTCTCCCTGATCGATCTCTCCCTCTTCTGTAATCTCCTCCTGGCGTCAGATAGCACCCGTAATTTGTCAACAATATGCTGCTTGATTGTCAGCAGCTTTGACTTGTTCAGTGTGTGATTCAAGATCCTCAGTTCTTGGGGAACTGAGCGACCCGAAATACGTACAAACGACGTTGTTCCATTAACTTTTTCGTGGACAAATATAACTTCAACGGAGTCTAAAACTTCCAAAATTTCACAAATTTACCCTAGGCTAGGGGAAATTTGTCGGGTCTAGGGAAAATTCTAAGGCCGGATTCGGATTCAGCGGCTCAAAATCCATAAGGGTGGCCTTTTCACATGTGAAGTTCAGACCACTTTTATTTTTTTGTGGGCCTGTAATTGTTCACGTTATCTGCCGGACTACTAATGACAATGCAAAATATTTTACAAGACAGCTAAAATAATATCTTAAAGCTTAATCCATCAACTATTCTAATAGAAAATAACGAGCTACGACGCTTTTTTAGATATGATATCTGGATTTTCAGTATCATCAATAGACTAATATTTTGTACACATGTAAGTGTCGGCACTGCGTATAGTGCATATAGGACGCATTTCGCGGAAAGTTTCTTACGGAGAAATTTTCGAAATCGGTATTCCGAGAAAATGACAATGCCACTGCTGCAGCACTTACAAAAAGTTAAATACTTTCAAATAAATAATGTGAAAGCAATTTTTTAGTCTCATCAATAGTTTCCCAATTTTTTTGTGGGGAAAAAATATACACTTGAAGTTTTGCTTTTATTGAATATAATTTATAAATATATTATACTATGACAAATAATTCTATCGAAGGCATAAGATAACAAATTAAAAAAAGTATTTTGATCAAAAATTAGTTTCTCGATAAAAATTTGTCTTAAAAGTCATTGGTAATTATTATTATTATATCATTAAGCCGTTTCCCTTTCGGGGTAGGCGTGAACTGCTCGATTGGAAAGTAGTGATGTGTGTTTTTACTTGAGCCAGACATATGCCCATATTCCTAAACATCTTGTACGCGATAATGTTAATTTACTTGTGTTATTTGAACAAGATGAAATGAATCTAAAGCATATTTATGATGATCATGTGAATACTGATGTGACTTATTCGCAATTTAAGCATATTAGTATAGCTTGCTGGAATAATGGCAAGTATGGATTCGTTGTAATTGACAAGGATAGAAATCTTACCCAAAGTAGATATAGGAAAGGTTTTGATTGTTTCATTAGTCTTGAAAAGTAATATATACATGTGTTGTGATCCATACAGAAACAGTAAAACCTTAGACGTTGACGTATCATCATGTCTTCACGTGAGGAGAATTTTCAAAAGCAAATAGATATTTTGCGTCAAATTGGTAGAGCTAGTGAATAAATTCGACGAAAACATAGGTTAATAAAGTTGGGCAAAGAAACAGTTGAGCACACATTAAGTGATACTTTTAAACCCATTGTTAATCCACTAGAGAAAATTGTTGGTGATCTCAAGAATATAAAAAAAGTTGAGCCAATTAAAAGGAAAGAAGAAGAGGAAGCAAAGAGTAAAGTTGAAGAAGGTATTGATGATGATGACGATTTGCCATATAAGTCAATTTTCGATGAGGATGAAGCAGGCGTGTCTGAAGGTCCCAGTAACTTGGAGCTATCAACTCGTAGTGAAGTGGAAAATAACTCAGAAACACCTACATCTTCATGGATGGACGATGATGCAAACAAGTATCTTATATTGTCAGATGAAAGACGTAGAAAACTCGATAATGTGTATGGAGTGAGAAAATTAACGAAAGATAGATTAATGATTGGAGATTCTCCGATAAGTTTCAGCAACGCGGTTACCCAGTTTAGAAAGATACTCATACAATATTAATCGTGCTTGGGCTGTTGTATATGCCGCAATTACAAGGTTTGATATATGCGAAGGTGTATGCTTATTTTTCTTAAACTGCTACGCTATATACAGGGCTGTGTTACTTGCCGGAAGTATATTATTGATCTCAATCTCTGCATTGGCCGCAAGCTTGAGTAATTCTTCTCGTGTCTTCACAATATGGGTTTGGGGTAAATTTTCCCGCTGCCCAAATTTACCCCAAAACAAATTCAGACACAGCTTGGCAACCGAACACAATCCTGGATTTTTTTACTTTGCTCGAGTCTAGTTCAATGCCTTCTTTTGTTTTTATCTCCTCTTCATATGCTTCTTTTAAAACTTCGTCAACACATTTGTGAGGCCACCCCTCAGATTCTTGCTTTGTTTTATAGAATGTGTTGAAATATGGAGTGAAAAGGCCCCCTTCGCCAGAGACGGTGTTGTACTGGGTTGTTTTATGATTCCAAATTTCAAAAATTTTTATAATTTTATACCCCAGTGTTATGGCTCTTTTGAGTTCATCAGAAACCCACGTTCCCTCAAATTCGCGCGATGTTGCTTCAGAGTGTGGACAATCACCTTTTTCAAGGTTTTCGCGACATTGATGACAGAGAGCGAACATGAGTTTATTATGAAATCTTGTTGGTAAAAGAGGGTGATAGAGAGGTTGCGGTGGCAATATACGGCATTCAATTAAACCTTCGACATCGTTTATATCCGTATTGTCGAGACCTGTTCATATTTTACAATCATCTCCGACATATACATCTGGATGACCAACAGGAAACTTTCCTGATTTTAAAACTTTTGGGTATGTCATCCTTGGGTCGCTTCGTGTCCTCAAAACACACGAGAGTTTCGCCGGCCTGTCGTTGTGATTTCTTCGTGTCCTCTGGCCACCCATCTCACGGTCGGACCAGGGGAAAGTGTTCTTACATGAAATGAAAAATAAAATGGTTTCTAAAGTTCAACAAATGAAACAGTTTATTAAGGGAAGTAAACTCCTACGTCTCAGAGCGAGGCTCAATGAGAGGGGTACAAGATGCACTCGGAGCGTTGCTCGAACGAGGCTGAGAAACTGAGAAAATCGCGACGTATACTCGATGAGGGCTCGAGTCGTTCTGAAGTGTCATTTTCAGGCTGTCGATGCATTTCCAAAAGGACTGGCCGTGAAGCAACCGTTTGTTCTCGAATTTTCCAAACTAAAACTGAAGAGCGCAGTTTGCGCGGTCACTAGAGTTTCCTTCGAATAGTCACACAGCATAGCTGTGTGAGTACTCGAAGAATAAAGAGTAAAGGCCCCAAACTCTTGACGAAGGTCCGAACTGTAGAAGGGAGAAAATGCATGGACTGGAATCCTGAGAGAAGCGGTCTTTACAATTTACTTAGGAGAGTCTCTTTGACAAGTTGCCTGACATATTTACTGCTTTATTACATCTTTCTCCAACTTACTCTGTGATTTAATGCGTCTCTGAAATTCTCTAAAATGAAACACTTATATTTTCTCACAGAACTTAGGAATTTTCAGGTTCCAACTTTACACTAAACACGTGCGCTTTTATGACAGGGTGAATGTGGCACAGCCGCCACATATATAGAAGTTTGTCATAAGGACAACCGCAGGATTTCGCCGGGAGCAGGTGCTAATCTTAAAAATTGCACCCGCTCCCAGTTTCTAAAAACTAAAATACACTAGGCATGCTTTTGATATGCGACATTCAAAATTCCTTCTTCCACAGTCCTTGAATAAATAATTCATTTCTTATTTTTACCTTACAATTTTCTTGCTGGCTCTTACTTTTAAGGGGATTGGGAAACTTTTCAGATGGACCACTTTCTCCCACGAAATGCAATGGGCAAATATAAGTGTCTATGTTTACATTCTTTATGCTGGAAAAATACTTGTCGACAAGTATTTTTCCTGCATAAAGCATGTAAACAAAGACACTTCCCTGCACGCACATACCCTCACCCACATATCATTTTTACTGCATTCCGCGCAATTTTGAATATGCATTTTAAGTATTCCGGATGATACACGTGCATCATCGGAAATGTTACCCTTCCGAAATATTATACAGGGTTTTGGAAATAAAATAAAATAATAGTTACATTCCAAGTACGACTTGAGCCGCGACAGTCACTTTTACAATTTCTAAAACAGCACTTCTTGTTCGCACCAACGTTTTCTCGTTTTAATGGGTTTTATCCTGGTAAATCAGAAAATTTTTTGTCGGAAGTGTTTTAACTTCTGATTGCTCGAAATATATATATTTTTTATTTCATTCCAAAATATTATGAAATAAATTAAATTAGAAAATTGATGATATGCAAAAATATTGCAAATGAATAAAGTTCATAATACGTTGAAAACGTATTATAAAAAAAAAACACATTTCGTGCTTGCATGCAACATGATTATTGTGACTGTAATATATTATGTTAAGTTATCATAATATAAGTTAATACATATTTAACAATATAATTTCAGAGTAAAGGAATGCATAGAAAAAGGAAGGGACATCGATCGCCATCGTGACTACACACGTGTGCACCCTTGAATTGTCCTGATGGAACAGCACTTTTTTCTTCGACAAATGCGGTCGATTTTGCCTCAAATCAATTTCGAATCGGTCCAAAAGCTCTGAATAATATTGGCCATTGATCGTCTTACCCTTTTGAAGGTAATCGATGTGAATGATACCGCGTGCATCCCAAAAAACTGTGACCATGACCTTGTTGGCCGACAGACCTACCTTGGCCTTCTTTGGTGTACGTTCACCCGGAGAAATCCACTTTTTTATTGTTCCTTTGTCTTTGGTGTGTTGTGGTGGATCCATATTTCGTCCACGGCTAGGAAACGATGCGAAAACTCGTTTGGATTGCGGCTGAACATCCCCAAACACTCCTTTGAAGTGGGCACGCAGTTGCGCTTATGATCGAATGTGAGCAATCGCGGCAGCCATCTCGCGGATAGCTTTTTCATGTCCAAATGTTCATGTAAAATGTGATGTACCTGCTCAGTAGAGATGCCTACAGCCTCAGCCAACTCACGCACTTTCATTCTCATATCGTCCAGTATCATTCCATGGATTTTATCGACGATTTCTGGCGTGATGACCTCTTTTGCGCGACTCGAACGTTCGGCGTCACTCTTGCTGGTACGTCCACAACGGAACTCAGTAAACCACTTCTTAACCATTCAAATTGATGGTGCAGAGTTCCGATAGTATTTATCAAGCCTTTTCTTGGTTACAGTGATGTGTTCTTACGCAAAAAATAATGCTTAATCGGAACACGAAATTCACTTTTTTCCATTTTCGTTAACATTCACGAGGTTCTCTCCTTTCAATGGCTATCAAACATAAAATAAATGACCCAGCTTGATACTTTTTTAGGCTCTTCCTTTTTAGCTAATGAAATGAGCAAATTCTGCACAATATTTCTACAATCTTAGTCTGTGGATGTGAATACATTTTATTGAATAGAAATTGTTTACTATTATCAATTGATTTTTCTTTGAATCAGAATCTCGATTTTGTCTCTTTTTTCTCTTTTTTGTCATCTCTTTTTTGAATCTCTTTTTTGTCACTATCTCCAGTGTGATTGCCATCTCAGGGCTAAAAAAATGAGCTTTTTAATATAATAACAATACAGAAAAAAATTATAATATGGTAGCTTCAAAACAGCATGCGGAGACGACTACATATACGCGATTTATCCTGGAAAGAAGGAAAAACATCAGTATTTTAGAACTATGTATACACGAAACACCTGATAATACATTAGTCACGCTATTCTTGAAACTTTGCGCTAATCAGTCATGATAGATTATAATTGACTTATGCGGAATAAAATGGCATGATAGAGTTCTAGTTTTTCTATCTTTGAAACATTTTCAACATGACAAATTCATTATTCTTGCTTGTCTTTTCACAGATATATCATCAGCAATGCCGCCCAAAATAAGAAACTTTTTGGCGAATTTCGGGATGAGTAACGAACATGCGAATCGTGATGGTAACCCTAGTTCAAATAAAAATTTATAAAAGAAGTGTTAGTTAATCAAAATTAGGATATTTCAAGACATTTCTGTGCAATGAACGAAGAATGATAACTATTCTTGCAAGGGCCTATTAATAATAATTACTCTTTCACAGATTTGGCCCAATTTCAGGACAATCAGTATGAACTTATAATGATTTTCTCATAATAAATTTCCTATAATTTTCTCGCGATTATACCTCTCTCACTTAAATTGACGTTTTGATTCACTGACATGTCCATTTCTGACAGATTTAAACATGAAACATCGAAAGAAATAACACTCTTTCAACTTTTTCCTCTTTAGACGTTACTTCAGTTGATTCAAAAGTTTTTTAGGTGACAGTTATGACAGTATGGAATGGAACAAATTCGAAAAATCATAATTCGCCAAACTTTCAATAAAGTCGCATTTTTTCTATTAATTTTTCATAAATTGAGTAATACTATCATTAAATTGACAAAATTTCAGTTCAATAGACTATATGAATATCAATATTTCCTTAAAAAACGAGTTACAATACTTTTAAAACACTATCAAGAGATACGACACTATGGAATTGGTGCTGCGAGTTATGATACTTTTCCAGCGTGACAACGAGATACGACAGTTTCAACGCATTCGCTGGAGATACGTCAAAATGGCTCGGGACCGTCGATATATACACTTCATACCCAAAAGCGATGGCAATAGCTTTCGTCCTATCTCCTTAACCTCGTGCTCGTGTAAGCTTTTCGAGACAATGATTAAAGACAGAATGCAATGGTGGGCTGAGAAAAATGACTTGACGCCCCCTAGCCAACAAGGTTTTTGTAAAGGCCACTCTTGTACCGATAAAGGCGGTGCTTTTAATAATGTAAAAATTGAAACACTTCTTAATGTCCTTGCCTCAATGACCTTTCCTGAACCTCTCATCCTATTTATCAAGTTTCTTACCTCCGAGAGGAAACCCTTTACCGAAACATCTGGAGATGAACTTATCATAATGTATAAAGGAGTTCCTCAAGGTGGAGTACTTAGTCCGCTACTCTACATCCTATATGTCGCAAATATAGAAAATTTAAACAATGAAGAATTCTCATAAGCATGAAGTTGCAAGCAATTAAAACAATACTCCCTGTGCATTATTTTAGTTCGCTCGTACATACCACTTTTGAATCTGAAGTTAGCAAAGTAAAATAGTACGAACGATGGCATCAAAACAATATGATTTGGTATTATAATGGGACGCTAAAAAAGTGATGCTCAATTAAAATGGAACCATAGTTTTTACAGTGTATCGAACCCTTCAATAGTAATAAAAAATCCTTTTGCAACACCTCGAGAATTTAATCTGGAGAATATTTTATAGAACTTTTTAAGATTCACAATTTGTAATATGTGTTGGAGACATGAAATTTTAAATATTTGGAAATTACATATACTTATAATGTACCTAATTTATTCAGTTGCTGTAAAAATAATTATCGTAGAATTAAACTTACCATGACTGTCCTAGATGAAATCTGCATGCAATGACGTCTACATTCGGGAAAACTTCTTTCAGTCCTAAATGTATTGCGATTTCAAAGTCTATAACCACTTGCTTGGGTTGCAATGTTAGTCCTTTATCACTACACTTATGTTCCAATACGTGAAACACCTCTGCGTACGTGCTTTCTTTTTTGTCTGCGAGTAGACAATACACGAGTGGTACTTAAAAGCCATTACGATAGCTGTGCAAAGTGAACAGTTGTAAAAAAATTTGGTACAAAATTCAAATGTACCATCTCCAAGGAGAATGTCTTGGTATTCACACAAAAACTCCATATTCGCGTTAGATTATTTCTAATATATTTTACATCTCTTCTAGTCAGGACTTGAAGAGACCTTTTATCCAATTCTCGGTGAATCAGTTTTGATGGCCTTTCACGGAGCACCAAAATAATCAATAGTTACGCTGTTAAGAAAGTTCTTCATTGGCGCGTACATTGATCAGTTTTTACTCTACTTGAAAAAATGAGGATTGTTTATACTCTTGTCTCCATCCTGCCAGTCATGCCTAATTCTATCGGTGAATATAATGACGCAATAGTAATATGACCAAATAGTTGAATTTTTAACCAAGAAAAATTATTTTCTAGAAAAAAGGATGAGTTTACAATAAACTACATAAATTTTTAACCAAATTGTTGAATTTTGAACTTACAGCGATCAATATTCAACCAGTGGCAGAATAGTTGAATTCGCGTATAAAAAAGTTAAATTTCAACCAGAACAAAAACACGAACGATGACTTTCGAAAAAATTGACCTATTAGATTGGCCTTTGGTATACTCTTCAAGTTTCGCAAACGAAGGGTCAAGTTTGTTAGCCAGCCATTTTGGATGAAAATTCAAAAAGTGAGCGCATTTTGAAAATTTTTTAAGGCTATTTTTTTCGAAATTTGAAAACTGTATGTGCGTCTGTTCATAGTATTTTGAAATTCAAACAATATACTCTTATGACATTTTTTGATAGAATGAAAATTTTCAGACTTACAGCATTTTAAAAATCCAAAAGAGGAAACGAAAATGAACATTTTCAGCCAAACAACGGTCAAACCATGCAAGATAAGACAAATAATGATTCGACAAAAACTGTGCACTTAAAAAAGATCTACAAATTTGTTATTCGTCACTTTTTGAGGGGATGTGTAGTTTCTGTTTTATTTGTAAAAAATAACATTAATAGTGAAAAAATCGGCCCGTGTAGTGGACACATTCTCATCAAAACTTTGATTATTTCATTTTTTCTTTTCGATTTCGTTTCATTTTCGGCTCAGTCTCGAAAATAGAAATTCAAACGAAATTGAAAACTTCGACTCGTGCTATCTACCTAATCAAACGCTTTTCCTAGGTCAACAAATGCACAGAAAACTTTCTTATTTACTCTCAATCAGTTTTCTCTGATCTGTCTCAAGCTAAATATCTAATCCATACATGATCTTTCTGGCATAAATCCATATTGGACTTCCCATATATTTTCTTCTGTTATTTTCATTACCCTCTGAATAAGTATTTTTGAATATATTTTGCTTACGGTGCGGTGTAACCTGATACCTCTGTAATTATTGCAGTTGCTTTCATCATCAAATCGCTTCATTATGTCCCTAACCTCAGAGGCACAGATTCTTTCAACCGGGTTTTGCAACGTACTGCGTTCTACACGGAAAAAATTAAATGTTGAAATTTTAAATGACTGAGTCAACCACTCTAGGATAGGGTCAAACGTATGTCACCAATTGAAAGTATCGTCGTTAGAAACTTTGATTGATGCATATTTAAAAAATAGCAAGAATTGTAGAAAGTACAAGACTTTCAATGAAAATGTGAAAACCAGAGGAATAGAGTTCTTGAAACACACATACTCTAATGCTTTAAAGCCAGTCAATGAAACTTCCGATGACTCCTAACGAGTTTTTAGAAGACAGTGTTGCCAAATTAAAAAAAATTATTTCGAGGTCTTATTTCATGATGTTATAGTTACCCACATAGGCTTATGCTGAGTTATATTGATTTTTACACATTAGAACACTGCACACACACACATATATATTTGACCCTATGAAAAATCGAAAGAAATTCTGCGGCGGGATTCGAACTACTGCATAGTGAAGTAGTAACGCCGAGTGAGGCACGACCTAACTCAATATTTATATTCGACGATGTGGCATGTGAGAAGCAAGATAACATTAAAGCCTTCTTTGCCATGGGTCGCCACAAGAACGTTGACTGTTTCTACTTCTCACTTCTGACACTTAGTATTAATAACAATTTTGTGATAATCTTCTGCAAAACCAAATATCTTCCCACTTAGCATTAATAACAATTTTTTGATAATCTTCTGCAAAACCAAATATCTATAATGTGAAAATGTAATCAAAGGAATGCTTTCATAAAACATAACGAGTGATTAGACCCTATGAATGATACGGTAATTAATTTTGCAGGTGGTCCCGATCGATAAGAGAAACGGAAAAGATTCTTGGGAAAAAGAATAAATTAAAATATTCCGTACGCGCTTCAATTCGACGAAATGTAAAATGTAAAAAAACATAATATACAATGACTTATGCTCGAATTCCAAAGCATTTAATACGTGATAATGTTAATTTGTTGGTACTATTTAAGCAAGATGAAATGAATCTTAAGCATATATATGATGATCATGTGAATACTGATATGTCTTATGTTAAATTTAATGGATTATGTTTAACTTGTTGGAATAAAAATAAGTATGGTTTTGTAATAATTGATAAAGATAATGATATTAGTCGAGGTAGATACGAAAAAGGATTTGACTGTTTCATACATTTAAACAACTAATTAAAAAGGGGGCAGTACCTATTAGAACCTGAATATATCAACATGTCTTCGCAAAAAGATATTTTACATCAAATTACTAAGGCTAGTGCAGCCATTCGAAAAAAACATAGAATGATAAAATTAGGTAAAGAATCACTAAACTTCTAGATAACTAAATAATTTTAAACTGAAATATTTTTTTGAAACTTCGCCTTCAGCAATCTTCCAAAGTTAGATACAATTAACAATGGAAATATTTTCCTCGAGTTTAAAAATAAGTTTTCAAAATGCTCATTTTTAAACTTGAAATAACTAGTGTACATCCTGAAATAGTAAAATAGTTAGACTTTGAACAATATGAACTGAACGTGTAAAAGTAAACGTTTAGTTTTTAATATTTTATTTATTTATATATTTCTTATCAAAAAGACCACACTCCTCAGTTTCGTTGATGTTCATCACAACTTTTAATTTTTTGGAATACGTAGTTAGACATTTTTCACTTTAAACGTTTAAATTTTTAAAGTGTACAATTTTTAATGAGTACAGCAATTTTGCTACGAATAACTGAATTTTTTCCGTACGAATTTCAGGCCGAACGGGCTATTTGCACCGAAATTTCGGTATGAATAGCTGGATATTTTCGGGACACGTAGTAGATTATAGACACTTCGAATTTTTAAACCTTCATCTTCAATCTGTCACATTTTAGTTGTCCCAAATTCAAACTTTTTGATTTAAAAAAAAAGTTGAACCTCTTTCTGAAAGCCTTACGCCAAACATTTTTTTATTTTCTTTGTCAATATGAAATTGATTAAGATGTTTAGTTTTGCAATGCTTAATATTCTTTTTTTAAGATTCTTTCTGTATCGTTTAGAGGGTGTATAATTTGAGGCCTTTACGTCTCTCTTACAATTATTTATTGAATATATTTGATAAATTAATAGCTAAATGTATATTTAATTATAGCGATCAGAAAACCAATTTTTGTAACAATTTCAATTTAAGTTAAATTAAGTTCGACACAGTTGTCGACTGTGAGGTATGGAAATTAATTTTAAGTATGTAGGCATAGAAGCATGGACGTCACCTTGTCTTTCTGATACGTGGTCAACGTCAAATCAATTTTTTAAATGAATTTTTTCACTTTTTGATGGACTCCCCAATTTCGAGGGATAGAAAAAGATAAGAGTCCTCGGTCACGAAGGATACAGAAAGGAATTAAAAAAGATTGAAATTCGTAATAGATAGATAGACTAAGCGATAGAAAGAGATAAGAGTTCTCAGTCACGAAGGATAGAGAAAGGGGTTGAAAAAGATTGGAATTCGTATTAGATAGATAGACTAAGGGATCGATAAAGATAAGAGACTTCGGTCACGAAGGATAGAGAAAGGGATTGAAAAAGATTGGAATTCGTAATAGATAGATAGACTAAGGGATCGAAGAAGATAAAAGTTCTTGGTCACGAAGGATAGAGAAAAAGATAGAAAATTACTGAGATTAGGGATAAGAAAAGATAGCGTCTTAGGGATGCAAAGTGACCCATTGAGAGAGATAGAATAGTTTCTATCTTTTCCGATCCCCCAATTTCTATATTTTTCAATCTTTTTACTACCAGCAGGGAAGTTCAAATTCTTCTTGCTTATGCAACAACTGTACAATATTTAGGAAAAAAATGCTATACTTTTATTCGACATTTTAAAAAATCTATCAAATAAGTCTGATGCAAAATAATTTAATGAAATTCTGCTAAAACGATTGTGTCAAGTGTGTGTTAAATTATATCCCTGCTTCAAATGACGGATAGGATCCGATAGAGTCAGATACAAAGCCGGATAAAGGTGCGAATAGCCCACGTCGGATTTTATTCCCTTCAAGCTTTCCAACAGACAGATGATAAGTCTATGAGAGGTTGAATCGAAAGCTTTCCGGTAGTCAATCCAGGCCACTGACAGGTTGCGTTGATGGGCTGCAGAGTCTTTACAGACACACCTGTCAAAAAGCAGGTTCTCTCAACAGCCTGCTGCACATTTCTTCGAGCCACATTGTTCGTACATCTCACGCCATAGAGGGTCCATTCGCCAAACAATACTGTTGTTGAGGACAGCTGTAAGGATCTTATACAGTGTGTTCAAAAAAGTTATTGGCCTGTCATTCTCTTGGTTGGACAAGTCGCCTTTTTGCAGTGGGAGTATAGTGCGTCCTAACATCAGCCACTGCGGAATGAGCGTCTCCGACTTCAAATATGAGGTGAATATGCGGGCCAAATGTTGATGTGTAAATGTGAACTTCTTCCACCAGAAGTTCTCGATACAATCTGGTCCACCACCGAAGAAGTTCTTTGTGCCTCTTAGTCCTTTTTTTCACATCTCCGGCAGTGATTGATGGATATTCCTCCTCAGATTTCATGAGTTTGTTGCCAAATTCCTTGAAGCGGATGAAATTGTCAGTATCTTCTTTCAACTTTAGTGTTTTCGGGATCTTGTATACCTTTCTTTAAAAAGTCTCTACCTCGTTGGGCTTGGGTGGATTTTTGACAGAAACAGGGTGTTTACTAAAGAGCCGAAATGGGTCAGCGAGAAACTTGTGATTCTCCCTTATCCACCTCTCCTTCTTCGGTATTCTCCTCCTTGCGTCCGATAACATCCGTGTTTTGTCAACAATATGCTGCTTGATTGTCAGCAGCTTTGACTTGTTTAGTGTGTGATTCAAGATCCTCAGTTCTTGGTGTACAAATTTGATGACTGAAGAAATATGGAACAAAAATTATTTTATAAATGCAAATACTAAATATTTTCAGTTTTCTATTTTTATATTACATATGATCTGAAACAATAATGATTATCTATTTTGTTTGAATACGAAATTATTTGTATTCACGTATGCACAAATTTGATGACTGAAGAAATATGAAATAAATATTATTAAACAAATGCAAATAAAAAATATTTTCAAATACTAAATATTTTCAAATAATAACTATTTTCAGTTTTCAATTTTTATATTACATATGATCTGATACAACAATAATTATCTGTTTTGTCTGAATGCGAAATAATTTGTGTTCACGTATGTACAAATTTGATAACTGAAGAAATATGAAACAAAAATGATTTGATAAATGCGAATACTAAATATTTCCAAATACTACATAAAAACAAATATTATTTTATAAATACAAATACTGAATGCTTTCAAATCCGAAATATTTTCAAATACTAAATATTTTGAGTTTTCAGTTTTTATATTACGTATGATCTGAAACAATAATAATTATCTATCATGTTTGAATGCGAAATTATTAGTGTTGACGTACGTACAAATTTGATGACTGAAGAGATATGGAACAAAAATTATTTGATAAATGCAAATACTGAATATTTTCAAATGCTAAATAAAAACAAATATTATTGTATAAATGCAAATACTGAATATTTTCAAGTACTCAATATTTTCAAATACTAAATATTTTGAGTCTTCAATTTTTATATTACGTACGATCTGAAACAGTGATAATTATCTATCTTGTTTGAATGCGAAATTATTAGTGTTCACGTATGTACAAATTTGATGACTGAAGAAATACACGCCGTCAAGGCGGACGCGGACTTCTGAATCTCCAGTGTCTTCATAACCGAATTGTTCTGAGTACAGCTTACATCGTTGCAAATGGAAAAGATCCTCTCCTGAAAATGGTCAGGAATCACGAGATGATTGGCAAAGGAGCGTTCCTTTACAAAAGCGGCGGTGCAGGCAGCTGAGACCCTTGGCCTGAATTTTAACGTCAAAAGTGAGGAAAGTACATTACTCCATCTAGATGCTTCACTTCTGAAAGCCGAAGTAAAGAAAGCAGAATTTCTCAAATGCCATCAAGAGCCATTCGACAAGAAAATGCACGGAAATTTTCACAGGAATATAGAAAAACAGTCCTTGTCGAAGGAGCAAAGTTTTGCTTTTATTAAATCATCAGGACCTAATTCAGGTACCGAGGGTTTAATTTTCGCATGCCAGGAAAGTTTTCTTTCCACCTTAGCATACCGTAACCGCATTTTAGGTCAAGAAGTTCCAAGCGATAAGTGGTAATTAAATAAATGTTGAATTTAAATATTCATTGAATCTGTGAGTTCTGTTCAAATTGTAAATCTCCAAAATGCAAAAGATTTATCACTTTCAGACGTATTATAAGTAAAAAATATTAAAATTTCAGTGCAATTTTCCAACATAAAGAAATAATCTAATGATTATAGTTATGCTGAAGCGAACATATTACCCAATATGAAGAAAGAGCAGGACTTCTTAACGTTGCCAAAAGAAGACAATTTTGTATGGGTAACCTGCTATATAGCCTATTCAGGAATGAAGCTGCGCACTATCTTCTTAATCTCTTCCAGTTTATTGACAAAGATGAACCAACACATTCTAAACTCCGTGAAAGGAAAACAACCTATCTACCCTTCACCTATATACCCATCCACACATCACTACTTTACCACAGAGCAATTCACGCCTACCCCGAAAGAGAAACGGCTTAATGATATAATAAAAATACTGGAAGCCGGTGTCATTATCATAAATTAAAAACCTATTTTGAACCTCATATCAATTCAGCATATAATAAAAACTGTTTTAAACAATAATATGTTGATGTTCTCTAGAATAAATACTATGTTAGTCGATTTCGATTGATTTTTTCAATTAAAAAAAAAAATTTAAGTTCATAAGATAATCATTTCATAAGGGCATACTTTGATATAGATTGGAGAAAGGGAAACAATTTTACTATATGAAATACTATTCATATATTGCGTATTTTTCCAAAAAATGCAAAAGTAGACGTAAAATCGACGAAAACAGCGATTTTTCTTGTATATTTTTACAAAAAACAAAGTATTTTTATGCCCGGGGGACTTAAGCAGCATCTCTATATGTTTATGGGGTCGCTGAATCCAAATCCGGGGTACAAATAACCCAGTTGGCTCATATTTTTCTGAAAAATCAAACATAGACGTAAAATCGACGAAAACAGCGATTTTTCTTGTATATTTTTGTGAACCAAAAAAAATGCCTTTATGCTGGGTGGACTTAGCCAGCATATCTATATGTTTTTGGCGTCGCTTAATCCGAATCCGGGGTCCAAAGAACCCAGTTGGCTCATAGTTTTTCGAAAAACGCAAAAGCGGACGTAAAAATGACCAAAACAGCGATTTTTGCTGTATTTCTTGGAAAGAATGGTTAGAATCTGTGAATGAGACATTAATTCAAAGAGACATAAGAAGCCATAGGAACACGAGAGCTTGCAACATTGCTTCTTCCTCTCAAATGAATGGGTTTATCGGGAGGAAAAGTGTATCTTCGAATTTCAAAACGTCGGTTCGGATTCGTCTTGGGAATAAACCGAATGAATCTAAGTTTTTCAAGTTCATATCCAAGTACCCGTAAGGAAAAATGCCTGGCACGAGGAGGCCTGGATCTGGCAAGACGAGGAGGCTCGGAAGGAGAAGACCTGATCGGCAAATCAGGTTTGATAGAAGGAACAGAACTTTCAGGAGATTGACATCTTTTAGCTGAATAAGAAGTTTCGGAACGCGGAACACCAGGAATAGGGGCACCGTTAGGTAAACAGTCAAACTGTGAACTATATTCTGAAACAAAAAACAGAGAGAACAATTTTTTAAGAAGAGAAGTGCCGAGGGCATAATGAGCATAAGCGTCAATATTTGGCACAGAAAAAGAGCATTAGCACCAAAGTTTGAAATTATATAAGGGAATAAGCGCCAACATTTGGCAAAGCAAAAGGGCATAAGCGTCAACATTTGGCACAGCAAATGGACATAAGCTATAGGTGCCGTGTAACTATACTGCGCAGCCGTATGTCTCAAGAACAAGGTCCGGACTATAAAGAACTTAAAGGGTTTGTTTCCGGACCAGTACCCTTGAGAATTTAAGAGGCTCGGCTGCGGACTCGAACCCCTTAGAACTGAAAGGGTCTAGGTATAGATCAGGACCTTACAGAAATTAAAGGGTCCGAGTTTGGACCCGCACCCTTCAGAATGATGAGTGTCCAGTCCGCACCCTGACTGTTCCAGACTAAAACTTTCTGACCCCTGGCCTTTTGATCTATTTTTTGTTTTTTGTAAGATTGAAGTTTGGAACAATCAGTCACTAATACGCGTATTTTTTAAAGGGAAACTTGGAAATGGGGTTCGAGATGCGACAGATCACTCTTCTGTGACAAGTCACTAACACGCGTATTTTTTAAAGGGAAACTTGGGAAAGGGGTTCGAGATGTGACAGATCACTCTTCTGTGACCAGTCGCCAAAACACGTGTTTTTTAAAGGGAAACTTGGAAAAGGGGTTCGAGATATGACAGATCACTCTTCTGTGACCAGTCACTAACACGCGTACTTTTTAGAGGGAAACTGGGAAAAGGGGTTCGAGATGTGACATATCACTTTTCTGTGAATAGTCACCAACACGCGTATTTTTTAAAGGGAAACTTGGAAAAGGGGTTCGAGATGCGACAGATCACTCTTCTGTGACCAGTCACTCACACGCGTATTTTTTAAAGGAAAACTTGGAAAGGGGTTCGAGATGTGACAGATCACTCTTCTGTGACCAGTCACTAACACGCGTACTTTTTAAAGGGAAACTTGGAAAGGGGGTTCGAGACGCGACAGATCACTCTTCTGTGACCAGTCACTAATACGCGTATTTTTTGAAGGGAAACTTGGAAATGGGGTTCGAGATGCGACAGATCACTCTTCTGTGACCAGTCACTAATACGCGTATTTTTTAAAGGGAAACTTGGAAAAGGGGTTCGAGATGTGACAGATCACTCTTATGTGACAAGTCACCAACACGCGTATTTTTTAAAGGGAAACTTGGAAAAGGGGTTCGAGATGTGACAGATCACTTTTCTGTGAATAGTCATCAACACGCGTATTTTTTAAAGGGAAACTTGGAAATGGGGTTCGAGATGCGACAGATCACTCTTCTGTGACCAGTCACTAACCACGAGATCCA
>JAABKJ010075445.1:245352444-245490936 GCA_011634705.1 Andricus grossulariae | reverse complement strand
AGTTTCAGAAGATTGAAAAAATCAATTATGAAGATTCAAGGTTATTTTATCATCTCCAAGTCATTTTTTTTAATCAAAACATTTGAAAGAATTTTAAAATATTTCACAAAGATTTTAAAGATTTCACAAAGATTTTAAAGATTTCGCAACAATTTCTCAAAGATTTCAAAGATTTCACATATTCAAAAGATTTCAATCATTTCAAAAATTTCAGAAAGATTCCAAAGGATTTCAGAAGATTACTGGAAGATTCTAAAGAATTTCAGAAGATTTAAAAAAATTAAACAACAAATTTGAAAAATTTTGCAAAAGCTTCAGAAAGATATCAAACATTTCAAAAAGTTTCAGGAGATTTAACAAACAAATTTTAAATATTCTAAACATTTTATCATCTCCAAATCGATTTAAAAAAATTAGTGAAATTTGAAATAATTGCAGAAGATTTTAGAAAGATTTCACAAACATTTCTCAAAGATTTAAAATATTTCCATAATTTCAAAAATTTTTGAAGATTTCAGAAAGATTACAAAGGATTTAAGAACATTCAGTCATCGTTTTTGGAATCAATAAAGAGAAAATGAAGATCCTTATCAATATTCTGTTCTTTATAATCACAGCTTTCCTCAATTATGGTAATAAGTGTATTTAATACAATATTGAATTCTCATCTCACGCTTCGCGCTCGTTAATATATTTATCTCGCACTCAGCGCTCGGTTTTTACTTTCCCCACATTTGTGCATAGACCATTTAAAATTAAAGATAAAACTATCGAAAAATTTGGTTATTGTGAATTCTCTTTTGTTAAAGCTCTTTCGGCTTTAATGAGAACATTCTTATCACGGATTTCGTGATTCGCTCTCGATTAAAATTTTCCACAACGTGAACTTTTCCATATTATGTTCAACTCTATTACATTTTTGTGAATTGTGCCGAAACTGATACAATTGCTTTGGTTTCGGTACTATGGTCCGGGATTCCTTACTCAAATATTGCAAAAAGTACCAATTTTATTTTTCATGATTCGTATTACAGTATTACAGTTTGTGACGTAATTTAGGCTCCTATAACTTTCAAAACAAAACATTTTTTAAGATTTTTATTTCTTATAACACTTTTACGTGTTTACTAAATTTAATAAAAAATGAAGTTAGACTAATTCTTATCCGTAGCGGAACGATAGACTAGTTCTTATTCGTAATTATATGACAGTCGCTTTCTTAACGGTAATGGTGCCGGTACCGTTAAGAATATTAGGCTATTATCCCGGAACAATAGCCTTATATCCGTAGAACCCATCGATTTAATCTCTTGAAAATCACAAATTTTATATTATTTTTATAGGAATAATTGTTTCGGGAATGGACCTAGAGGCACTCCGAATGCAGCTACCGAAAAAGTATTTGTTAGTTGAAAATGCAACTATTTTGATAAACACATAATTTTCGTTAAAAATTCAACTATTTAGTTGAAAATTCAATTATTTTAGTAGAAAGTTAATATTTTATTTTTTTAAATTCAACTGTTTTTTATTTCAAAATAAAATTAACTTATTTGCAGAAAATTTATATTTTCGATTAGAAAATTCATGTTTTTGGCTGAAATATAATTTTTTCTTTGGAAAATTCATTTTTTGGTTACAAATTCAATTATTGGGTTTAAACTTGATTTTTTGCTAGAAAATTCTACTGCTTGGTTAATAGTTGAACTGATTTCTTAAAAATCCCTTTTTTTTAAGCTTCACCTCTTTGAATGAAAATTTAACTATTTTTTTGTGTGAAAATGTTGGTTAAAGATTCATGTATTTTGTTGAAAATTCATCTCCTGATAGAAAATTAATCTTTTAGACTTGAAAATTCAACTTTTTTTTTATTAGTTAAAAATGAAGTTTTTTGTTGAAAATTTCATGTGTTCTAAAAAATTCGTCTTTTTGCTTTGAAAATTTGACTTTTTGGTGAAAATTTTGCTGAAAAGTAAAAAGCTGTTTCCTTGAAAATTCGTCTTTTTTGCTGGAAATTTTAACTACTTGGACTTGAATGCAAATCTTCAGTTAAAAGTTAATTTATTCGTTAAAAATCTATCTTTCTCAATTAAAAATTAACTTTCTTGTTCAAAATTCATCACTTCGGATATAAAAATCAACTGTTTTCTAAAGTATGTAGTATTTTGGCTTCAAAATTCAGCTTTTTTTTGAAAATTCTTCTATTTTTTTTAAGTTGTCTTTTTTGGTTGAAAATTTAACTGTTTTTTCGAAAATTCGTAATTTATAATTTATTATTTGGTAATTCATCCTTTTGGTCGAAAATTCAGGTACTTGGTTCAAAATCATTTTTTTTTTTCATTAAAATTTTTAAATTGTAGTTAAAAATGAATTTCTTTGGTTACAAATTAAACTATTTGGTTGATAAATCTATTTTTTCCAAGAATTAAGTTATTTAACTGCAAATATAATTTTTCAATTTTTTTTTGAAAATTTATTCCTTTTAACGGAAAATTCGTTTTTTTAGTAGAAATTAAATATTTATTATTTGGAAATTCATCTTTTTGGTCGCAAATTCAGGTACTTGGTTCAAAATAATTTTTTTTTTTTATTAAAATTTTCAAATTGTAGTTGAAAATTAATTTCTTTGGTTAAAAATTAAACTATTTTGTGAGAAAACGTTTTTTTCAAGAATTAAGTTTTTTAACTCCAAATATAATTTTTCCTTTTTTGGTTGAAAATTTATTTCTTTTAGTTGAAAATTCATCTTTTTGATCGCAAATTCTGGTATTTGGTTCAAAATAATTTTTTTTTTTCATTAAAATTTCAAAATTGTACTTGAAAATTAATTAATTTGGTTAAAAATGAAACTAATTTATTGAGAAAACAGTTTTTTTAAGAATTAAGTTTTTTAACTGCAAATATAATTATTTCATTATTTGTTGAAAATTGACTTTTTTTAAAATTCATCTTTTTGATTGCAAATTCTGGTATTTGGTTCAAAATAATTCTTTTTTCATTGAAATTTCAAAATTGTAGTTAAAAATTAAATTCTTTGGTTAAAATTTAAACTACTATTTGGATGATAAATCTATTTTTTTTAGAATTAAGTTTTTTAACTGCAAATATAATTTTTCCTAAAAAGCTTCGAGGGATCTCAAACGATTTCAAATGATCTTAAATCCTTTATGATATTTTAAGATTCCATATAATTTTTAACAAATTTCAATAATTTGAAGGTATTGTAAATAATTTAAAAGATTTTAGGGTATTTAAAAAAATTAAAAGGAGTTTTCAAGAGCTTCAGAAAGTTTAAAGGAATTTCAAAGGATTTGAAATCTTTGAGGATATCTCAATTTCCAAAAAATTATCGAGAGCTTTAAAAAGTTTCAAGTGATATCGAAAGAGTTGAAAGGATTTGAAATAGTTTAGGGTATTTCAAAAAATCCCAAAGAATGTTTAGAACATTTCAATCATTTGAAGGAATTCCAAAAAATTTTAAAGATTTTAGGATATTTTTGAGACTTCCAAAGAATTTTCAAGAGCTTTAAAAAGTTTCAAGGGATTTCAAACGATTTCAAAGGATTTTAAATCTCATAGTATACTTTAAGATTGGAAAGAATTGTTAACAGATTTCAATAATTTGAAGGAATTCTAAATAATTTAAAAGATTTTAGGGTATTTTTAAAAATTCCAAGGATTTTTCAAGAGCTTCCGAAAGTTTCAAGGGATTTCAAAGGATTTGAAATCTTTTAAGATATTTTAAGATTCCAAAAAAAATGTTCGAAAGCTTTAAAAAGTTTCAAGTGATATCGAAAGATTTCAAAGGATTTGAAATAGTTTAGGGTATTTAAAAAAATTCAAAAGAATTTTTAGAACATTTCAATCATTGGAAGGAATTCCAAATCATTTTAAAGATTTTAGGATAATTTTAAGACTTCCAAAGAATTTTCAAGAGCTTTAAAAAGTTTCAAGGGATTTAAAAAGATTTCAAGAGGGTGTGTATCAAGGGGGTAAAACTATTTTGCCTCGTGTTACTGCCACCTTCGCTTCGCTCGGGCAGTAAATTCACACTCGTCAAAATAGCCTTCTTCACGCCCTTGATACACAATATACTATTTCCTTTAGAATACATGCTGAATTATTTCAACTTCCTTCGAGTATTTCTAATTCTGTGAATGAAACTTGTGCTCCTTTGAATGCTTCTGAAGTTTTTTGCAATTCTCTTGAAACCTTTACAGTACGCCATAAATCATTTTGAATTTCTCCAAGTCTTTTGTATTCTCTGAATTTCAAATTTTCTGAAATCTTTTGAATTCTATGCATTCGTTTGTATTCTCTAAATTCTTTTGAAATTTTATAATTTTTTTAAATTCTGTGAATGCTTTTGAAGCTTGTGTATCCTTTTGCGCCCTGTGAATTCTTCTGAGATCTCTGAATTGTTTTAAAATTTTCTGAACTCTCAACTGTTTTGAATTTGTTGAATTCACGATATCACTGAATTTTTTAAAATGTTTTTTAATTATCTTGAAATTAGTAGAATACACGTTGAATTATTTTAATTTTTCTTGAATATTTTTAATCCTGTAGAATTCAAACGAATTCTTCAGAATTAAAATTTTTGTATAATTCTCTTGAAATATTTACCATACACTATGAATTGTTCCAACTTTCTCCAAGTCTTTTGTATTCTTTGAGCACTCCTGAATTATTCTGAATTCTCTTATAAATTTTGAAATGTCTGAATTCTTTCCAATTCGCTGAAATATTTTGAATTCTATGAAATCTTTTGTATTGTCTTTTTTTAAATTATCTGAATTCTTTTGAAATTTTCTGAACTATTTGAACTGTTTTGATCCAAAATATTACATTTTTTAAATGTTAAAAAGTTGAATTTTCAACCAAATAAAGAATTATCAACCAAAAAGATAAATTTTCATCCATAAAAATAAATTTTTTGTTAAACAGGACAAATTTACAACAAAATTTAAAAATTGTTAACTATATACTTGAATTAAAAAAAAATCTATTACGAAATAGTTAAAGTTTTCAAACTAAAAAGGATAAATTTTTTAGCTAAAATAAGATAGGTAAATTTGCTAAAATAAAAAAAATTTTATTTTGAAAATACAAATTTTTCACAAAACAGTTGAATTTTCCACCAAATTGTTGAAATTCTAAGCTAAAAAGAAAAACTTTTTACAAAAAGTTAGAATTTTCAACAAAAGTGAGTTAATTTTCTAGAAAAATTTGAATTTTTAAACAAATTGTTGAATTTGCAGATAAAAAAAAATTATTTCACCCACAAAAAATGCGATAGTTGATATTTTAATCAAAAAATATTCTACTTTCAGATCAGAAAGAGTTGAACTTAACCAAAAAATAAAAATGTTCAACATTTTTTTAGCATTTTTATCCAAAAAATTGCTTTTCTACCAAAAAGAAGAATTTCAAAAAAAAATCAATTTTCAACAAAGAGGATTAATTTTCTGTTAAAAAAGTAGAATCTTTAACAAAATACATGAATTTTTAACCAGACAATTTAATTTTTAACTAAAAATGTTAAATTTACAACCAAAAGTTCAACTTTTAATCAAAGAGTTTAATTTTTGATCTAAAAAGATTAATTTTCATTAAAAAATGTAATAGTTAATATCATAACCAAGAGAAGATTTTAATTTTAAATAAAAAACAATTTGATTGAATTAACTGAAATGTGATTTTTTAACAAAAAAGTTAATTTTCGACGCAATAGTTGATTGAAAGAATATGCAGATTTTTTAAAACAAAATTGTTGAATTTTCAAGCCACGAAAAGACGAATATTTCATTTAAAAAATTAATTTTTAACAAAAATGTTCATTTTCAACCAAATTGTTGAATTTACAAACCAAAAAGATGAATACTTCAGAAGGCAGTTAAATTTTCAGTTAAAAAAATTACTTTTTAATGAAAAACGAATTTTTAACAAAAGTTAAATTTTCAATCGAAAAATATGATTATTCAAACAAAAAATTTAATTTTCAACGAAATAGTGGAAGTTTTAAGTCAAGATAAATTTTCAAACAAATAGTTGAAATGTCAAGCAAAAGACGAATTTTTAAAAAAATAGTTGAATTTTCAATCGAAAAAGGATGAATTCTGAACAAAAAGTATATAATAGATAATATCTCAAACAAAAAAGATTGTAATTTTAAATAAAAACCAGTTGAATTCTACCAAAAAGACTAATTTTTTACAAAACGTTGAATTTTCAAACCGAAAATATGAATTTTCAATATAAAAGTTCATTTTTAAGAAAATAGTTGAATTTTTAAACCGAAAAAGATTTTATTTTAAATAAAAAATAGTTAAACTTTACAAAAAAAATACGAATATTCAACAAAAAACATTTGAAAACAAGCTTCAAAAATATAGTTATTTTTTCAACTAAAGAGATGAATCTTCAATCAAAAAGACGAACTTTCAACAAGGCAGAAGAATTTCCAACCCGAGAATGTGATTTTTTAACAAAAAAGTTAATTTTCGACGCAATAGTTGATTGAAAGAATATGCAGATTTTTTAAAACAAAAATCGAATTTCCAACAAATTAACATATTTTTCAACCAAAAAGATGAGTGTCTAACTAAAATTATGAATCTTCAGCAAACAAAAATTTTCATTTTTAATCGAAAACAGTTTAATTCAACCGAAAAAGATGAATTTTCAACCAAATGTGTAAATTTTCAACCAAGGCAAACAAAATTTTTTACCAAAACTGGAATAATTTAATTTTTAATCAGAAGATTCAATTTTCAACCAAGACGAAACGAATTATTATTTAAAAAATTGACATTTTCGTCCGAAGAAATTAAATTTACCTGAAAGAATAAATCTCAAAATAGAAAGAATTAAGTTTTAACAAAGTAGTTCAACTTCTGAGCAAATTCTTAAGTTTGTAAGGGAAGAAAGAAATTTTTTAATACACTGATGAATCTTCAACTCTAAAGATACAAATTTTTCACAAAACATTTGAATTTTCAAACTAAAAATGTAAATTTTCAACAACAAAAAATAAATTTTCATATGGAACAGATTAAATTTTAACTAGGCAGCTGCATTTTTAACCAAAAAACATTAAATTTCTACAAGAAGTGTTGAATTTTCAAGCCAAAGTGGCGAATTTTCAATAAAATATATGAAATTTCAACCAAAAATAATGGGATTTTTCAGTCGAATTCTATTAATTCAGATCGCATTTAAGTGGAAAAACGAGAGAAAAAAAAGGAAAGAATGATAAATAAATAAATATGCATTTTGATTATTTCTTAACCCAAGAAGAGCAGTTTAAATAAACAATAAAGTTGAATTTCCATACTTTAAAAATATTAGATTAGAAAACTGAAAAATTCGTTCACAAAATAATGTCAATTTTCGATTGCACACTTCTAAAAAATTCGTCTTTTTTGGTAGAAATTAATCTTCTTCGTAGAAAATTGATCTTATTGGTTAAAAATTCAGTTATTCTATTTGAAGATTCATCATTTCAGTTAAAAATGTATCTTTCTGGTTTAAAATTCAACTATTCCAGTTAAACATTTACAATTTTATTTGAGAATTCATCCCTTTTACTTTTTTTTTCTTGAAAGCAATTGGAATAGTTGAATTTCATTTTATTTTTAAAAAAGATCAATTTTCAATCATAAAGATTGATTTTATAGAAAAAAGATGAATTATCAACAAAGTACATACATTTTCAAATAACTAGTTCATTTTTTCATGCAAAACATCCATTTTCAACCAAATAGTTGAATTTTCACAAAAAAAGGATAAAATGATTTTCAACAATGTAGTAACATCTTCAACCAAAGATGAAGTTTAAATTACAATGATGAATCTTCAACCAAAAAAATTAATTTTTAACAAAAGAGTTTAACTTTTAACCAAGTAGTTGAATTTTTAACTAAAAAAATATGAATTCGCAGCGAACAATGTAAAAAAATTTTCTATTATAATTCAGTGACTAGAAACATTAATTTTCAAACAAGAAGATTAATTTCTACCGAAAAATATGAATTTTCAACTAAAAAAGATCATTTTTCAAACGAAGCTTGAATAAGTTCATTTTTAGTCAAAAAATGCATGTTCAACCAAAAAATATCCAAAGAAAAAACAAGTTTTCAATCAAACAGCTAATTTTTTAACCAAAGAAATTAATTTTTAAATAAAACGAATCTTTCACAACAAATTTTTTTTTAACAAAAGAGATTAACTTTTAACCAAATAATTTTATTTCCAACCTAAAACAAACGAGAATTTTTAAAAAAATAGTTAAATTATTAGCAAAGAAATTAATTTTTGAATAAGATAATAAATCTTCAACAACAAAAATTAATGTTTAACTCAACAGTTGAATTTTCAACCCAAAAGATGAATTTTCTACCAAAAAAGGCAAGTCTTTATCAAAATAGATTAATTGTGAACGAAATAGTTAAATTTTCAACCAAACAGATGAATTTTCAACTCAGAAGATTAAATGTCTATCAAATAAGATAACTTTTCGACAAAGAATGGAATAGCTAGAAAATTAATTTTTATTACAGAAAAAAAATTAATTTTTAACAGAAAAAAACTAATTTTTAATTTAAAAAAATGAATTTTCAACCAAAAAGATTAATTTTGAACAAAGAAAAATTATTTTTAACCAAATACTTGAATTTTCAACCTAATAGTTGAATTATCCACCAAAGAAATGAATTTTAAACTGAAGAAAAGATAAATGCTAAACCAAACATAAATAGTTAAATAGTTAAAAATAGATAAATTTTCAGTCTAAAAAATTTATTTTCGACCAAAAAAGAACGAATTTCCAACAAAATAGTTAAATGATTAAGTACAGTGATTAATTTTCAACTAAAATATTTTCAACCAAAAAAATGAATTTTTAACCCAAAAGATGAATTTTCTACCAGAAAAAGCAGGTCTTTATCAAACTAGATGAATTGTGAACGAAATAGTTAAATTTTCAACCAAACAGATGAATTATCAACACAGAAGATTAAATGTCTACAAAAAAAGATAACTTTTCGACAAAGAATGGAATGGTTAAAAAATTAATTTTTAATAGAAAAAAACAACTAATTTTCAATCGAAAAAATTAATTTTCGATTTCAGATATATTAAAAAGATTTCAGATATATTCTAAAGATTGAACGCAGATTTAGATGATTTGACAAAAATTTCAGATAGATTTCAGAGATTGAGTACAGATTTCAATGATTTTCTAATGATTTCGCAAAGATTTCCGATATTTCATAAAGATTTGTAGAGAATTCACAAGGATTTTACGAATATTCAGAAAGATTTCATTATTTTTTCAAAGATTTCATGAAGATTTCACAAAGATTGCAAATATATCGTAAAGACTTCAGATAGATTTAAATGATTTCAGATATATTTCAAAGACTGAACAAAGAATTCACAATGATTTCACAAAGATTTCAAATATTTCGCAAAGACTTCTATTATTTCACAAAGATTTCAGATAGATTTCAGAGATTGAACAAGGATTTCAATGATTTCCCAATGATTTCGCAAAGATTTTTGATATATTAAAAAAACTTCAGAAAGACTTCAATCATTTATAAAATATTTTACAAAGATTTTAATAATTTCACGAATATTACCGAATATTAAAAATATTTGGCAATGATTTCCAAACATTTTTTCAAAGGTTTGATAAAATTGCAATGATTTCCCGAAGATTTCATTAAGATTCCACAATGATTTCGGGTAGATTTAAAAGATTTCACAAATACTTATATTATTTTACAAAGCCTTCTATTTTTTCACCAATATTTCAGGTAGATTTTAAGGATTGATCAAAGATTTCAAATATTTCGCAAAGTTTTCAGACAAGTTTGAAAGATTTCACATAGATTTCAATGATCTTCCAAAGATTTCAATAATTTCACAAATATTACTTAATATGTCTACAATATTTCAAATATGAACTGAACTGATTCAACTTGATTTTTTGGTTGAAAATTCAAATATTTTGATAAGAAATTAATTTTTTTGTTGAAAATTTAATACCTTTGTTTAAAAGTTAATTATTTTGTTGAAAATTAAACTATTTTGTTGAGAATTCAATTATGTTTATGAAGATTTAATTTTTTTGTTGAAAATTTAATACCTTTGTTTAAAAGTTAATTATTTTGTTGAAAATTGAACTATTTTGTTGAGAATTCAATTATGTTTATGAAGATTTCATTATTTTATTGAAAATTCAACTATTTTGTTGAACATTCAATCATTTGGTTGAAAATTGAATTATTTTGTTGAAAATTTAATTATTTCATTGAAAATTCAACTATTTTGTTGAAAATTAAATCATTTGGTTAAAAATTAAATTATTTTGTTGAAAATTAAATCATTTGGTTAAAAACTAAATTATTTTGTTGAAAATTCAATTATTTTGTTGAAAATTTAATACCTTTGTTTAAAAGTTAATTATTTTGTTGAAAAATTGAACTATTTTGTTGAGAATTCAACTAGTTTGTTGAGCATTAAATCATTTGGTTGAAAATTAAATTATTTTGTTGAAAATTTCATTATTTTATTGAAAATTCAACTATTTTGTTGAACATTAAATCATTTGGTTGAAAATTAAATTATGTTGTTGAAAATTCAATTATTTTATTGAAAATTCAACTATTTTGTTGAAAATTAAATCATTTGGTTAAAAACTAAATTATTTTGTTGAAAATTCAATTATTTTGTTGAAAATTGAATACCTTTGTTTAAAAGTTAATTATTTTGTTGAAAATTGAACTATTTTGTTGAACATTAAATCATTCGGTTGAAAATTAAATTATTTTGTATATATATATATATATATATATATGTTTCGATTTCTTTGGAATAGAACTGAAGGGCCTATGACAAAGCCACCGAGGCGCAGCAACCGTGCCGAAAGCTGAATGGCACCAGGGTAAGGTGCCGTAAACGGTGACTCCGGGATACCGGGCGACCTTTCAGAGAATGCATCCTTATCCTTACACGCGGGACTTTACAAGGATCAACAAACCGTTTTTCTAGCTGCTCGTGGGAAAAACAATGACACCACCAAAACACAAAAATTTGTAGATGCGGCTCAAAACGATCGAACGCGCACAGCACCCGACAATGGGTCGGTAAATAATGCCGATCATCTTAAAGTTTGGGGTGCTGAAAATAATTGAGATGGAAACACCACGACAAACCGGCAAAACGCCTACATTGAGTGAACGAGTAAAGTCAAGGATGGCTGACTAGATTGCTACGATGCCAGCATTATCCACGTTCGTTGAGGCTTTATGGCGTGTATGCATACTCTTTGGTGCTAAAAACACCCGGACCTTCAGCTCATTTAGCTTCAATCCTTGCGAAATCAACCTGCCTACCTCTCGAAAAATGAATATGTACGCGAAGCGCATCCACAACCGCTGTTTGATCAAGCCGCAGCCGAAGATGAGGAAGCGGCAATAATTCCAACAGCAGAAAGCAGGCACCATCTGAGAGGTGATCACAATTTCAGGACAAGAAGGAACATTAACATGCAAGTTCCTACTAAGGCTGAAATGGATGCCTCCCTTCGTGGAGAAATCTCGCAAAAGTCCGAACTCTGGACCATCAATTGCTCAGTTTATGGTGCTGCGAGAGCTTTGGCTGATTCAAATCAAAGGCTCAAACCGACGATCAAGAAGATGAATTTTCTAAAAAATAGTTACATTTTTAAACAATGTGATGAAGTTTCAACTGGAACAGTGGTATTTTCTATATTTTTAGTAAATTTAACTATTCTTAACAAAATATTTTAAAAGTGACAAAAGGATTCTATGCATAACCCCTTGACCATTTTAAATCAAGTTATATGTATTTAAATATTAATAAAGATTAAGAATTTCCTGCAACATAAATTTAGTAGATCAAAATTTCCAAATAAGGAATTTTATTTGATGATACAATTTATTTCTAAATATTTCTAAACATTATTGAAACAGATGTTTCAAAGTTTTCGAATTTTTTTAAGAGATTAAAAAAAAATTTTATTTGAAAAGTTTTCAAAAAATTGTACACAAAGTGTAGATTTTTGAAAATTTTCAAGCGTTTTAAGGATTTTAAAAGGTTAAACAAAAGCATTTTTTTTATGTTCCATGGCAAATTTGTAACAGACTAATTATTATACCAAAAAGAGGAACTTTCAACAACAGAATTAAATTTTCAACCAAAAAAGATTTTTCAGTCAATAAAGGGAAAAAAATTCAAGTCAAAAAGACGAATTTTAAACAAAACAGTTCAGTTTTCAAACCCAAAATATGAATTTCCAACAAAATACTGGAATTTTCACCTAAAATTTTTAACCAAGCAGATAAATTTTTATCCAAAAAGATTATTTTTTTACCAAATAAGATTTATTTTCAACAAAATACAGGTATTTTCAACCAAATAGTTGAATTTCCAACTGAAGAAGGTAAATCTTCAACCAAACATGCAATAGATAAATTTGCAATAAAAAAGATTAATGTTCAACCAAAACGAAACGAAATTTAAAAAAATATAGAAATATAGAAATATAGAAATATAAAAATATGAAAATATGAATGTATAAAGATATAAAAATATAAAAATATGAAAATATAAAAATATGAAAATATAAAAATATAAAAATATAAAAATATAAAAATATAAAAATATAAAAATATGAAAATATAGAAATATACAAATATACAAATATAAAAATATGAAAATATACAAATATAAAAATATACAAATATAAAAATATGAAAATATAGAAAAATAAAAAAAAATAAAAATGTGAAAATATAAAAATATAGAAATATACGAATATAAAAATATAAAAATATACAAATATGAAAATATAAAAACATAGAAATATATAATTATACAAATATAAAACTATACAAATATACAAGTATGAAAATATAAATATATAAATGTATAAAAATATAAAAATATGAAGATATAAAAATATAGAAATATACAAATATACAAATATACAAATATAAAAATATGAAAATATAGAAATATACAAATATAAAAATATAAAAATATACAAATAAACAAATATACAAATATACAAATATGAAAATATGAAAATATAAAAAAAATAAAAATATGAAAATATAAAAACATAAGAATATATAATTATACAAATATAAAACTATACAAATATACAAATATGAAAATATAAAAATATACAAACATGAAAATATAAAAATATAAAAAAATAAAAATATGAAAATATAAAAACATAGAAATATATAATTATACAAAAATAAAAATATACAAATATAAAAATATAAATGTATAAAAATATAAAAATATGAAAATATAAAAATATACAAACATGAAAATATAAAAATATAAAAAAATAAAAATATGAAAATATAAAGATCAATCTTTCGAAAGTTATCGTGCCTACACGATACTACAGACTACAGACAGGCAGACAGACAGACGGACGGACAGACAGACACCTTCGTTAAAACCATTTTTCTGACTCAGGGGGTTTTCAACCAAATAGTTGAAGTTTCAACTAAATAGTTTGAATAAATGAATTTTTAGTTGAAACAATTTATTTCAAATAAAAAAAAACACATTTGTCAAGAAAATAGTGAAAGTTTCCACCTAAGAAATGAATTTTCAACTAAAATGATGAATCTTGAAACCAAAAAAAAAAAATAATTTTCCACAATGGAGTTCAACTTTTAACCAAGTAGTAGAATTTTCTACAAAAAATACGAATTCTTAATGACAACTGCAATAGTTGATATTTTAACCAAAAAAGTACAAAATCACAAAATAGTTGATTTTTCAATAAAGTGAGATTTTTGTGTCAAAAAATAAAAGCTAATTCATTTTCATAATTTCCAAGCCAAAAAGACGAATTTTCAACAAAATAATTGAATTTTTATGTTGAAAATTTGAATTTTCATTTAAAAAACTCATTTTCAAACGAATATTTAAGTTTGTAACAAAATAGTCTTGTTAATTAAATTTTCAGTTGGAAAAATTATTTTAAATAAGAAAAATGAATATGTCAATAAAATAGTCAAGTTTCTACCTGAGAAATGAATTTTCAACTAAAATGATGAATCTACAAACAAAAACAGACACAATTTTTTAAATAAAATAGTTATAGTTTTACCCAAATAATGGACTTTTCTACAAAAAGGGATGAAGTCTTAATAAAAAATACAATAGTTGATATTTTAACCAGAACAGACAAGTTCTCAACAAAATATTCAGTACCAGATATTCTTTTAAGCCTAACCACTGCCAAAGGGGTATAAGTGGAGGCTCCAGGAGACGGTCAGAGTGATGAAGAGAGGAAGGGCTGGTAGGGGAATTAAAACGGGGAAGGTACAAATGTGTGCAAAAGAAGGTATTTAGAAAAAAGAAAGGAATGGTGAAGCCGTGGTGGGATATCGAATGTAAAAATATGAGAAGAAAGGTGAAGAGGAGGTACAAGAAGTAGAAAGAGGGAACTGCGAAAAGGAAGGAGTACGTAGAAATTAGGAAGGTGTTTAGATTGATGTGTAAGAAGAAAGAGCAGGAAAAGGAGAAAGATCTTGAAGAGAAGTTGGAAAGTTTCAAGACAGAGGGGGACGTGTGGAACATAATAAATAGGTTTAGGAAGCGTAGAGTGGTGATAACCGATAAAATAGGGAGTGAGGAGTAGAGGGAGTTTTTTAAAGAAACGTTTCAGGGCTCAGATACATGGAAAAGAGATATTGGGAGTAGAAGAACGGGGGGTATAGGGGGAGGAGTTTAATGAAGAGGAGATAGAGAAACAGATAAGGAAGTTAGGAAGGTCGAAAATTGCAGGGCTGGACGGGGTAGAGAACAAAGCATGGCATTTCAATACACAAGAGGTTAGGGAGAGGTTGAATGAGGTATTGAAGAACGTATGGAGAGGGTAAGGGACTTCCAGAAGGGTGGAGAGAGGGGTGAATAGTGCCACTGTATAAAAAAGGAGATAGGGATAGGCAGGAAAATTATAGAGGGATTATGCTAATGAATAAGGCGTGAAAAGTATACGCGACTATGTTGGCGGAGAGGCTGCCAAAAGATCTCGAGGGGAAATGAATATTACTGGAGACGCAGGAGAATTAGGTATTTTGATCTTGGACAGGCAAGGATAACTAGATTAATACGCATTACGACGGGTATATTTTGAGGAGACTCCTTCAGTGCATTGTGATTCAGTTTAGCGTTGAACTTACTAAGCAAAATACTAAATAGCATGTCTCATGGGTTTCGAATACATGATAACGAGGATGGTCATCAAGTCACCTATCTTCTATACATGGATCCCCTGAAGCTATAAGCTAGTTCGGGCAAGAAACTGCTGCAAGTGATGGATGTCACAAAGCAGTTTTCCAATGATATACACATGGAGTTCTGACTAGATAAATGCAGAACAGTGCATTTAACCAGACGAGAATTAGGGACCGGGGTAGGAGCATTTTAGATGTTAGGAAACTATGTGAGTCACAATTTATACAGTTGCGAGACTATTTCAACAGCAAGCGAGATGTTATGCTTTACAACCGCATCTGTAAAGCTGATTTTGAATACACGCCCTTGAATTTGTCCTCAGAGGAGGCCTTGAATATCAGGACAGACACTATAGAGGAATTAGAAACCCAATGGAGACAGAATCCATCTACCACGAGCACCCCAAAACATTAGCTCAACCTAGAGTGGACAGTATGGCATCCAATATTTGGCTGAGAAAAGGCGTTCTGTATCCAGAAACGGAAGGGTTCGTTAAATCGATACAGGACAGGGTTTTCAGCATCAAGACGTGGTTGTCCGGTGCCGATTATGTAAAGATACCAACGAATCCAGCGAGAACATTATTAATGGTTGTCGCGTAATGGCTCAAAGAGAATATACGCACAGGCATGATGATGTGGCGGGCATTATACATCAACAACTTGCCGTCAACCGCTGCGTATGCAGGTTTTAATTTAAACTAAAAACAGTTAGATTTAACCAACGAAGACGAATTTTCAACAAAAGACTTGAATCCTCAACAAAAGCATATTAATTTTCAATCAAGCAGTTGCATTTTCAACCCAAAAAATTTACTTTCTACCAAAAAAGACGAATTTTCAACAAAATACATCAATTTCCAACCAAAAAGTTCAATTTTCTACCAAATTGTTTAATTTTTGAGCCGAAAACACCATTTTTCTACAAACCATTTGCATTTTCAACCCGAAAATATGAATTTTCAACAAAAAAGTTAATTTACAACCCGTCAGTTGAATTTTCAACAAAATAGTTTATAACCCGTCAGTTGAATTTTCAACAATATAGTTAAATTTTCTGATTAAAAAAATACTGAAAAAAAAAAACGAATTTTCAACTAAGATTATGAATCAACGAAAAAAATTACCTTTCAAGAAAGTAATTCTACTTTTAACTAATGAGTTGAATTCTCAAAATAAAATTATGAATGTTCAACGAAAAATGTAATAGTTAATGTTTCAACAAAAAATATTTTAATTTAAAATAAAAAACAGTTAGGTTTAACCAACGAAGATGGATTTTCAACAAAATACTTAAATCCTCAACTAAAACAGATTAACTTTCAATCAAGCAGTTGCATTTTTAACCCAAAAAAATTATTTTCTACCCAAAAAGACGAATTTGCAACAAAGTACATCAATTTCCAATCAAATAGTTAAATTTTCTACCAATTTATTAAATTTTCGAGCCGAAAATACATTTTTTCTACAAAACATTTTAATTTTCAACATTAAAATATGAATTTTCAACCAAAAAGTTATTTTACAACCAATCAGTTGAATTTTCTACTCAAATAATTAAAATCTATTTAAAATCCCTTTAAATTGTTTAGAACTCGTGAAAATTCCTTTAATTTTTTTATTATACCCTAAAATATTTTAAATCCTATGCAATCCATTAAAAATTTTTAAAGTTCTTGAAAATTCTTTAATATTTTTGAAATACCCTACAATATTTCAAGGTCCTCAAAATCTACTCAAATAATTAAAATCTATTTAAAATACCTTCAAATTGTTTAGAAATATTGAAAATTTCTTTAATTTTGTAAAATACCCTAAAGTATTTCAAATTCGTCGGAATCTCTTAAAATACACTCAGATATTCCAAAGACTTCAAATTCCCTTCAAATTATTGAAATCGATTGAAAATTCCTTAAAATCTTTTTAAATTACCTAAAATATTTCGAATTCTTCAAAATTCCATTGAATTACTTAAATAAATTGAAAATTCATGAGGATCTCTTGAAATACCCTAAAATATTTGAAATCCTTTGAAAAATATTGAAATCATTGAAATTTATCGAAAATGTTTCAACTTTTAAAAGCTCTTATATATTCCTTAAAATTTTTCAATATACCCTAAAGTATTTCATATCCTTTGGAATTTCATCAAATTACTGAAATTAATTAAAAATTCCTTGGAATCTTTTAAAATACCCTAAAATATTTCAAGTTCTTTATAATCTACTTAAATAATTGAAATCTACTTAGAATCCCTTTAAATTGCTTAGAAGTCTTTAAAATTCCTTAAATTTTTCAATATACCCTAAAATATTTTAAATCCTATGCAATCCATTAAAAAATTGTAAAGCTCTTGAAAATTCCTTAAAATATTTTTAAATACACTAAAATATTTCAAATCCCATCACATCCATTTTTCAGAATATTTAGTTGTAAATTTATGTAATTTGTTGAAAATTTGTATTTTCTTGTTGAAGATTGAACTATCTGATTAAAAATTGATGCATTTTGTTGAAAATTCATCTTTTTGGAAGAAAATCAATTTTTTGTTGAAAATTAAATTATTTAGTTGAAAATACTTTGTTTTAGATGAGGATTCGAGTACTTTGTTAAATATTTGCCTTTGCCGGTTAAATCCAACTGTTTTTTATTTTAAATTAAATTTTTTTATATCAACTATTACATTTTTCGCAGAAAATTCATCTTTTTAGATTAAAACTTCAACTCCTTGGTTGAAAGTTGAATTACTTTCTTGAACATTCTTTTTTTTTTGAAGATTTATAATTTTATTTAAAAAAACGTTGTTTTTTTGTTGTTAAAAATGATTTTTCTAACTGAAAATTCAACTATTTTGTTGAAAATTTAAACGATTGATTAAAAATTCATATTTTAGGGTTAAAAGTTCACCTGTTTTTATAGAAAAATCGTCTTTTTGACTTGAAAATTTCACAATTTTGTATAAAATACAACTATTTGGTATAAAATTAAACAGTCTTGTAGAAAAATCGTTTTTCTTATTAAAAATTAATTTTCCTAATTAAAAATTACACTATATCATTTTTAGTTAAAAATTTGTATTTGTTGGTTAAATCCAACTGTTTTTTTTTTAAATAAAAATCTGTGTTTTTTTTGTTTTGAAACATCAACTGTTTCATTTTTCATTGAAAATTCATCTTTTTAGTTTTAAAAATTCAACTCTTTGGTTGAAAGTTGAACTACTTTTTTTTTTTTTTTTGATTGAAGATTTATAATTTTATTAAATTGATATTTTTTAGTTAAAAATTAATATATTTTGTTGAAAATAAATTTCTTTGTTTAAAAAATTTAACTCTTTTTTTAAGTGTTTTTTTAAACTGAAAATATAACTATTTCATTTTTGGTTAAAAATTTATATTTTTCAGTTAAAAATTCATGTGTTTTATTGAATATTAATTTCTTTTTTTAAAAATTTGACTAATTTATTAGGAAATCATTTTTTAATAGTTGAAAATTAGGTTTTTTTATTGAAAATATAAAAAATTGATCTTTTTTAGTTGGAAATTAATTTCAGTTAAAAATTAAACTTCTTCGTTGCAAATTATTTTTAAATAGTTAACAATTAATTTTTTTAAATAAAAATTTAATTATTCCACTTTTCGTTAAAAATGTATCTCTTTTAGTTAAAAATTCATGTATTTTGTTGAAAAACAATTTCTTTGGTTAAAAAAACTACTTTGTTAAAAAATCATTTTTTAATAGTTAAAAATTTATTTATTTTTAACAAAAATATAACTATTCCACTTAATGTTGAATATTGATATTTTTTAGTTGAAAATTCATTTTAGTTGAAAATTAATTTCGTTGGTTAAAAATTAAACTATTTTGTTGCAAAATAGTTTTTGAATAGTTTTTTTTTTCAAATATTTTTTTAACTAAAAATTTAATTATTCCACTTTTTGTTTAAAATTGATCTTTTTTAGTTAAAAATTAATATATATTGTTGAAAATCAATTTCTTTGGTTAAAAACTTAAACACTTTTTCAAAATGATTTTCCAAACTGAAAATATAACTATTTCATTGTTGGTTAAAAATTTATATTTTTCAGTTAAAAATGCATGTGTTTTATTGAAAATTAATTGCATACTCTCAAAGGTTGCCCGATATTCCGGAGTCACCGTTTGAGACACCTCGCCCAGGTGCATTAAAAATAATTTTATCTCTTTAGTTAAAAATGCAACTACTTTGCTAAAAGTTTGTTCTTTGGTTAAGAATTAATTTCCTTTACTGAAAATATAACTACTACATTTTTGATTAAAAATTAATATTTCAATTCGAAAGTTAATCTTTTCTTGATCAAAATTCGTGTATCTTGTTGGAAATGTGCCTTTTTGGTAAAAAATTCGTCTTTTTGGCACAAAGTTATTCTTCTTGATTAAAAATTTATTCTTTTGACAAGGCTCAACCAAAAAAAATAGTTGAAACGACGCATTTTCCTTGTTGCTTTTACTGAGATGAACCTTCTCATTCCAACTAGGGCCGAAATTGAAGGTATAGGCATCTAGCTGTTCATTAAACAGCTTGAACAGGCTTGATTTGTACCTGCAAAAATATTTTTTTTCGGTCCAGTTTTTTTATATTGATACAGAATAAAAATTCTGAAAAGAGTATATAGATATAGAAAGGTTTGTTCATTGGCCATATTCAACTTTCCATTCTGAAGAATCTACTCGTACACCATAGCTCAAAAAGGTTGAAACACAAAATTTTAAACTCTCTCTTTCTAATTAAATATTCATTATGATATGACTCCATATAGATGTGAAACAAAAGAACTGTTAACGGGAATATCAATGAAATGATTTGAAAATAAATAATTACAACCGATCACAACTTTTCCTTGTGTTATACATTTTTTTCCATTTTAGACCATGTTACAACTTTTTATAATGACAGGAAACGTCACTTTTCATGCGCATTTGAAATTTTCAACGACGAAGTTCAATTTTTATTGAAAAGGAGTAATTTTCATTAGAAAAAATTTTTGCTACGTAACAGTTTAATTTTCTACCAAATATTCGAATTTGCTACTATACCGTTGAATTTTTAAACCAAAAAGGCGAAACTTTCAACAAGAAAGTTGAATTTTTTAGCCAAAAATATAAATTTTAACAGAAAAGTTATTTTTTCATCAAACAGTCGAATTCGAAACCAAATAGATAATTTTCTATAAAAAAAATTATTCTTTGATAAAAATGAAAAATTTACATTAAAGCAGTTTAATTTTCAACAACAAATTTGCATTTTTAATTTTAAAAATTGAAGGGTTGAAAACTTTTTTCTAAAATGCGTTTTTCACATTTTTGTGCACTTTAATATGGACCAATATAACCCAATGCTTGAAATTACGAAAATGTGTATATTTTTTTAATCCATTTTCAAAGTCGGCTCATTGCCGAAGACGTATTTCTGAAATGGGAGCGTTTTTCCCTCACCGTGCAAAATTTCAGAAATGACTGTTAGAAACTATAGACGTTCCACCCTTCAATTGGTTTTCTACCAAAAAAGATTAACTTTCAACAAAATAAACAAATTTCTAACAAAATAATTAAGTTTTCAATCAAAGAAATTAAATTGTAACTTAAATGACGATGCTCCAACTAAAAATATGAACTTTCAACAAAAAAGTTTAAATTGAGACAAAATAGTTGAATTCTAGAGACAAAATACAAACTTTCTACGAACCAGTTTAAGCTACTGCCCAGAAGTGAAAATTATGAAAAAAATTGCATATTCAACCAAAAAAATTAAATTTTCATCCGGAGAGCTGCATTTTCAACCAAATAAGATAAAATGTTATGCTTCGTCTGAGCATGCCATCGAAAAGTGGCTCTTGAATGAACATCTAATATATTGTAAGATGGCTAAAGGTATGATACACTCTGCGAAGATAATCAAAGAAGCTTGTTCAGGAAGGTGAAGTCTAAAAAGCTCTTAGAAATTGAAATAGAACAGGTGAACATAGTAGTTGAAATGCTCACAGCCTATTGCCGTTTAAAGAAGCACCTGTCTAACATGAAGATCGACAACAATCCTCGATTTCGAAAGTGCGGCTTTCACAAGAAGACAGCACATCCCATCTTCTGCGAGTTCAATGTGCTCGTAAAACTCAGAGTGACGCCAACCGGCCTTGTCAGAGAAGAAAAAATTCAAGATTACAGTACAATGGGTTACATTAGATAACCTCAGTGCTATGAGACACAGATAACCCTGCTCATCTGTGATAATAATAATGATTATTATTATAATGATAGCTGCTCGGACTTCACTTCAGATGTTCGGGGTTTGATTCCGGAGCCGGTAACTCTGGAAATTTCTGGCTGTACTTTTACAGAGGTTCTATTAATTCTAATATCACCTTAAGCTGCTTCCAAGATTTTTTGACCTTCCTTCACTTTTTTCTTGAACGCCAGTTGGAAGAATGTTTGTGCTGTTTTAAAGAAAGCAGCATGAGTGTAAACTAAATTATTTTATAATTTTTGTGAACTTCAAATTCAATGAATTCTTGCATATTCATAAATTTTAATTATTGTGAATTTAATTTGAATTTTTTTGAGGTCTTGCAAAGTCTATTCTCTTGAATTATTTTAAATTAAAAAAGAGAACCTTCACATTGCTAATGCATATCAGTCACTTTTTGTCATTTTGTGGGTTATGAACCAAAAATGGAATACTTGAATTTTCAGTCGAAAGAGGAATTCTCATACAAATATGTATATATAATACAGAAAATGGAAGTTTAATTTGCAGTTAAAAAAATTAATTTTCCAGAAAAAAAAAAGAAATTTTCAGCAAAAGTTATAAATTTGCAACCAAAATGATGAATCTTCAAATGGAATTAAATTTTAAACCAAAAAGATAAATTTTCAAACAAGATTAATTTTCTACTAAAAAAGACGAATTTTCAACAAAATACATGAATTTTCAAAGAGAATGATGAATCTTCAACTGGAATAGTTGAATTTTAAACCAGAAACATGCATTTTCAAACAAGATTAATTTTCTTCCAAAAAAGACGATTTTTCAACCAAACTTATGAATTTTCCACTGAAATGATCAATCTTCATCTGGAATATGTAATTGAATTTTAAATAAAAAAGACAAATTTTCAACAAAAAATGGAATAGTGAAATTTTCAGTTAGAACAAATTTTCAACCAAATTTATGAATTTTCAACTACAATGATGAATCTTCAACTGGAATAGTTGAATTTTAAAACAAAAAGGTAATTTTTTAAACAAGAATATTAATTTTCAAACAAGAAGATTAATTTTCTACCAAAAAAGACGATTTTTCAACAAAGTACATGCATTTTCAATGAAATATTCAAATTTTAAACAAAAAGGGTTACTTTTGTAAAAAAAAGGTTGATTTTTCATCAAAATAGATTAACTTTTAACCAAATAGTTAAATTTTCATGTGAAATTAAGCATCTCGAACCAAAAATTGAATTTTTAACAGAGTAATGCAACCTTCAACAAAATAGTTCAATTTCCATCCAATAGTTTTGATAATTTTTAACCATATAGTAGAATTTGATACCAAAATGAAATAATTCTCAACGAAAAGTATAAAAGTATACTTTTTAAAAAAAAAGAATGAAGTTTTGATTTTTTAAATTAAAACAATATGATTGTATGAAAATGGGCCACATCGCCTCCAAAATCATGACGTATTTACAAAACTTTAAAAGCTTCTAAATGGAAAAACAAGAATTATTTATAAATTTAATCTCTGTAGCCTTACGTATCTGGGTCAAAAATTTATCTCTTCGTTTAAAAATGTAAATATTGTGTTTAGTTTTTTGTTCATTCCTTTTTAAGGTTTATTTTTACTATCTTAACTTCAATTTAACTTCAAATCATTTTAGGATGAAATATCAACTATTACATTTCTCGCATAGAATAGAACTACTTGGTTTAAAGTTAAACTACTTTGTAAAAAAATATTTTTGTTGTTGAGGATTCACAATTTTTATTTGTAAATTCAATAATTTGGTTGTAAATTAACATTTTCTTAAAAATTCAGATATTCAAGTTTGCAGTTCAACTTCTCTGTAAAAATTCCTCTTTTTGACTCAAATTGTATAATTTGGTGGACAATTCATGTATTTTGTTGAAAATTCGCTTAAAATTACTTTAATTATTCATGTATATTTTTGGTAAAAAGTCCTTAATTGAAAATAAATTGAAAGTTGAACTACTTTGTTAACAATTCATTTTATTTGTAAGAGTTACCTTTTTGGTTGAGAATTTAAGTAGTTTTTTGAAAATTGTTTTTTCAGTTTAAAAATTAATTTTTTATCTGAAAATTTATCTATTCCATTTTTCGTTAAAAATGTATCCTTCATATGTTGAAAAATGAACAATTTAATAGTTGGATTTTAAACCACGGAAGAGATGAATGAATTTTTAACTAAAATTGTGGAATATTCAACTGAATTGTTTAAATTATTAGTTGAAAAAATTGAATTAATAAAATATAATCTTAAAAAAATAAATTTTTGACAAAGGAGTTCAAGTTTCAATCAATTAATTGAATTTTCAACCAAAATCATTAATTTTCTTCCGAAAGAGACGAATTTTCGACTAAAAACTTAAATTTTTTAATAAAAAAGATAAATTTTTAACTGAATAGATACATTTTCGAATGAAAAATACGTTTTTAATAAAAAATTGAATAGTTGAATATCCAATTTGAAAAATTCATTTTACAACAAACAAAAAACGAATTTTCATGAAAATAGTTAAATTTTCAACTGAAGTGATAAATTTTAAACTAAAATGGTAAATCTTTAACTGGAATAGTTGAATTTTCAAGCGCAGAAGAGATGAATTTTCAACTAAAATTGTGGAATATTCAACTTTATTGCTTAAATTTTGGTTAAAAAAAATTAATTTGTAACAACAACAAAAAAATAAATTTTCAATGAAGTACATACATTTTTAGTTGAAAAGTTTAATTAAAAAAAATAGAATCTTGAAAAAAATGAATTTTTAACAAAGGAGTTTAAGTTTCAATCAAGTTATTGAATTTTCAACCAAAATAATTAATTTTCTACTAAAAAAAGCGAATTTTTAAATAAAAAAGATGAATTTTCAACCAACGAGGTAAATTTTCAACCAAAAATAGAATAGTTAAATATCCAGTTAGAACATTAATTTTACAACAACAACAAAAATTTTCATCAAAATAGTTAAATTTTGAACCAAAGTGATGAATTTTAAACACAAATTCACAAAAATTTCAAAGATTTCAAGGATTCTAAATATTTTACAAAAATTTCAAAAGGTTTCACAGAAATTTAAAGATTTCACAAAGATTTTAAATACTTTGGAACATTTCAAAGAATTCAGCAAGATTTCAAAGATTTCAAGGATTTTGAAGATTTCAAGCATTTCAAATTATTCACAAAAAAGTTGAAAGACTTCACAGAAATTTGAAGATTTCACAAAGCTTTTAAATACTTCAGAAGATTTTAACGAATTCACAAAGATATAAAAGAATTCAAGGATTTTAAACATGTTACAAAAATTTTCAAAGATTATGCAGAAATTTCAAGATTTCACAAAGATTTCGAAGATTTCAAGGTTTTCAAGGATTTCAAGGATTTCAAATATTTTGAAAGATTATACAGACATTTCAAGATTTCACAAAGATTTTAAATACTTTGGAAAATTTCAAAGAATTCATCAAGATTTCAAAGATTTCAAGGATTTTGAAGATTTCAAGCATTTCAAATAATCCACAAAAATGTAGAAAGACTTCACAGAAATTTGAAGATTTCACCAAGCTTTAAAATACTTCAGAAGATTTTAACGAATTCAACAAGATTTCAATGATTTCAAGGATTTCAAATATTTTACAAAAAGTTTAAAAGTGTCCGCAGAAATTTCAAGATTTCACAAAGATTTCGAAGATTTCAAGGTTACAAGGATTTCAAATTTTTTGAAAGATTTTACAGAAATTTCAAGATTTCACAAAGATTTTAAATTCTTCAGAAAATTTCAACAAATTCACAAAAATTTCAAAGATTTCAAGGATTCTAAATATTTTACAAAAATTTCAAAAGGTTTCACAGAAATTTTATTCGTAGCTTTTCAGTATATGGATATTAAAAGGCCCATTTGAAACCTAATTTTTGAAAAATTTTAAAAATGAATTTTTATTGATAAAACAAATAGTACCTGAGTAAATTAGGTTTAAAATAATGCCTTAAAAATTCGCCTTCTATGGTAGGGAAATTATTTTCTTGTTTTTTTCTTTCTGGTCGAAAATTAATTTCTTTTTACAGAAAATTCATCTATGCACTTTTAGATTGTAAATTTTGTTTCCTCAATTAAAAATTTAACTATTTGGTTGAAAATTGATATATTTGGATGAGAATTTGTCTTTTTCGGTAGAAAATCGGTCAATTTTGTAGAATATTCAACAATTTCGTTGAGGCATCATTTTTATCATTAAAGATTTTTCATTTTCGTTGAATTTTTCTCTCCGGTTGAGAATTTAACTATTCTGTTGAAAAATCGTTGTGTTTTAGTTGAAAATTTATCACTTGACTGAAAATTCAATTATTCCAGTTGAAGTTTCATTATTTTACTTGAAAATTCATCTCTTTGGTAGAAAAACAATCTGTTTGATAACAAGGTAATTTTTTTTTCAAATTGAAATTCAAATATTCAGTTTTTAGATAAAAATTTATCTTTTTCTGTAAAAATTAATCTTATCAGTTACTAAGATAATGTAGACGTCAATTTTTTTATGAACATTTAAAATATGTTTTGTTTGACATATGAAGTAATATATTCCTCGTTGAGACATTTTTTTCGTCAACAATTAATATACTTTCTTGAAAATTTAACAATTGTGTGAAAAGTAATTTTTTTCATTTAAAATACTTCATTGTATGGGATAGTTCATCAGTTAGGTTGACGATTTGATTATCCATTTTAATATCTATAAAATCTTTGTGAAATCTTCGAAATCTTTAAGATCTTTGTGAAACCTTTAAAATATTTCTTAAAAATATTTGTAATCCATTGTGAAATCCTTGCAAAATCTTGTTAAATATTTAAAATATTTGTGAAATCTTTAAAATCTTTTAAAATCGTTTGAAATCTTTAAGAATCTTTCGAAATATTTTACAATCTTTGAAATCCTTGTGAAATCGTTTTTAATTCTCTGAAATTAAATAAAAATATTTTTAATCCATTGTGAAATCTTTGTCAAATATTTTAAAATCTTGAGGAATCTTTTGAAATATTTTACAATCTTTGAAATCCTTGTGAAATCGTTTTTAATTCTCTGAAATTTAATAAAAATATTTTAAATACATTGTGAAATCTTTGTAAAATCTTTTCAAATATTTGAAATATTTGTGAAATCTTTCAAATCTTTTGAAATCTTGAGGAATCTTTTGAAATATTTTCCAATCTTTTAAATCCTTGTGAAATCGTTTTTAATTCTCTGAAATTCCTCTGAAACCTTTTAAAATATATGAATTCTTTAAAATCCTTGTAAAAACTTTGAAATACTTGATAAATCTTGTTTAATTCTCTGAAATCCCTATGAAATCTTTCTTAAATTTTTGAAATCCTTGTGAAATCCTGTTGAAATCTTTTTAACTATTTTTAAATATTTGTTAAATTTTTTTTATCATTTTAAATCTTTGTGCAATCCTTAGGAATCTTCAGAAATCTCTGAAATCTCAGCGAAATCGTTTTTACTTCTTTGAAATCCCAGTGAAACCTTTTAATATATATAAAATCTTTGTGAAATCTTCAAAATCATTAAGATCTTTTTGCTCAAAGATTTCACGAAGGTTTAAAATATTTCGCAAATATTTCAAATATTTAGCACAGATTTCGGATAAATTTACAAGATTTCACGAATTTCTAAAATATTAGCAAATATTTCAAAAGTATTATAAATATTTCGCAAAGATTTCCAAAGTTTTCACAAAGATTTCAAAGATTTCACAAAGTATTTTTTATTTTTTCATAAATATTTCGGATGGATTTCAAAGATTTCAATAATTTCTCAAAGCTTTCACGAAGGTTTAAAATATTTCACAAATATTATCACATATTTTTAAAATATTTAAAATATTTCGCAATGATTTCCAAAGGTTTCACAAAGATTTCACTAATATTTCAATGATTTCCCAAAAATTTCACAAAGATTTTGCAAAGAATTCGGATAGATTTAAAATATTACAATCATTTCTCAAAGATTTCACGTAGGTTTAAAATATTTCGCAAATATTTCAAATATTTAACACAGATTTCGGATAAATTTACAAGATTTCACAAATTTCTAAAATATTACCAAATATTTCAAAAGTATTATAAATATTTTGCAAACATTTCCAAAGGCTTCACAAAGATTTCACTGATTTCCCAAAGATTTCGAAAAGATTTCAAAGATTTCACAATGACTTTGATTATTTCACAAATATTATCAAATATTTTTAAAATATTAAAAATATTTCGCAAAGATTTTCCAAGGTTTCACAAAGATTTCACTAATATTTCAATGATTTTCCAAATATTTCGCAAAGATTTCAAAGATTTCACAAAGTATTTTTTATTTTTTCATACAGATTTTAGATAGATTTCAAAGATTTCAATAATTTCTCAACGATTTCAGGAAGGTTTAAAATTCTCACTCTTCTATTTCCCCCTTTTCTCACTTCTCCAGCTGATATTTTCTTTCCCCCCTTTTCCTTCCTTAGCCTTCACTTCCCTATACCTACTTACTCTCACTACACTTCCCATAGCTTCCCTTACTACCCCCTGTCACTTCCAATAATTGCCTCCACTTCCCTAGCCCTTATTTACTGTGATTCTCCTCCCATCATTTTCCCTCCTTCCTATCCCCTTATTTTCCCTCATTTCACGCACTTCCTCTCCCCTTATTTTCCCAGCTTCCCCTACTTCCCGTTTCCTCATTTTCCCTAAATTTTCCGACTTATTCCTCCTCCACTTACCCCTCTACTTAGTTCCCCAGCTAACATTCCCTTTTTCCTATTTTCCTTCCTTAGCCTTTACTTTTCTCTACCTACTTACTCTCACTACCCTAGTAGCCTTTCCATCACTTCCTTTTTACTACCCTACGTCACTTCCTGTAATTTCTTCTACTTCTCCACCCGTCACTTTTTGTGATTTCTTTCCCCTCAATTATCATACGTCCTCTTTTCTCATTTCCCCTACCTTCTACTTCCCTCATTTCCCCTAACTTCCTCAACTTCTTCCTCCTCTACTTCCCCCTTTCCTCGCTTCCTGAGCTAACATTCCCTTTCCTCATTTTCCTTCCTCAGCCTTCACTTTCCTCTACCTGCTTACGCTCACTATCCTACTAGCATTCCCATCACTCCTTTTATTACCCGCCGTCACTTCCTATAATTTCCTCTTCTTCTCCACCCCGCACTTCCTCTGATTCTCCTCCCCTCATTCTCCCTAATTCTCATCCCCTCATTTTGCATACTTCATCTCCCCTCATTTTCCCTACTTCCTCTACTCGGTACATATTTCCATTCAGCCGAGGGCAGCTCGGTTTGAATAAAGGAAACGCGATTCGCAACGAAAGTTTTCCAGTAGCACGGATGCTTTCGTAGCCAAGAAAGGACGATTCGAATTTTGGAACAGGCATGAACAGATACAGCCTTGAAGTAAGATAAGTCCCTTAGTTAACACATTAATTTCACAAGAAGAGTAGCAGCACTTAATTCGATATTCGGGATGTTCATGGTTTTTACAGGGCTAACTTTAGTTTTCGCTATCAGGAGTGAGGCCTTATAAGAACCTTCGTCGCTTGGAAGTCTGAGGTATACAAAAGCAGCATACGCACGAGAAGAGGCATCGGCGAACCCGTGAATTTGATTTTCAGGCTCTGGAGATCCTTCTATCCAGCGACTGATAGAAACAGTTTAAATCGATGCAATGAGTTGCGATAATTATTCCATCGTCCAATAATTTCTTCGGGTAAAGGCGATTCCCAGTCACATTTGAAGATCCAGAGATCTTGAATCAAGATTTTCGCAGTGACTGTGATGGGAGCAGGCCAGCTGAGAGGTTCGAACAATTGACAAATTCTTGACAGGATAGATCGTTTGGTGGGGTTTTCGAGGGCAGGTTTCAGGTCGGTAAGGCTAACTCAGAAAGCGTCCGTCGCTGGATTCCAACGCAAGCCCAGAGTCTTAACTGATTCGTTTGGAACAATTTGCTTATCAATTTCATTCAATTGAACACGACGCAGCAAAAGCTAAGATTGGTTTGCTGCCCATTTATCCACCTCGATTCCGGCCAAATGTAGAAGTTCGCATTATTCATTTTGCTTTTTTATCGCAAACTCAAGATTGTCTGCTTCAGCCAAAATGATGATAACATTAAAAGTTTCCAGCGGTTTGGAACTAACTTTAAAGCAGAGAGTACAATTTGAGCTGAGTTATTTTTTCAAATTTCTCTTGGCTTTGAATAATTTAAATTTGGTAGAATTCAGTATAGAATCGTATAAAATTGACTAAAATTCACTAAAATGAACTAAAATTCAGATCAATTCTGTAACTAATTCAAAGATTATAAAGGAATTAAAAAGTTGTTTAAAGATTTCAAGCATTTTCTAAAGATCTCAACAGATTTCAAATATTTTTATTGATTCAAAAATATTTCTCCATATTATAAGGGATTTCAATGAAATTTCAAGCAATCATGAAGATATCAAGAGAATTAACTTTCGGTGAACAAATAATAGGAAATTCCTTTCTTCGATCTCAGTTTTTTGTGTCACTTAATTTATTTTTTGAAGTTTCTGTTCAAATGCTACATTCTATCAATAATAATATAATAAAAATAATAATTCATAACAACACATTATCTTTTATTTCATTATTATTCTATAAATCACTTAAAATTGGTCAAATGCCCTAAAATCTCTGAAATGCTTGAAGTTTATTTGAAATCCCTTAAATCTCGTGACATTCTTTGAAACTCCTTAAAATCTTTGGAAAATTTAGAAAATTCTTTCATATCCCTGAAAATTTTCGAAATCTCTTAAAATTTTTTCATATTTTGTAAAATAACTCAAAATCTATTAAATCCTTCGACAATTCTTTGATTCCTTAATAAACCTTTAAATAATTGAAATCCCTAAGAAATTTGTAAATTAAAATTTATTTTATTCACGAAATTTCTTAGAGAGTCGTCGACATCCCCTCAAATTCACTGAAATCTTTTGAGCTTCCTTTGACTAATTTTTTTTTTTATTCATAGCGAAGCTATCCTCTCATACAGACTAAATCCTTTTTTATAACATAAAAGAAATTTTTCGAAAAAAACATTTTTTTTTTAAATATACATAATTTAATGACTTAAGGAAGACGAAAAAAATTCTTTTGTGAAAAAGTCACGAACTTGTAACTAGGCCTCGGATTCGAAATAAAAAAATGAGAAATGAGTTTAGCTACTTCAGAACATAAAAGAATGTATCCCTCATATTACTAGAAATCTAAAAAATGCAAAGCAAGTCAAAATTTCCTTTCTGAGAAAATTCACTCTAAATTTTTGTTTGAAAAATATACGCCATTTTAGAAATGCCAAAAAACTAATTTCTATAAGAAATTGAAAAAGGGCCCTAGAAGATTTCACGAAGAAAAATAAGTTCTGTCAATTTGTTCCCATGACACAACCGATTTTTACTGAAAATCGGTATTCATAATAAAAAATCATTGAATTTCAAAAAAGATAAGAAATGTTTGAAACACTTGAACATTTTCCATTTAGATGTACTTTTTGTTGAGTTTATAGATTTCAAATAAAAATTTCACCTTGTTCATATAAGACAAAATTGTAATAGATTTCAATAGGGTTAGAAAGTTTTTTAAAAAAGGTTACATTTAGTTTATATCAAGAAATTTTTTTTTCAATTTGTAATATAACACTACTAATTTTTGTAACCAAAAGTTGGGAACTCTCATGAGATCATTTTTGTCTCCTATTTCAGCTAAAATTGTCACGGAGGATTTAAAAAATGAAGTTTTCCAAAAAATTGATTTTAATTTTGATTTTAATGCAAGATATGTTGATGATTCAGAACTCAGCCAACAGCGTGGCTGCCGTCCTCTTCCTATGAAGAGGGCTTTGGGGTCACGCTTAGGCTCACAAGGGGACACAACGGGATTACCCAAGCGTCAGGGGCCATTACGGTCTCAACCCAAACTAATAATAATAATAAATTTTAAGAATTTCATTTATATTTCTAATAACTATTTAGATACAGATACAAGATACAAGACGTTTCGGAATGAGACCGATTCCCCCATCAGATTATCTATTATGAAATATAAATAATTATAAACATATTATGTAAGAAAATATATACAAAACATAATGGTAAAATTGATAGAATGGTAAATTATGATACCTTTAAAATTTCGCAGATAGTTAGTTAGTATTTTGGAACCATAAACGGATAGATGAAATCGAAAATTTTTTTCTCAAAAGATGTATTAAAATAGTCATTCTTAATAAAATAGAATGCTTATTTTTGAAAATAATTGAGATCTGTAATATATAAATTATACAAAAATGAAATGAAATATGTATTTATGAGAATGTATGCTAAGTTAGTAAGTATATAAATAAGTTTCTGATGAATTGTAAATTTATCTTTTGTGATGATGAAGTATGTAGAATTTAAATAATACCTTGATTATTCGAAGTTGAAAAATTTATATAATGGATATGTTAAAAATTAAAAAATCAAATATTAAATTTATAGGAATGATACCTCGAAAGGTATGAAAATCGAAGTGGTATATAAATTAACAGATGATCGTAGGTAGAAATAATCAGACGCGAGATAGAAGTGGACTTAAAATGATGAATCTAAGGTCATGTTATATGATTCGTTGAAGAAATCTGAATCAGTTACTTTGTTGAGACAGTTTTCGCCTGGTCCCAAAATGAAGGTCAAGTTCGTTAACCAGATATTTCCGACCAAAATTCAAAAAGTGAGCACATTTTGAAAATTCTTGAGACCACTTTTTTTCAAAATTTGAAAATTATATGTACGGTTATCAGTAGTACTCCAAAAGACAAACAATTTATCGAAGTGAAATTTCTCGATAAAATGGACATTATCAGAGTTATAGCATTTTCAAAATCTCAAAAAACAAAAGAAAATTAATATTTCAAGCCAAAAAACGCATGACATGAAAAAAAGTCAAGACGAAAAAAATGTTTCTTTTCGAAAGCCCTACAAGATTATCATAACAACTTTTCGAATTTTTTCGAAAAATCGAAAATCCAGATTTTGATCGCACAAAAAAAATCATGAAAAATTAAAAATTCCATTTTGCGGCCAAACTATGCAAGACACAAAAAAAAAGATGAAGATACAAAAATCGTGCAACCAAAAAAGGTCTACAAATTATTATTAATCACTTTTTGATAGGACGCGTAGTTGTTGTCTTATTCGTGAAAAATAACACTGAAAATAAAAAATTGGATGTTTTGGAAGACGATACAAGGAAAGGAAAAAAATAATATCTAAACTTGTTCACTCAAAGTGGATTTACAAATTTGTTATTTATCATTATCAGAAAAGGCGAGTATATTTTTCAATCGTGAAAAATAAACATAAAAATATAGAAATTAAATTTTTTTAAATGGCACAAGAGACGAAAAAAAATGAAAAGACAAAAACTGTTCAACCAAAAAAGATCTACAAATTTTCTCTTGCTATAAAAATACATCAAAAATTAAAAATTGACTTTTTGGAAAAACGACACAAGCTGCAATAACTTTTTATTGATTTAAGGAAAGCAAACGTTAGCTAATACGGCATCGACTGATCCTTCATATTTCTACCGAAGATACCGTGCATCCTCTTGTTGAATAGCTGTTCTCAAAAGTTGTTCTCTTGTATTTTCTTGATCCAAGTCTTTAGGTCCAGGTATGTAAAGGTCTCTGGAGCGTCAAGGTCTTACATAGCGCTTCTGTCAGAGAGCTTAAAGTCTCAGGGGATGCCATGATCCTAGCTTGAAATTAACCTTGTCGCGTTTCTCTAACCCAAACTCTATTCCAATATCCCTAATGTACTTGTCGATAATCCCTAGAGCTAGGTCTAGTCGCTCGTTATTTTAGGCATAGATCTTTAGATAATAATCTATGTTAAATACATCAGTGACCATATGCTTTCGATATCCGGGTTTGCCGCAGAAGTACCCTTGGGAATAGCGAGCGACGTATCTCTAGAGACATAATGCGGCCCGAAGAGTGCCTTTCTACCATATATGTCGTTCTTACGATTTTAGCCGCCACTTTGTCCTGCCAAACGTTTCGAGGCAGATAAAGTCAATTTTCGAAAACAAGAACTGCCAATTTTTTTTAAAGTATGATTTCTGGACAGCAATGCCCATTGCTGACTCAAGGTTTGACATTGTTCTTAAAGATTTTGAGGAACAAACTATATTGGTATTCGAATTCTCGGCTCCGGCAGACCTCAACATCACTGTCAGGGAGAAGAAATAGGAGAAAAATATCAATACCTCAAAAGAGAACTGCAGTGACTTCACCCAAAATATTTGAATAAAATAATAATTGTTATTGTAATCGGTGCTCTCAGTGGTGGAAAAATATCACTGTTTCGTAATCTTAAGGCCATATATGGATATCAGTACTTGCGAAATAGCGCAATTTAATTTTTTGGTGGAGCGCATTGAAGTCCTCCGGAATGAGCCAAGAATAATTAAAAAATAGGTATTTGTGATACAATTGCGCAAAATAGGTGATTGTGTGCGAGTGTGAAATTTGCAGCATAAGCCGGAGGCTCGAGCCGCAGCCGAATGATGCAATCACACGAGTTAGCAATCACCTATTCGCACGTGTATCACATGCTATTTTTTGCAACGCCCGTCCGAAAAAGTTGTGTTAGGAGGAGTTAACGAAAAATATTAATTTTATATTGCATAGAGTGGAGTTAAGACCCCCTCCCGACCTTCTGCTGCCCAAAACGAAAAAATTAGTCAAAGTAGGCGCCGAGCGTCTACAAGGAATGGTTTCGTAGCCTATCAAGACGTTAATTTAAGTCTTAACAGAATCTTGAAAGAAAAGATTTTTAAATTTTGTGAACAAATTTTTTTGAATAAAAATTAAAAAAAGAAATTTGGTAAAAAAAATTGTGTGAAAAAAAATTTAGCGCATATGCCTTTTTGCTGTGTCAAATGTTGGCGCTTATGCCTTTTTGTACGACGGACCAAAACGGCTACGCAGCCCTAAAAACAAAACTTCAATCATTATAATATTTGTTCAAGTTAAATCTAAATTTATTTTAAAAAGACACCAACACCCATGTTCAAAGCTACCTATGCCAGAGTCTAAAGTGCCTCATCTCGAAAGTGCGCATGTGCAGTTCTTTCATCATTGCCTAAAGTAAACCATCTTCAAACTGCGCATGCGCGAAAATTGTTTTGCACATAGTGTGCACATAGTGTGCACATAGGGTGTTGCAAAATATTAATTAGGACTTTTTGGAGAATACTTATTGCACATTCCAAGGAAAATTTTATAAACAGACATATGGCGTACCTATGGGTTCACCTATTTCTGCCGCAGTATCTCATTTGGTTATGGAATCCTTAGAACATTATATTGTCTCTCAAAATCAAAATCTCTCTTGATAGTTTTTCTATCGGTATGTCGACGACATTTTGGCTTGTTTATCTCGCAATCAAATTGAAATTTTTAAAGACCTGTTTAATACATGCCACAAAAGATTACAATTCACGAACGAGTATGAACAAAAGAAGGGTATTTCCTTCTTAGATGTGCAAATCTCCAATTTTATGGTAAAATTTACACTAACTGGTTCCGTAAACCTACGTGGTTAAGCAGATACACTAATTTCTATTCTATTACTTATCCTCCTTATAAAATCAGTATTATCAACAATTCAGCTGACAGAGCCGTTCAACTTTCCCGTGTCTTTTTCCACCAGAAAAAATTTAGAAATCGTTTTTCACACACTTGAAATCAATGGGTTTCTAGAAAAACTTGTAAATAAACTAATAGAACAACGAGCTAACAAAATTCTTACTTCTCGCCATAGTCACGACGAATTAAACAGCGATCATTCGATTGTTCTACCTTACAATCCACAAATGTCCAGAATTCTTCAAAAATTATAATTATAATATGATATTGAAATAATATTCAAACCTGTTAAAGATCCTTTCAATTTGTTTAGAACACAAAAAAGATCCAATTCCAAAAAGTAAAGTTAATAATGCAGTCTATAAATTAACATGTTTGGATTGTGAGCAATGTTATATCGGTGAAACCAAACGTTATATTGATGTAAGATTAAGGGAACACATGAGAGAACGTGAGAACAATTTTGAAAAACACATGATATAATAATTACGAAGCTGACTGAATTGATTTTTTAGAAAGAAATGTAGGGTAGATCGAGGCAAATCCGACACTTTTTTTTTTAAAGATTTTTCAATAATAAAATTTGATTTTTCTGCAAAACGAAGTATATATAGTGAAACAATATATCTTCTATCTTAGCTACAAAGCCCTTTTTTTATCGCTGATGAATTTTTTTTGGGAGACAGTTTTTTGGTAGAATAAGTGAAAGGTACCTATCATGAGACCAGTTTTGAGGGGGTTTTGAGATTTTCATTAATTTTGGAATGATAGTAGAATATGTTTGCAAAATGTTCATATCAATAAATGGACTGATCTTTTCTGAATGCGAAACGCCTACTAAAATTTGATTCAGTCAAAGCAAAGTTATTATGTTTATGAAAAAGCGGTACAAACCATATTTACCTATAAACTATTATGAAACAATTTTTGGACTCTTTTGCCGATGGTCCATAATGCATGTCCCTATTATGGAACAGCAAAGAAATGTGTTTTTTTATATTAAAATGGACTATATTATATTATTTTCTAAATTAAATCGTACAAGATAGTACAATGAACTTTTATTTCAATCGTTCATAGAGATAAATAAATTAAATAATAGTTTTCGTTAAAATTGACAAACCTAACCTATAAGGGATAGTTTTCTTGAACGAAGTGGATTAAATTTTATTGTTTGCTCAAAAATTTTTGTTATAGGGAATGAATTTGTATTTAAGTGCATGAAAAAAAAGAAATAAACCAAGAAAGATCAAGTCAAAACTTAAGAAACTTGGTCAAAGTGGAGTGTAAATGAAAAATTAGGCTGAGTCAAAACGGATAATTTTTAGTTAAAAATTCACTCATTTTATTGAAAACTTGTCTTTTTTAGTCAAAAATTTAATTGTTTTGCTATAAAATGCATATTTTTGTCCGGTAATACTTTTTTTATTGAAAATTGAAACTTTTTTTGGATGAAATATCAACTATTATATAATATAATAATATAATATTCATCATTTTGGTTGAAAATTTATGTGTTTGGTTAAACATTCTTTTCTTTTTGTTTGAAGTTAATTATTTTACCTAAAAATGTAATAATAAAATTTTACATTAATTAATATTTAATTTTTGTCAGTCCTATTATGCAGAAGAATGTGACATTTTTTGTCACGGTCCTTCAACTAAAACTCAATTCTTAATAATTTGTGCGAATTTGCCAACATTTCTTCCTTCGAGTTTTTCAAATGACCCAATCGGCATTGAGCAAAAGCGACAACAATATTTTCGAGATTTTTGTGCCACACCTGTTTTTTAGAGAAAGATTATAAAAAATCGAGATGGTCAAAAATAGTATGGAATGGAGGTGTCAAAATCATTACTAGTTCTATTTAAATTATTCATTAATTATTTTCATAGATGCGCGATAAGAAATAATAGCTTTATTTTCACATACGAAACATGGTTGTGATAAGAAAATTTCGTTGATTAGACTGATAACTAAAATTCAAACATCTCGCTACGAAAAACTGAAGGCATATGTAATAATTGCGATAGGAATGATAGTATAGAACATGTGTTGTAATAAGGTACCAGAACAACATTAGATAAACCTTTCACTGAATTCTTCGTTAATAGAGTAATCAGTTTTTTCTCATCCAGAAAATATGAAGACCCTTTGTCAAACATGAGAGTGCAGCCACTCAAACGAACTGCTGTTGTCGATCCTAGTCAGCGGGAGTCATTTGTACATAATGAGCACTAAAATGCCGAGTACAACTTTTTTCAAATTTTGCACTCGGTAATTTACAAATAAAATATTCGACATCTGCGAACTATAAAGATTCCAACGATATGTTATTTGACGTAAAAAGTTTAAAATCAAAGAATGTTCAAGTGAATAGGAAATTTTATGGAAAATTGTTGAGTATATTTTACTGAAATCCACTGCGGTAGCTTTAATTCATAGGTACAATATTTCACATAATTTTTGAAACATCGAAAGTTAAAATTTGGCCAGATTAGAAAACTTATTAACTAACATCATGTTATGGTTTAGTTTTCAAATAATCGCATTTTTTGACATTATCCTTGAAATAATTTTGGATGAAATAAAAAAACGAGTTTCAAAATAACTTTAGTTTAGCATCGCTGTACTGGATGCGCAGGAGTGTTTGACAGTAAACAATTATTATCTGGTTAAGTTAATTATTGTTATAAATGAATTAAATTAACAGTCTTCATTATGGATTTGTCGTCTCTAAAGTACATTTTTGAGTTAAAATTACTTGCTTTTATCAACGAAATGATACTTAATCATATGAATTTGTCATTCGATATTTTAAAATAGTTTTATAAAAAACGCCCAATGTGGACATTTAAAGGCAGGGAGAAATAGTATTTTCTCTTAATTTTGTTGAAATTATGTTGTTCATGCTGCTAAATGATGAAAATTTGTAATTCGGTATTTTTTATGAATTTCGTAAACAAATAATATAAACAAACGCCCTGTGTATACATGCAAATTGCGGGCAGAAATCGTTTTTTATGAGGTTGCAGCTGAAATCTATTAGTTTTTTTTACCAAAAAAGGAATAGTTGAATTTTCAGATCAAAAAATTAATTTTCAACAACAACAAAAAATTCATCAAAATATTTAAATTTTCAAAACAAAATTTATTCTTCAGCCAGTAAAATGAATTTTCAACAAAGTAGTTCAACTTTCAACAAAGTAGTCAAATTTTTAACAAAAAGAAGATAAATTTTCGCCAAAAATGGAAGAGTTAAAGTTTAGTTGAATAAAATGCATTTTTAAACAAAAATCGAAAAGTTAAATTTTCAGTTAATATACTTAGTTTCTAACCAAAGAAGAAACCAATTTTCAAAGAAATAGTTCTATCTTCAACCAAAGAAAAAAAAAATTAATTTGACTTTAAGCCAAGTAGTTGAATTTTCAACAAAAAAAAAAGATAAATTTTCACCAAAAATAGAAGAGTTTTTTTTTAATGAATCTCTAACCAGAAAAAAAACGAATTATTAATCAAGTAATTGAATTTTCAACTAAATAGATGAATTTTTTATGAATAACATATGAGTGGATATTTCAATAAAAAAGGTTTTCAATTTCAAATCAAAAACATTTTGATTTAAAAAAAAAGAATAAAAATTTTTGTCCAAATATTTGAATTTTCAACCAAAAGAGATGGATTTTCAACCAACATTTTTCAATAATTCATTTTGTTTATGGTTCTTTGTTTCTTATTTTTCATTTTACCTGTATCGCATTGCTGGCACTCATTTATCTTCTTCTCTTGTTCCTCAGCTGATACATGTGATACATGTACTAGAACTTATAGCTATGTACAAACTCTGGTCGAATTAAGATTACAGTAGTGGTTAGATAGTATTGTTGAAAATTCGTCTATTTGCGTAGAAAATTAATCTCCTTGGTAGAAAATAATTCTTCTTGGTTAAAAATGAGCTATTTGGAAAAAGTTTAACTATTTTCTTTGAATTTAATTATTTTGTTGAAAATTTAATTATTTTGTTAAAAGTTTAATTATTTTGTTGACAATTCAACTATTTCGTTGAAAATTGATCTTGATTGAAAATTCGTCTATTTGGCGTAGAAAATCAATCGTCTTGGTAGAAAATAATTCTTCTTGATTAAAAATGAGCTATTTGGTAAAGGTTTGAAATATTTTGTTAAAAGTTTAATTATTTTGTTGAAAATTCAACTATTTTGTTAAATTCATATTTTTTGGTCGAAAATTGAATTATTTCGTTGAAAATTCATCTTGATTGAAAATTCGTCTATTTACGTAGAAAATTAATCTTCTTGGTAGAAAATAATTCTTCTTGATTAAGAATGAGCTATTTGGTAAAGGGTTGAAATATTTTCTTAAAAGTTTAATTATTTTGTTGAAAATTCAATTATTTTGTAAAGTCATTTTTTTTGGTCGAAAATTCAACTATTTTGTTGAAAATTCATCTTTCTTGATTGAAAATTCGTCTATTTGCGTAGAAAATTAATATTCTCGGTAGAAAATAGTTGCTTAAAATGAGCTAGTTAGTAAAAAGATAAACTACTTTCTCAAAAGTTTAATTTTGTTGAAAAATCAACCATTTTGATAAAGTCATCTTTTTTGGTCGAAAATTCAACTATTTTGTTGAAAATTTATCTTTTCTGGTTGAAAATTCGTCTATTTGCGTAGAAAATTAATCTCCTTGGTAGAAAATAATTCTTCTTGGTTAAAAATGAGCTATTGTTGAAAATTCAACTTTTGACAACTTAATTTTTCATGTTCTCAATTATCAACAGTTCGACTTTCAATTGTTGAAAATTCAACTATTGAAAATTCGTCTTTTGAAAATTCCATTCTAAATTTTCTTTAATTGTCAACAACAATTGAAAATTGAATTTTTAATTTACCTTAGTCATTAACAGTAGGATTTTTAACTGACTGAAATCCAATTGTTAAAAATGTAACTATTGATATTGCATTATCAATTTTCAATTTTCTTGAATTTTTGATAGTTGGATTTTCAACTGTTGAAAATTTAAGTCTGGAAAATTCAACTATTGAAAATTCATCTATTGAAAATTCATTTATTGAAAATTCAATTTTCAAATGTTGAAAATCCAATTTTCCATTTTCTTCCATTTTTAACAGTTCTATTTTCAACTCTTAAAAATTTAATTGTAGAAAATTCAATTCTTGAAAATTTAATTGTTGAAAATTCAACTATTGAAAATTTAATTTTTCATGTTCTCAATTATCAACAGTTCGTCTTTCAATTGTTGAAAATTCAACTGTTGAAAATTCGTCTACTGAAAATTCAGTTTCCAATTTTCAAATGTTGAAAATCCAACAGTTAAAAGCTGTATTTTCAACTGTTGAAAATTGAATAAAATTCAAAACGGAATTTTTAATAGTTGAATTTCCAACAGTTCAAAATTCAAATGTTATAAATTCAACTTTTGAAAATTCCATTCTAAATTTTCTTCAATTGTCAACAAAAATTTAAAATTTAATTTTTAATTTACTTTAGTTATGAATAGAAGAATTTTTAACTGACTGAAATAAAATTGTTAAAAATGCATCTATTGACATTGTGTTGTCAAATCTCCTATTTCAAGCCTAATTTCTTGTTAATTTTTTTCCGTCAGTTCTCTCATCTCCTCAGATTTCTCCTACATACCACCGATCACATAAATTCCCACTATCTCTTTTCTATTATTTTCTGTTATACATTCGTTCTTCACTTTCATCACCATTCCTTCCATTGCTCTGCCTTTTTTATTTTTCCTCTTTGAATTTTGAACCTGACATTTATAACCTCTTGATAATCTTTTCCTTACTCTTTCACATCCCTTTTTATCTAGCCACGTCTCCGTACACCTTCTATCTATATTCTCTCATACTTAACCCATATTCTTCTTCCCTTTTATCTTTACTTTTCCACTATTTTCCTTAACTTATACTTCATATTCTTCTAAACCGATGTCAAATCATGTTCTATTCTCTCCAAGTTCACATATAACACCCTCTTCTTTGTCATCCATTCCCCCTCATGTTCTTATTTCTCTAGTTTCACCAGTAAGATTCTCTCCCGTCTTCGCCCTTCCCTTCCTACACTTCATACTTCTTCTATCTCTACATTAGCATCAATCCTTCATAGTTTACTTTCTTGACCTCCTCTCCCCTTTTATCCTGCTTTTCTTTATATATCCCTATTACTTCTGTCATCATTTTGTGCATTTATTTCAATCTTTTCTTTTCCATTGCATCTATTGACCCAGCTCTGTTTCCTTCTGTCCCCTTATTGTTCTCATCTTTCTCTACAAAACTATGTTTTTCGGGCAGTGATGGGAATATTTTTAGATTTTTCAAGCTTCATTCCATATCTTCCTTATCTTTACTGCTTCCCCGTTAACCTCTCTTCCTTTCGAAGATAGCCTCCATCGATCACACGCTATTCATGTCACTAAAATCGCTGAAACTGATATCATGATTTATATAATCTTTTACATTTTAGCTAAATTCTTCGTTTACACTCAAAATTTATATCGTGTCTACTATAGCCAACCATTTGAAGCTTCGAAAAACGAATATAAATTCTACAAAATATATTGTAGGAATTCGAAAAATTAATTTCATTTTTTCACATTGTCGACAAGTAACATGTTTTATCAAATGGTTTAGAAATTAATGAAAAAAAGTAGTTTTCTTTTGACAAAAGCATCGTGGTATAACGTGAAGTCTTCAATCGATTCCAATCAAACTTGGCGGCTGATTGAACGAACATCGAAAAATAATGTTGTTATATTTTGTTAATGCTTTAGAAACTGACAGATTGAAGAAAACAAAACAAAAAAAAGCTGCCTGCTGCGCGAGCACATTCTCATCGCACACCATATTTCTCGCAATATTTGAAATTCTGAAAATTTGAACGGTGAAAATGACAAGTGATTTTTGTGCCAAAAATCAAAATTTTTAGTAGAAGAATCTATCCAGTCGTTTTGAATGTCTCTTGGTACTTCATCATATGACACTTATTAATAATATATTTAACGTCTTTAAAATGTCTCTATCTTTCAAAATTCTAGTTCCGCTATTGAATATTTCATATTTTCCTAATAAAAGTGTTGATAGTCAACTTTGAATTAATTAAATTTAGATGTATATGTAAAGAAATTTCAAATTAAAAAGCGTAAAATTGTAAAATTAACAAAATTGGATTCATGTTATAACAATATTCTTTTGTATTCATTTTTTATTTTCAATCTGATATCTTAAAATCGGTCCATTTTTAGTTGAAGATTTGAACATATAAATCAAAGAAAAAATTTTCAACCAAATAGTTGAATTTTGAACTAAAAAAATAATCATTTTCAACAGAAAATGGAATAGTAACATTTTTAGTCCTAAATAATTAAATTTCTAGTTAAACAAATTAATGTTTAACCAAACAGATGAATTTTCAACTACAACTATGGAATTTTCAATTGTAAAAAGTAAAATTTTCAGTTCAAAAAATTACTTTCAACAAACAAAACTAACTTTCAAGAACAAAAAAACTTTAATTTCTACCAAAGAAGATGAATTTTCAACTAAAAAAGATTATTTTTCAAAACAAAAAAGGAAAAGTTACATTTTCAGTTTTAAAAAAATATAATTTTCGATCTAAAAAGAAGCAATTTCTCAACAAAACATTTAAATTTTCGGCAAGAAAAATCTTTTTCATCCGAAGAAAAAACAATTTTTCAATCAAATACCTCATATTTCAACCAAAGAAATAAAATTTAAATAAAAAGATGAATTTTCAAGAAAAATCAATTTTCAACAAAAGTTTAACTCTCAACTAAGTAAACAAAAAAAAAATAGATTTTTTTAGAAAATATGTGGATTTTCAAATAAATAGTTGAATTTTCAATTAAAAAAGACAAATTTTCATCCAAATTGTGGAATTTTGAACAACAAAAGATGAATTTTCAACAAAAAATTGGCATTTTTCACAAAGTACGTAATTTTCAAATAACAAGATTATTTTTCTACTAAAAAATACAATTTTCTAACAAAATACATGAATTTTTAATGAAATAGTTGAATTTTTAATTAAAGAAAAAATTTTCAACCAAATAGTTGAATTTTGAACTAAAAAAATAATCATTTTCAACAGAAAATGGAATAGTAAGTCTTTTTTCAAGTTAACTGTTGGAAATATTGAGTGTTTTAAGTGGACCTCTCTGAGATATTCTGGAGAATGTAAAATAATAATAATATATACTTCCTGTCCCCATCAGTTTCCCTACCTCCGTTCCGTTTATTTCTCCTGGCTTTCCCTATTTTCCCTCTACTTCTTTTCCCTCAAGTATCTTATTTCCCCTTTTGTTGTATCCCCTATCCCTTATTCTATCCTTTCCCCACTTTCCCTACACTTATTTTCTCCCACTTCTCCTACTTCCCTCCATGTACCTTTATTTACCCTTCTTCCGGTTTATCAATTCCTCTCACTTCCCCTACTTCTTGCCCTTGTTTCACCTTACTTCCCCTACTTTCCCTCCTATTATTCCCTTCACTTCTACTACTTTCCCTCCCCTCATTTTTCCTCAATTATGTTACTTCCCCTCCCCTTATTTCTCCTATTATCCATCCTTTCCTTTTCCTACTATTATCTACACTTATTTCCTCTTCCTCCCCCTACTTACCCTCATATACCTTTATTTCCCCCTTTTCCTCACCCTCAGCTCCACTCACTTCCCCTACTACCCGCCCTCATTTTCCCTTACTTCCTCTACTTTTCCTTCCCACTATTCTCTACACTTATTTTCTCTCCCTTCCCCTACTTTCCTTCATATACTTTAATTTCCATCTTTTCTTCATCAATCGGCTCCTCTCACTTCCCCCATTTCCCCTTACTTCCTCTTCTTTTCCTTCTAACTATTCTCTACACCTATTTTATCTCCCTTCCCCTACTTCCCCGCATATACCTTCATTTCCATCTTTTCCTCATCAATCAGCTCCTCTCACTTCCCCTACTTCATGCCCTCATCCCACTTCTTCTCGCCTCATTTCTCCTCATTTTTCCTCACTTCTGCTAATTTCCCTCTCCTCATTACCATTAATTCCCCTCCCCTTATTTCCCCTACTCCCTCTCCTCTCATTTCCCCTCACATCCCCTACATTGCCACCCATAACTTCCCCTCATTTTCCCTACACCCCCTCCCCTAATTTGCCATACTTTTCCTCCCATAATTTCTCCTCATTTCCCCTCACTCCTCCTACTTCCTTCCATAATTTCCCCTTACTTCTCTTCCTTGATTAAAAAATACTCACCTGACACTAAAAAAATACAAAATTCGTCCAAAGATAATAGACAACCGTTCTAATTTCCTGTAATTTTCGTTGTAAATTAAAAACAAGATTAAAGGGTGGCAGTAAAAAACTAGACTCTTATTATTTATTATCATACCATTAAGACTCTGGGCAGCGATTAAAAATCGAATTTTCATTTTTTTTTTAATACATTCATGATTCCAAGATATGGGGGAGGATAAAAAATGTTTCGAAAAAATGAAAATTGAAGATCGCGGTATCACAGGACGACAAACATTTTTCGCTAAAAATCCAAAAGAAAAGGAAAACTAAATTAATTAAAACGATGCATTCTCATGTAAAATTGACCGAGGAATCCGAATTTCGTGGTCTTAATTATTTTTAATAAGGTCTTCATGCTTCTTTTTTATGTTTTTTGAATTGCTTTGAAATGCTTTGTTCAAAAACCAAATTATATTCAGCTAGAATTGAAAATTGAGAAAAGATCTTTTGGAAAGATTTTTGACAGGAAATTCTGTGAAAGGATGGCTGGATTCCACGAGTGATCTTGTGTGATTTGATATGATGATGAATTCAGCAAGGATTTCATCCTGCTCTATGGAAAAAAGTGCTCGTTCGCCTCATTCCTAAGGTTTCTAGTCCCTCTTCTCTTAATGATTTCCGGCCTATTTATATACTTTTTGCTATGCCTCAGCCTCTAAAAAGTATTGTGCATCCACAACTTTCGAGTCTCTCAGATGCAAATAGGCTACTCGATCCACTACAATCATGTTTTTAAGTTAAGCATAGTACATGAACACGCCTCCCTAAAAGTTACTTCAGCCTTCAAAACCGCTATCGAAAAGAAGAAAATAACAATAGTTGTTTTATTGGATTTTTCCAAAGGTTTTAATACTGTTGACAACACGCTTCTTTTGAATAAACATCGTAATTTTAATCTATCCTGTACTGCAATTGCGTGGTTCGAATCCTACTGAAAAAACCGTTTTCTACAAGTGCAAGGGTCTGGGCTTCGTGTATGAAAGACAAGCCTTGCAGTTCCACGTCACAAATCTTGTAAGTTGCAAAGATTCTTCATGATGGGGCCAGCGCGTCATATGATATATTTTTCTGATCTTCATCCATCTGTAATCCTTTCTGTTTAACCAACGTCATAATCTTTATTTGACCACAATTGTAGCAGTTTTTTTTAACATATGTAAAATTTGTTCCTCAGAGGGAATTATGATCGTTTTTTTCTTTGTCGAACAACTGTCGTTAATGACCTGATACACTAATTTTTGGAAACATGTTCGCACACCTAAAGTCCTTTTGGGCGATTTTCTTGCAGAAAAAGTGTTTTCTTGAGTTTATGTCATTGAACATTTTTTATAAATTGAATCCTCTTTTTCCTGTTGCAGGGTTAGGTTCCGAATTTTTAGTGTTTACCTAAGATGACAGATGGTGTTTCATTTTTTTGTCATACTAACATACCGTTAGAAGAATTCAAAAAATGCATTTCACATCTTTTAGATTCTAAAATATTTGAATTTGATGATATATTATATAAACAATCTTTTGGAATCCCTATGGGATCTCCTATATCTGCCATATTATCTGAAATAGGTATGCAAGACTTGGAATCTCATGCGTTTTCAAAAATTAATTTTGAAATTCTAGCTTACACACGTTATGTTGACAACTATTTTAATTATACCAAGTGATAAACTCCATTATATACTTTCAATTTTCAACTCTTATCATCCTAGACTGAAATTTACTTTCGAAAGAGAAGAGAATAATTCTATAAGTTTTTTAAACCTTGAAGTAATAAAAGATTCAAACAATAGTATCATCACAAATTGGTTCAGTTGACATAGCTATTCTATGATCTAATTCTATTTTTTATGCAGATAATTTGAATATTGTTAGGAAGTACTTATTTTATAATGATTATCCTAATATTTTTGTTGATAAACACATTGGAAAAAGATTTAGAGAATTGGAATCTAGGGATGGACTTATTTCAGAGGCAGATAATTGTAATGAGGTTATTAATGTTGATAAAAGAGATTATATCTATTCCCTTTTTTAGGAAGAATATCTAATAATATCAATAGACTTCCTAATAATTACAATATAAAAACTGTTTTTAGAACTGATCATAGATAAATATATATTAAATTAGGAAAAGATAAACTTAATAGTTTAGACCGTGGTGATGTTATTTATAGAGTCACTTGTACTTGTGGTATGACTTATGTTGGCTAAACTGGTCGTTTACTCAGAATAAGAATAAAAGAACATGAAGTTTGGTTTGAAAATTCATTTAATTGATTTCAACTTAAACTCCTTTCTTTCTTTTTTTTTTTTTTTGATGATTCGATTTTTTTAAATTAAATTTTGCAACCAAAAATGTACGTATTTTTTTAAGTGATAATTTAAGCAATCCAGTAGAATATTCACCATTTTAGTTTTAAATTTATCACTTTGGTTGAAAATTTAACTACTTTGATGAAAATTCATTTTTTTCGTTGTGAAATTAATTTTTTAAACTGGAGATTTAATTATTCCATTTTTGGTAGAGAAAAATTTTTTATTTAAAAGTTTACCTAGTTAGTTGAAAATTTATCTTTTTTATTTAAAAATTCAAGTGTTTCGTTGAAAATTCGTCTTTTTTGGTAGAAGATTAATGATTTTGGTTGAAAATGCATTTCTTACGTTAAAAATTTAATTATTTCATTGAAAACTAAACGTAAATTTCTTTAAAATTCGATAACTCAGTCAATTTTAACCAATTCTAATAAAAAAAGTTCATTACACGCGGAATAAAACTAACTTTGATTATATCAACAGAAAAAAATGATTGGATTGGAATTGTTGGGATATTTGGATACTTTACCATAAAATCGTAGTTTGAGGCTGTAAAAGAAATTTCGCATATAAAACTTTTTTAGTTCTACTAGACCTACAAATTCTACTATTTTTCCTGAAAAGTATTTTTTCCTGTAAAAAAGGTACCTGGAAAAATTAACTTTTTGTCCTGGAAAACCTGGAAAAGTCCTTGAATTTGTTTTTAAAGAAACGCTAGACAATTATTATGAAGAATTTTTGTATCGGCATTAGGGTCTTATGAATATATTTAATTAAAAATTAAAACGTGCATTTCAAAAAGCTGAAGTTCTAAGTAGAAAAGGCATTTTTTCAACATTCATTAATTTAGTTGAAATTTCAATTATTCTGTTGAATTAATTTGTTAAAAATGCAACTATATTGTGAAAAGATGTAGTTACGTTGTTGAACATTTAACTGTTCTGTTAAACAGTCGTATTTTTTGATAAATAGTTCGTGATTTTTGATTGAAAATTCAATTGTCATGAAGAATGAAGTTGAAATCAGTTTCAAAATTAGAAACTACACAAGTGGCTGCATGGAAGCCTCTCCTATAAATAAAATCTCTCCTTAGATAAGTTGAATTTGACTTTCAAGTTTTGGTATTTTTTAACACTATATGTAAGAAATTATAAAATCAAAACTGAAAGAAGAACGAATGTTAATCAATTTGTTCAGGTTTGCAACATTTTATAGCACAAAAAATTAATAAAGAGATCGACAAAATAAAATCCGTATACTGGCATTCTAAAGAATGTTATTTTCTCCAGATATTTGTACTTCATCATTCTGATTTATCTTTTTTCAAGGCATACACATATTATAGTTTTGGAATTTACGTACAATTTAGGAAATCGTGAATAACTTGTATTGTAAACTATTTTATCATTTATATTTGCTTCACCTGCCGCAGAGAGTTAAGAATATTGATATAAATTATCGCGAAACATTTTGAATTTCGGCATTGTGTGCATCTTAAAAAAAACATCCGCCCATTTGCAGATGAATTTATAAAGCATATTCAAGCAATTTTAAAGGCAGAAGTCTATGTTGGATAAATTTTTAATTATCTTTTTTCATAATTTTTACATAGCAAATGGCATATATATGTTTATATATTATAACCAATTTTTTGAGGGCGGGTCTACATGAGTGTCCCAAAGTCCCCGTTAAGGAACCTTCTTTGAGACCCCGCCTGTCCGCCTCTACTTTAGAGGCAGGCCGGGATGTTCAAGGATTTGTTAACCCTCGTACCATTCAGTCCTTGACACGGCGATCACATCGTAGCTTAGGAGCATGAGAAATCGTGCCCTTGATATTCTTGGAGGCTTTCCCATGACTCCCTGGAGGAATCTCTCCTTAGTTTAAGTTTCACTGACTAGAGTCCGTCAGTACCCCAGAGTAGCTACACCTCGCGATGCAGACTCTCTGGTTCACCTATCCAGATCTATAGTCTGATGAGACCCATAGGCCCTCCCATCAAACTACAAGGGCCCGCGATCACTAAGTAGAGGAAGGATGATGTTAATATAAGAAGGTATGGTTCACTTGAAAAATTTTTACTTGGAAAATTTATTACACTTGGGAATTTTCTGAAACGATTAAAATTTTTCCTGTGAATAGGAAATTTCTTTTGAAAAAACACAGTGTTAAGGGTGCCACTGAAGAACTAGATAACCAACAAAATCTGAAGTTTATAGAACAGGAAAAAAATTTCTGTAAAATCGTAGTCATCGTTTGAAGATGAAACAAAAATCCACATCCGGGCTGCTGCGTTTCTGAAATAAGAACAGAAAAATTCAACCAGAAAAACAGGGGTTTCACTTCTGAATATTTTCGAATCTGTAGAGATTTCCGCGAATTCATTAGTAGGATATTTGTAGGGACTTCCGCGGATTCACCCAGAGAAAAAGTTATCTTGAAATAAAAGCATCTTCTTATTGTCTATTTCGTTTCAAACCACTGTAATAACTTTTATACATAAACAGAATTATCTTGAAACCTTAAAAAAATTTTAGAATAACTTTATAAGTTTTAATTCTTTTTGAATCGTTTTAATACTTCTAAATATCTCCTAAACTTACTCAGATTTTTTCTAAAATGATCTTATATGACAATATTGCAAAATTTTCTTTAAAATCTTTTACACTTTTTATGGAAATTAAAAAAAATGAATATTGGGTAATTTATGGTAAGTTACCATATTTACAGGTAAAATCACCACAAATTACCGAAAATTTCCATAAATGTCCGGAAATTTCTAAAAATGAATTTTGGGTACTTCATGGTAACTTAACATATTTACCGGAAAATTACCATAAATGACCAACAATTTTCATAAATTTCCGGCAATTTTGTTATTGAATTTTTGATAATTTGGAAGAAGTTAACATAAATTTCATGCTTCTTTATTCAAAATATAATATGAACTGAAATCATGACTGTATTTCGAAAAATTTCTGAAATCATCCATTTGTTATAAAAAATATCTTATGCGCCAAGGGGGAGAGGTGCATAATATACTATTACTCGGATGTTCGTTTGCGCGCTCCTAGCGAGAAAAGGAAAAACTACTATGCGTTATGACACAAGTCTGGAGGTAATGAAACACCCACTGTGACCAACATTGATTCATTCAGGGGCGGACACACCGTATACGGAAAGTAGGGGCCCCTACCCAAATGAGGGGTGAATTCCCAAAAGGTTGGGTGGGTGTAGGTGGTTGGGGGTGAATGATATCATTAAATGCAGACTGTGAAATAAAAACTGTAAATAATATAATGTCTTATAATCAATTCGCCCCCGAATTCATGCATGCAATATTCACGCCGACTCAGTGTAACTGTACAATCCTCTAAATATCATTATTTTAAAGGAAAAAAATTCTTTTTGTGTGAATTCGAACAAATTTCCGGGCGTTATTCATAAGAATTTTAAAAAAATTCCAATGCATTTTTGGACCATACTGGTGCACATTGCATGTAGCCGAAATCACAATAGAATGAATAGATTATCACCTTTTTCCTATTTTCGCTGGTTTATTCTACGACACAAATTCTAAGTCTGGCGTTAGAAATCCATACAAATTGCGTACATATTTTTCGAAGAGAAAAAACTTGTTTTCATACAGGGTCGCACTGGTGAAATGGGCGTTCATGTGACTGATTAGGAAATTTGGACCATTTTTTGAAATCACATTCTGTCTTCCCTTACGGACTTCAGAAAAATGTAACCCTAAATTTTGTGTTGCAGAATTAAGCTTTGAGTCTTTACTTACTGGGGAACCTATTGACCTGAATTGTTCGCCTAAATCTCCTTCTTCTGAGAGGTCCAGATCAAGGTCTCCTCCTGGCAACGATGCTCCTGCCAACTGCGTTCCTGCCACGTATCCTCCTGCCAGATTTATTGTTCCACCTACCAGGCTTCCTAATAATAAAGGTCATGGATATGGACTCACAGGAATGAAATTTATTCGGCTTACTTCCACAACAAATCAGCACCGGATATTCGAATTTCAAAGGTTCACTTTTCCTCGCGAAACATTAGTTAAAATAAAAGGACCATCTAATACACTTGAACCTGTGCCACTCAATGAGCAAATTGTTATTGCAACATCCGATGGTGATGTGTTCGCAATATTGGAAACAACCAAGTTTTTTGCTGGATTGTATATGTATTATAAAAGAAACAAAAACCGTGCGAAAATTAATAAGAATATTTTTAGTAATATTATGAACAAATACATTATTCAGGCATTTGTCGATAAAAAAATTCATTTTATTCGATATCAGTTTTTAAAAATAGGATCTTAATGATAATTTCAGCAAAATTCATCACTTTTAAAACAATTTCATGATTTTTTAAAATAAATTTTAATAAACAAATGCATTATTCGGGCATTTGTCGACTGCAAAATTAATTTTTTTAAATGCCGGTTTTTTTATTTGGGAACTTCATGATAATTGTAACAACATACCTGATTAGTTGATCTTTTCATGTTTTTTTTTAATTTATTCAATATGCATATAATATGTATTTAAATGCATTATTGAGGCGCCTCTCGACGGAAAGATTTGTTTTTTTTTTCGATATCAGTCCTTTCAATCGTAAACTTTGTGATCATATCAGCAACATTCATAATAAGTTAATAAATTTTACGATTTGCTAAAAGAAAGTTAATTAAAAAATGCATTATTGGGGCATCTATTGACAAAAAAACTCGTATTTTTTCGCTGTCAGTCCATTAAATTGAAAATTTCATGATGATTTCATCATCATTCATAACAAGTTCATAAATTTGTTAATTTCTTAACAAATTTGATTAACAAATGCATTATTCGGGCATTTGCCGACGGAAGAACTCGTTTTTTCAATGCCACATTTTTTTAATTGGGAACATCACCATAATTTCAGCATAATTCATAATCAGTTGAATAATTTTACGTCTTATTTAAACAAAATTGATAAATAATGCATTATACGGGCATCTGTCGATTGAAAAAGTTTTTCAAAAATCTAAGTTCTTTTACTTTTAGTGACTTATTACTTTTATACTTTTAATAAGGCCGATTAATTTTCTACAAAAAGGTGAAATTTCAACAAAATACATGCAATTGTGACCAAATGGTTTCATTTTTAACCAAAAAAGATAAATTTTTCGTTAAATTGGTCAATTTTTAATAGAAAATTTGAAACTGAAAGGGATCAATTTTCAAACAAATAATTTATTGTATAGTTAAAATGTAACTTAATTTTTTCATTTGAGGAGAAAAACATTTTGAATAAAAATAGAAATTTCAAATAAATTATTAATATGCATTATGTGCATCATATTTCATATTATGCTATTATGTATGACAAGTTGTAGTTTCCAAAAGCTCCGATTATGGTTTTTTGAAGAAACCAATCCCGACGCATCCGGAATGTGTACGTCATCCACTCCTGCTCCTTCTATCCTAGAAGATAAGCAAGAGCGGGAAATTCACACAAGAGATTTCGTACAACACTGTTGCTTGGAGTCTGGGCTCTAGCCATGGAGGACCTTACGCAGCAGACGGTACGGTTGGTGATGAAGGTTTCACCTCTGGATACTTTTTTAGAGCTACCAATCTTTGTAGAATGTTAAGAGAAACAGTGTTGGCGGACCAGATGGTGTGACCCCAGAAAAACAGCGGTTTGCATCTGGTTCGCGATGGAATGAGCCTGAAGCTGACAAGTCGGAATCTTGTTGTGTTGGCTAAAAAATGAAGCTTTCATACCTCTGAGACAGCCGATTCCGAGAAATACAACATGGACTTTGTTGCCTTGGTACAGCCTGCTCAGATCGAAAAGAGCTGCTAGATGTTTCACCTGTTTTTCTGCATCCTTTGCCGTGATATTACCACCGGCTGGTGCTGAGAATTCAATCACGTAAATGATCTTCGTCCCTAAAGTAATTCCATAAAAAATGAAAATGTGTGTCCATATAATTTTGATAATTGAATTCAGATACTCATATGACATATTCAGAAACATTTTTAAACTTATGTAACTGGAATACGGGCATTTTAAATATAAATAAATTTTTATTGTACAAATAATATCCAATATTCAATTATATAACCTTCAAGTAAATACTAAATTTATGTTACACAATCCAAAAAAATTGAAGTTCCATATATACAACATTTGATATTGTGAAAAAAATTAATCATTCAATAATCAGTCCGTCAGTTTACAAAATAAAAAGCTTTAAACAATTATTTTCATTGGAAAATCAAAATAATGTCCACTTTATATTCTTTTCAAAACTTTGAATTTCATTTCTGAAAATGTTAATCATTAATAACCTTTTCTAATAAAAGATACTTATTTGACATCATAAATATTATAAAAAATACATAATTGTAATAGAGATTGGTTAAAAAAAACACTTTTATTATACTAATTATATCCAATATTCAATCAAATCACTTTGAAGTAATTAATTAATTTATGTTGCTTTATAGAAAAAAATTGAAATCAAATATTTAAGTTATTTAATTTTGTGAAAAAATGAATTAGCCAATAATTAGTTAATCATTTTATTACACAAAAAGCATTGAAGAATTATTTTCATTGAATTGTTAAAATATTTTTTACTTCATATTTTTCTGAAAATTTGAATTACTAATAACATTTTAAACTATTTCAAAGAAAATTAAAATATATGTGCACATAATCAGCTCATAATTAATTAAACAGTTCACAACATGAAAACCCTCAAACAATTATTTTCATCGAAACAATCAAATTATTTTTACATATCAAAGCTAATAAAATTCTCCATAGATCGGTAGAGGCGGATTTTTAAAGAAGTTTATTTTTATTTTCATTCCATAACAAAAACGTAAAAGAAAATTTCTTCAGAAGAGTACTGGTTTTTGAAAAATACTTGGCTTCAATCCAAAATACCTAGAATCAATGAAGCAACTATCAAGAAAAGTTGTCTGATAGCTTAAAAATGGTTTAAAAATTTATTGAATTTGTTATAAACAAATAAGTGAGTAAAAATGGATTAATGGGGAATGGCAGTGACGCGCGAGTTGATTTGAACTAAATTTGAACAATTTATAGACAAAAACCGTTTTTTAATTGAATTCATGAAATGTAACAAATGTTATAAACAATTATCCATAGCAGATATTTGTGTTGAAATAAATCAAGTTTTTTCTATTGAATCGGCCCAAAATTATATGAAAGGAGAAAAATTTGTCTGTAAAATTATTAATGTCAGTCACAATAGTGGATTGTTATCGAGCTTTCTAAAGAAAGTTTAAAATTTTCATTTTCCGCCAAAAAAATGCATAACATGATAAAAATTTGTTTAAACGATTGTTGTTAACAATAAAAATTGTTGATTGTCATAAAAGCTCCCTGAAAGTTTAGAAATTAATTGCTTACACTTTATTACGATGAAACTAACAAGTTTTTACCGTTGAGAAGTCAGACAGTGTATTTGTTAATTACATTTATTTAAACAATCATCGGTTGTTATTGAATAAATAAATCTGATAATTTGGTGACATTTTCGTAAATTTTTGGCTGATTCAAAAGAAAAAACTTGATTTATTTCAACATAACTACCTGCTATGTATAATTGTTTATAAAATTTGTTTACGAATAGTGTTTTTCGTCAAAAAATAATATTTTAAATTTCGAGAATCATAAGGATTTTCTAATTATCATGATTGTTCAGTTGATGAATCCAAACATTTTGTTTCCATGGCGTTTCATACTAGTAATCGGTACTGTCATAAATGAAATGATTTGATTTCGAAAAAAAAGTTGTTATCAAACGAAAATTTAGGTTTAAATATAACGGTTTGATTGTCTTTATTATATTGTAGAAAAATATTCCATATATTAATTCTGAAGTTAAGACAATAATTTTCATCAGTATAGACCTGTAAGATTATCCTATAATGAATTTCGTATTTTTTTTGTACTGATAAAAAATTCCTTATGCAAAATCAGTGTGGACAAACTACAGAAAAATAGTTCGTTTCAGACCACTCGTACTCTAATATGGGAGTACACAAAATAAAATTTTTTTGGAAGCTAATAAAATCCATGGCAATCTTATGCAAGATTTGAATTCTTTTTGAATTCCATTCAAGTCTTCAAAATAGTTGGAAATCTGTAGAAATCATTTATATCCCCTGGAGATAAAATAAATTTATTACTTGAATTTATCTAGAAATCCCTCAAAACTCGTTAAATTGTTTTATATTCCTAGAAGCCTTTGGATACCCTCCAACATTTTCCACCATCTCTTGATATTTTTTTAATTTCTTGAAACTCTTTGAATTCTTTTGAAATAACTCGAAATTCTTCGAGAGTTTTCAAATTCTCTCATATCCCTTGCAATCGTAGACTACGTGGAAATATTTTGAAATTATATTTATTTTATGATTATGATCAATTTAAGATTTGGAAAATCTTTCGAGAAGGTGGATACAGTCAAGCTTCCGTGGCTGTGAAGAAACAAATTTCGAAAATACAACATAAAATTTCGCCAAGAAACGCAGTCGAAATGAGTTTCGTGATTATTTCGAAATAATTTGCTCAATTTTTTTTTTTTTTTCATATATTCATTTATAATCCCTTTTATATTTGTTTCTGCCCATACATAATGTATTATAGCTTTTCACTAATCAAATTTCACTAATTTTTTTAAATTTCAAGAATGTTTAGATTTAGGGAGCAATCCTTCAAGTATTCTAAGGCGTTAAAAATGCATTAAATCCTTTCGTTGTAAAAATAATAGTGAAAGCAGTACAGAGCTGATGTACAGAGGTGATGTGGAAGAAAATCGGAAATCTGGTTGCTGACTGAACCCTGGTTGCAGGGGCGTTCGCCCAATCGGCGGAATTGACGCGCTTTGCATGTTTCCTTTCTTGAAGGAATGAGTCCAAACGAGAGTACTACAAGATGAGAGGGATCAAAACCGTAAATTACGACTAGGAAACGACGAACTCGAAGAAATACGTGCTCGTTTAGCAGATGAGGACAAGAGCGACGGTGGGAAAATCTCCCGTGATCTGTCGGCGGAAGAGGAAAGAACGTCATCGTCACTGTTGCTGTCTGTGGCGATAGTTCCTGCGGCGTAGGTTTCTTCGACGAAAGCCGGTGTGGCTGATACCGTAGGCTGGCACCACTTCCCCGGAGTAGGTGAAAGATGATCTTCCGGGGTGGAAGGCACAAAAAAAATGGAAGGGCCCGAGAAAACTGGCGATGCGGAGGAGCAAGGAATGGCGGAGCTTACCGTTGATGTCGTCGGAATATCGATCCCTCTACCAGGGGTATGCGGTGCCTTCCGTCGAGACTAACGAGAAGGCTTAATTTATGATTATTCTTACACAATTGTACGCACAGAAGCTTACACATATGATTGCACGCTGAAACGCTTTGAAATATCGCCCCCGCTGGGGAATCGAACTCTACCTAACTACCTAAAACCTGTCCTAAAACCTAAATCTAACGCACGCATTAGTCATGTGAGCTACGGAACCGATTAGATTTTTTTGACAAAATCTCGGTCAAGCGTTTTCTCTGAGAAAAACGTGGCCACCTAAGAAATATATGTTTCCTGCTCAGTTTTGTCAGTAATTTTTTTTATACATATTATATACTAATAGGTAGGTTCAAAAATTTTTACATATAATTTACCTAATTAATTAATTTTTTACAGAAGATGTCTATGTAATATTTTGTAACGAGCTTGGGAAAAATATTTTGCTTAGAAGCATTAACTCACACATAAAATATATTATTTTAATAATTTATATGTATTATTATGAAATGATTTGAATTAAAAATTTTAAAAAGTACATATTTTGTATTATTGAAAAGTAAAAGTTTAAAAACTATTTTCGAAGAACATTTTTTTAATTTGTACTTTTATTTTATAATCATCTCACTTTATTGAAAACGCAATATTCAGCATTTACGTAACTTATATATAAATGAAAAATAGTTCAAACAACATGATAATATATCGAATGCAAACATCGAAATCACTATTTAAAGATGAGACCAACGTTGAATAGTGATTCAAATTTAAATTTTTTGCAAAAGTAAAATTTGTCTCCCAAAACATGGGGATGCTGAATTAGAATAAAAACGGTTTGGTACAAAAAATTTATTCGTTTTCGAGAAATTAAAAATTAAAGCTCTCGATATCACAGTAATATGGTAACAAAATTTCGAAAATGAACCGAGATTTTGTCTAAAGAAAGGGTAATTAGTAAGGTAAAGGCACCTATCATAAGACAAATTTTGAGAGGGTTTTGAGATTTTCATTAATTATGGAACGATAGTAGAAAATATTTTCAAAATGTTTATATCGATGAATGGGCTGATCACTTCTGCATGCAAAACGCCTATTAACATTTTTATTTAGTCAAATAAAGTTATTATATTTATGAAAAAGCGGAACGACCTATATGTACATATTATGAAACAACTTATGGACTCTTGTACCGGTGTTTCATTATGCATGTGCCTGTTATGGAACAGTAAAGACGTGTGTTTTTTATATTGATGTGGCTTATTTTATATAATTTTCTAGATTAAATAAAACTACATAATACGATGAACTTTAATTTCAATTGTTCATAGAGATAAAGAAATTAAATAAAAGTTTTCGTTAAAATTGACAAACTTAACCTATGAAGGGAAGTTTTCGGGAACGAAGTGGATTAAATTTTATTTTTACTCAAAAATGTTTGTTATAGGCAATGAATTTTCATTTAAGTGAATAAAAAGGAAGAAAAAACTATGAATGATAGAGTCAAAACTCAAGAAACTTGGTTAAAGTGAAGTGTAAACAAAATATTAGGCTAACTACCCTTTCCGTTTGGTTTTTTTCTTTTATTGTCCTTAATAATAACTTCATGTGTTTTGTTGAATATTCTTCCTGTTTGGTAGAAAATTTATTTGTTTTACTTAAAGTTTAACTATTATATAACAATAAAATAACATAAGCTATAATAATATAATAAATAACACATTTTATTGCAAATTTTCCTCTGTTCCATAAATAGGAGCAAGTGATTATTTGTGTAAATCGACTTTTTCCAAAATTGAGTAGTAATAAATGAAAATTGTATCGAATTGAGCAATCTATATTCATTCACGATCCTGAAGTTTCCTACATATCTAGAGATTTCAGACTTTCGAAAAGCATCATTAATAAACTAATATCCCAATAAAAAATTAAAATTTACTATTGGTATCGTTTCCAAAATACCTACAGGCCACTTTAAAGGAAATACATTTTTTCGAACAACTGAAACATTTGCTAATATTCTGTAACTTTTATGAATAAATATGAAAATTGCACACCAAGAAAACCTCCGTGATAACACCTCCTGGGAATTTTTCTTTTTTTTCTAAAGAAAAGACATCTGAAAAAAAGATTGCAAAGCGGGTATTAAAATTCATTAAGAAAGTGTGGAAGCTCAACATCTGAAGCTTCATTAGAGGCATGTTATAAAAACCAATTGAAAATCTGACATTAAAAATTGAAAAACATATTTTGTTTTACATTTTATTATTTTCGAATGTTACTTGAACACATAATATATATTAAGTACCCTTCAAACAATTATTAACTTTTAAACTGTTGATTTCAGAGAAACTTTAAATGCATGAAAACTGTGCAGATTTGCATGTAGAATACTAAGTTATCGGTTTCTGAATGACCTTACTGAAGGTATTTCGGAGGCGTTTTCTATTACAGTTTCAATTTTTTTTCGTACTGCTACTTTGTTTGTAATATTTTGCAAAAGTTTTCAATGCATCTACGTGGAAAGACAAAAACGCATACGCTTAACGTGGAGAAGAGATTACTATATCTATATAATGGATAAAAGATTTTATTTGAGAACATGGCTAATCTTCCCGATTCATTTTAGGATACGCTAGCGTTTTGCACAAAAAGCTAGTATTTTACAACAAAAGTTATTATAAATTGAACAATATTTAGAATCTTTTAACATTTTGAATTATTTTTGTATTTTTTGTCGGAAATTGGTATTTTTACTTTAAAAAAAAAAAGAACAGATTTTAAAGAAGATTCACCACTTTAAACCATTTTTGGTTATGTTGGCGTTTTACGTCGGAAATTAGCTTATATTAATTCGTCATATTAACGTTTTTCACAGGAAATTGGATTTGCTAAACAAAAATAATGAGATTTTAAATGTTAATTATTTTTACCAATTTTAGTTTACGCTAGCGTTTTACACAAAAAAACTGTTATTTTAAAACAAAAGTTATTATAAATTGAACAAGATTTAGAATTTTTAACATTTTGGATTATTTTGGTATTTTTTGTCGGAGATTGGTATTTTTTCTTTAAAAAAGAACAGATTTTAAAGAAGATTCACCACTTTAAACAATTGTTGGTTATGTTAGCGTTTTACGTAGGAAAATGGCTTATATTAATTGGTTATATTAACATTTTTCACAGGAAATCGGGTTTGCTAAACAAAAATAATGAGATTTCAAATTTGCATTTTTTTTTTTAGCAATTTTAGGTTAAGCTAGCGTTTTACACAAAAAAAACTGGTATTTCGAAACAAAAGTTATTATAAATTGAGCAAGATTTAGAATCTTTTAACATTTTGGATTATTTTGGTATTTTTGACGGAAATTGGTATTTTTACTTTAAAAAAGAACAGATTTTAAAGAAGATATACCACTTTAAACAATTGTTGGTTATGTTAGCGTTTTACGTAGAAAAATGGCTTATATTAATTGGTTAATTTTTCTGATGAAACAAAAAGTGAGTATCATTCAGTTTTTTATTTCCCTACAAAAGGAATCGTCTTCCCAAAAATTCTCAAATGTATGTATATAGAAATATTTTTTTATAAAAAATCCACATAGGGATGATTTACCCTTGAGAAGCAACCATCCACTGAAACGCTAATTCAATTTTATGTACTTCATGACTAAAGACGTTTCCCATGTGATAACATTAAAAGAACTTCAAGATTTCTACAAAAAAACTCCATTTATTTCTGTTTTATGTGAAATATTCGGGGGTTGGTTTCACCTCTTTGAACCGAATATTCGAAGAAAAGAAGAAATATGTGTCGCTTATTTTTTTAAATACTACAACATATATCAAGGTGAATAAAATCGGAGGCGGACACCTGCGTTAGGTTTCTTGTTAAAAGTATAATTACATATTTTTGCTCAAGATAGCACTAATCCCACGCAAGGTTCACGTCCCTGGACGTTTACAATATTAAGAACAAACTATTTGAAAATGCATTTTGGAAGGAAATCTCTTCAAATTCTTTGGATTTTTAGAAAATAACTTGAAACTGTTAGAATCGTTTAAAATATATCGAATTCTGTTATATCTCTTAAAATAACACTTAACTGATTACTTGAGCAGGGTAGATGTTCTAATCAAAGAATTCAGAATGTTTTCGTGTCCAAATTAAATAATTTACAGGCCTCTGACTCACTTTAGAGCCCAAATTTCGTTAAAAATTAAATTATTTTCTTGAGAGTTCAACCATTTTGGTAAAAAGTCATACTTCTTGGTTGAAAATTTAACTGTTTTGTTGAAAATTTGTCTTTTTGACTTGAAAATTCAACAGATATATTGCCATCCAGTCATATGTTGAGTAAATACTTGTCCACATTGTTATTCATCTTTGAAACCAATACTACAAGCAATCTTACACGAGTATTAAAGAAATTAGGAATCCTAAAGCTGGCCGAACTTATTACTTTATTAGCAATTCATTTTTATTTTATTTAACATGACATCTTAACTTAACCTTAAAAGCTGTTATAACGATTAACCCATATTGTGGCACATGTCCGTCTCTAATGATTGCTTAAAAATGTAACTAGTTATTTTTTAATATAATCTAGGATATTATCCTGTGATTTTGAAATTTTCTGCAATGTTATTTAATAATGCTTAATTGATTACAAGTTTTTTTCCGAAGAAAATAACATTAAAATGGAAATACATATTTTCTTTGGAGGTTTTTTATTTCTTCTGATCGCTACACGTTTCTTTTAAATAAACGTTTTATGCTTTCAATACAAATCAACTTTTGTTTTCTTTACAAAACAACAGTATTTTCATCATTTTCAAATATCTTCAATTTCTCTGATAAGGTAAGTATATTTTTATTCTTTTATCAGTAGATTTCTTTGTTGCTCGTGAGGTTATAAGTAATAATACATGTACAATGATATTTAAAAGATCGCATTTTTCTAGCTTCAACGATCTTTTTTCAAGAAAATGTCTGGTATTTTGTGAAAAAAAAGTATTCAACAAATGAAAATTGACTGAAAAATTATGGTTATCTAATGAAAAGTATCAACATAGAAGAAGCCAATGACATTTTTGTATAAAAATTTGCAAAAAAATTCACTTCTCTGGCAAAGAATTTTTTCTGGTAAACAAAATATGAAAATGGTTTATTGGCTCACAAATTTTGTTTATGTACAGCAGGGCGTGAAATGTTATAACCTCTGTTACCACATACTTCACTTGAATTGATTAGAAAACATTAAATTCATGTTGAAAATGTCATATATAGTTTTACTTTGTTACACTACACTTTCTGAAATTATAATATGATATAATTTTTATCTTACGATGTTCATATTGTTCAAATGAATGGCAGTATCGTTATCGGAAATACGTATGTATGCATAGTTCTAAGTAGATAATATGTTGACAAATATGGTCCAAAAAATCCATTTTAGAATTTTTGTAAATAGGATTCAGATTGAAATTTATTAAAATTTGAAGTCAACGAAATTGTGTTGTATGATTAATTAAGCTCTGTGTAATTTTCCTCTAGAGTTTCGAAATCCACCTTAGAAACAGTAGCGCGTTTATGGCAAAGCCCCTTGAAAATACATGAAAATCATTTTGAATACACTGAAATCTATTCAAAGTTTTAAAGTCCAACGAAATATTCAAAAATCTCCTCAAATACGTTAAAATATATCAAAAATCTTTGAAATATTGTTCAAAAATTCAATCTTTGAAATGCAGCATATTTCTAATAGTGTATATGTTTAAAACTTGATGAGAAACCATCTAGAATTAAATAAATTATTTGCTATATTCATTGGGTGATTGAGTCACATAATTAAAAATATTCCAGGGTCATATACGTCATGCTAAGCCTTCTAATGCGTAATGTCTGGAATAAGAAATAAAATAAGAAGCATTAAAAAATATATTTTCAGTAATCGGAAGCGCGAATTTGTAGTGCATTTTTTTTTTGTTAGAAAATAATCTTCTAGGTATTAATGGAATCTTATTATTCCATCAGTAAATACAAAGCGATAATCGAGAAGAATTATAATTCTGGCTTGGAACAGGGAATTTTTGTAAAAGAATTACAATTATGAGATACCTGTAACTGAATTTAAAAGGGAATTTTGTACAAGAATTATGATTCTGTTTTGGAACAGAAAATTTTCGGAAATATTTATAATTCTGACGTGGAACAGAAAGTTTAAAAAAAAATAAAATTATGAGATAGTTCTGACTTTAAACAAGGAATTTTGGAAAAGAATAATTTTGAAGTTGTTCAGGGAATTTTCCAAAGCAATTATGTGTAATTCTGAATTGGATCAGAGAATTTTCGAAACAAATTATAATCTAGAACTAGAGGAAGGAATTTTCCAAATGAGTTATAATTCGGACTTGTAAGAGAACATTTTCGAGAAGAATTCTAATTCTGACTTGGAACAGTAAATTTCCCAAATAAGTTACAATTTTGACTTGGAAGGAGGAATTCTTGAAAAGAATAATGATTCTGACTTGGAACAGGGAATTTTCGAACACAATTATAATTCTGACATGGAAAAGGGAATTCTTCAAAAGAATTAAAATTCTGAGATCATGAATTTTAAAAAGAAATTTTCTAAATGAATTATTGTAGTTCTTACTTTAAACAGGAAATTTTCGAAAATAATTATAATTCTGAGTTATACCTGAATTTAAAAGACATATAATAAAGTATTATTTTGACTGAAAACAACGAACTTTCGAGAAACATGGTAATTCAGTTTTGGAACAAGGAATTTACCACAGGAATTATAATTTCGACTTGAAAGTGGAAATTTTCGAGAAGAATTATAATTCTGGCTTGGAACACGGACTTTTTGTAAAAGAATTACAATTATGAGATATCTGTAACTGTTTAACAGTTCAGAAAGAAGTATTTTAAATCCAGATTTAGAATCTTTCAAGCTTAATGACTGTTGTTAAAAAAAATTTTAAAAATTAAAGTTTGTTTTGATTATGCGAAGATAATTTGAAAATTCAATATCTGATACTGTTTTTTTTTAATTCTTTTCAAAAATTTGATGCGACTTTTTGTGGACTTTTTTCAAAATTCCATGCGACTTTCTTTCCAATTTTATGCTACTAATGCGACTTTTTTTAACCTTCTAGTCGCTCCAAGCTCTGAATATGGTATCTACATGCATTTTTTGTTTGAAAGAATTTTATTACTGTTTAATTTTGTTATATTTTTCCTACACAAAATATTTTCCACACATAATATTTCTAACACAGAATTTAATACCGTTATGTTTTTCCTACACAAAATATATTCTACACGAAATATATTCTACACAACATATTTAAAACAGTAAATAAAATATTTTCTACACAAAGTAGGTCCTACACGAAATAATATGATTATAATTTTACTTTAAATATTGTTGCTGCTATTTGAAAATATTTTAAGTGAAGACATTCAACACAGACATATTCCTCACCCAACATATTTCACACGAATTATTTCCCAAAGAGGAATATAAAATAATAATATCAGTTATGCCTTGAAGGTTTTATTTCCGTAAAAAAAATCCTCATTTTTTTATTTTAAATCGATCATCGTTAACCCATGCCCCCGGGCTTTTGAAATTAACATGGGGTTTTAAATGGGAAAAGCTCATTTTTCGACAAAATTTTAAGTAGATGTACTTCTACTACCTTTTTGTAAAATAAAGTTCAGTCACCTCTGAGGGAATGTTCAAAAAATAATGTCCACAGAAATTTGTTTTTAGAGAAATGAACGAAATTGACCTTGAAAAGTCCTTGACTTTGACTCGCTGAGTTCAAATGGATCCCGGAACTTTGATTGGAGTTTAATTTAGATTTTAGGCCTTATTTGCGACATTTTTGATAATCGTTTGTATTTTATTCTAAATCTTTTTAAATTTTCTCAAAAAATTTATTTTTTAAATAAAAAATCATTTGAAAAATGTTCTAGCAAGCTTAAAGAACATTTAGAAATTTCCTTAAGGAATTTAAAACCTTTCAATTTAATTTTTTTGTTTGAGGTGACTTTAAAATATACAATATTATTGGACATTTTAAACTAAAAAATAGTACGATATTCAATATTTAGTTTCAAAATCTTCTAATTCTTAAGGCTTGAATTTGAGATATTATTATTATTGTCTGCGATTTCGAATGATTTGAAAAACCAGACAGTTTGTACGTTCAAAATTGAAATCATCCTAATTCCAAATCCCAATTCTGCTTCCTAGCCACATTGCGTATGCGTTATATCGTTAGATAATAGGGGGGATGCGGCCACAATTATAGAGAAGTGAACTGGTGCGTTGCCATAATCAAACAGGATTTTTTATGGACCTATCGTGGACGTTTTTCTTGCAGTTTGATTGTCAAACAGTCCAATAACGGTGACTAGTATACACCTGTAACGGTTTTATCCTTTTCCTAATAGACGATAAAGATTATTCCTTGTGAATCTCAAGGGACAGTCACCATAACATTCCCGGCTGAAAAAACAGTCTTCACCTTCTTTGATGCAGATTCCTCTCTGACAATCCATTATTTGTACTGTTCCTTGGTCTCAGGCGTGTAGTGGTGCATCCATGTTTACCAACTTCTGACGTTGCGGCGACCATGTGACTGGACCACCCGCAAGTGTAAGTACATCTCCCGAGGTCGATCGACGCGTGTTAATAACCTCTGCGTAATCTGAGTTAGACTAGCGTATCGATGTGAGATCGCTCTCACTGTGTGTATGCAGAATACTTAAACTTATCTAAGTATCGAATTATTAAATATACTGCAAATGATATATCACGATGACTAACCATGCTTGATAAAATCGAAGAACCAACTGCTTCGTGATACGGGATTTCTAAATCAGCTATCTTACTTTTTTCATCAGATTCTAAAGCTATAGTAGGATTAGCAGGAATCGACAAAAGTTTTGCTTCGATCATAGGAAAACACGATAAAATTTTCTCCACGTAAGTTTTTTGATGTAAAAATATTTAACGTTTCTTATGGTTTCGAATCAATTGCATACCTACAAATATTTCTGAGTGGCTCAAAGTGATAAGCAGTTGTGGATAATTGTCCAGGGATGGTCCCGAAGGAATAACCCCTAAGAAGAGTTGTAAAAACCGTGCCGAAAGCTGAATTACACCTAGTTAAGGTGTCTTAAACTCTGACTCTGGGATACCGGGCGACCTCTCAGTGTATGCAGCCTTATCCTTGCAAGCGGGGCTCTACAAAGACGAACGAAACTTTCCCTATCTGCTCGTGGGAACAACAATGACACCACGAAACCACTCAGAAGTTGTATATGCGATTCAACAAGATCAAACGCACAGAGCACCCGACAATGGGTTGGCAAACAGTTCCAATCTCCCAAGAGTTCGTGTAGCCCACATTGAGTGGACGCATCAACTCGAGGATGACTTGCTAGACTGCTACGATGCCAGTATTTTGAAACTTGGACTAAATAAATTGTAGATAACTCATTTTTTTCTTTAATTTGTAGTAGAAAAACTTATCCAATCCTTTTAAATGTCTTGCAATATAACAATTTTGAATTTATAAATAAATTTGATTTGAAATTCTTGAAAATTTCTAGTTTAAAATAATTAAAATATCCAATTTTGAATATCTCAAATAATTTAGATTGCAATGGCTAATGTTCAAATCTTTGCGTTTTCAAGCATCAAATTTTTAATTGTATGATATTAGATTGTTCAGAATGTTTTGAATAAAAAGATTAAAAAATTAACAATAATTGACTGAGACTGTCTTGGAGATTTAACTATTCCAAAACCGTTACAGATTAAACTATTTTAAAATTTAAACATTAAAAATTGTGGTATTTACAGGTGAAATAGTTCATAAATTGAATAAAAGACGCGCGAAATTCATCGCATGAATTGGTTTTTCTTCCCCAAGCACATACTTTTTTTCTATATTCTCACCCTCCTGAAACATTTTGATTAATAATTGCATATTTTTACAATTTTGGTCAAATATTTCATTCTATAGCCGAGAAAAAAGTTTATTTTCGGTCTTCAGCTGTCATTCTGATAATTTCATAAATTCTTATATAATAGTATGGATATTTTTCGACATTCTAGCATGTCATAGAATAAGAGTTTAATTTGCGTATTTTTTGAAACTTTGAGTTTGAAATGCTAAAATTAAGAAATTATTAGGTTTAACATTAAATAGTTTAGAAGCTTGAATTTCAAAATGAAATTTTGGAAGTCTCTTAATTTTCACTTATTCAAATCAAATCGAAACAAGATAAAAAATGTATATTTCTCATACTTGAAGATTTCAATAAATTTATATTATCACAATTCATAATATGCATTGGTATTGAAACATACGTATTTTCATTGTCTTTTTTTTTGTGATTATATATAATAATAATACTAGTGTAAAGTTCAAAGCTAATTTGTAGATATAATTTAGGCAAAAAATTTTGTTAAATAATAACTTATTGTAGCTTGTGTCGTTTACCCAAAAAATACATTCTTGATTTTTGATACATTTTTATAACAAGAGTTTATAACAAATTTGCACATCTTTTTTTGTTGAACAACTTTTGTGTTTTCATTGTTTTTCGTCTCTTGTGTCGTTTTTCCAAAAATTTTATTTTTTTATTCTTATTTTTTACAATTAAAACTAAAATAAGCGTCCTATCAAAAAATTGTTAATAACAATTTTTGGCTGTTTTTTGTATGAGCAACTTCTGTCAATTCCTTTTTTCTCATAGCTTGTGTCGTTTGTCCAAAAATGTAATTTTTTAATTTTTAATGTTGTTTTTCACGAATAAAACAAAAATTACGCGTCCTATCAAAAAGTGATTAATAACAAATTTGTAGATCGTTCTTGGATACATAATTTTTGTCTCGACATCTTTTTTTTTATCTTGCATAGTTTGACCGCAATATGGAATTTTTCATTTTTCATTATGTTTTGTGCTATAAAAATTTGAAATTTAGATTTTTCGAGAAAATTCAAAAACTTGTTATGATAATCTTATAGTGCTCTAAAAAAACGCTTTTTTCCTTTTTGCATTTTTTCATATCGTGCGTTGTTCGGCTTAAAATGTTAATTTTCGTTTTTTTTTTGTTTATTTATTTTTTTTTTTTTTTTGAAAATGCTTTAACTCTGATAATTTTTTTTTATTCCAAACTTCACCTATTCGAAATCCCTTATACATGCTTATTTTGAGTTGCGCAGTTCCGTCGCCTCCCACAACGGTCCCTGTACGGGCTGTTCGGTCATGCCCGCGTCATTGGCTGAGTAATTAAAAAAGGAGGCCCGAAGAGCGGGAAATCCTCATTGGTTTGAATTGAGTATTTGAGAATGACGTCATGGGAATGCAGACAACTTCTTCGACAAAATATTTTAAACGCAAGAGTAAGTTATAAATGTAAGAATAGTGATATTTCTTAAGTGTATAATGTATTTTGTCAGTCATGTTTCATTATTTTGTCACTGACGACTTTTCAGTGTCACGAAATATAATAAAATATCAACAATTTCAGGTTAGTGTACCAGATCGGGTACTCCAACCTCAAATTTCGGACAGGTAATTTTATTTCGTGAAACTGACTGGTTGTCAATCGGCAAAAGAATGGGGCATGACTGAGAGAATACATTCCACACTTAAAAAATATGACTATTCAGACTTTTATAACTTATCTTTACGTTTAGAACATTTTCTCCAGAAAGTCGTATACAGTTGCAGTTTCATGTGGTAAGCTTCCTGACGGTTGATATTTCCACCTATCCTAGCAAGATACACGTGAAAAATATTAATATTCTGACTTTTATAACTTAATTACTTTTACGTTTAGAACATTTTCTCGATTTTTTCAACTACGCATGTGCCAAAAAGCGCGGGTCTTTTTAAAAGGACAAAGTATAAACTTGTAATATTACATTAATTATAAATTATTTAAACAAATAAGCAATTTCATATATTCAATTTATTTAATTTTTTAAAAGTGAAAATTTATTCAAAATATTTATATGTATATAGTTCTTTCTTTCTAAAATTATCAAACTATACTCAATTTGATACTTAAATTATGTTGTGCGTTAATGTTACGATCAAAAAAAATTCCAGAAGCTGATAAATATAAAATTACTAATAATTACTATAAAAATTAAATTCTCATTTTTGAAAATTGTATAATTCGTTACTTTGATAGTCAGTAATTTTCGAATTTACTTTAATCCAGCTTTCGAAAATGAATAAATTGTAACACTGACAAATTTCGTATTTCAAATAAGATGAAAACATTCTAGGCGGTCTAAGACCGCTTGTGTCCTTCGTCGTGAAAGCCCTTTTTTGGAATTTTTCATGATCATTAGGTCGATTTTCTAGAATGAGAAGTTCGTTTTTAAATTTCTGCTGATCCTTTCCACCTATTGGACGTCTTCTGGCATAAAAAACTCGTATTTTATGTTATATTTTTCAAAAATATGAAGGTGTGCCGCCCGAAATTTTAAATATCAACTCTTTTGAGAATATTTTCACCAAATAGAGCAAAAGTAGGCATAATCTCCTTTTAAATGGTTTCTATTTCATGCAAGAAACAATTTAGAAAAAATGTTAAATGTAATGTTCAGAGTAACAATTAGCACTTAATGCAAAGTGTGCGTGGACATATATTTATGAAAAATATAGGAAAAAAAGTATCGAAATAGTAAGAGATTTAATAGGAGCACAATTTTTCATGATATAAGTTTCAAAATATTACAAACTTTGAAATCTATCAAACTCAACTTTTTCAATTTGAACCAATTTTAAGGCTACATTCTTTCTTTTCCGAAAAGAGTTACTACCTATGTTTTCGTTTTTTGTTAAAATAATTCTTAGAAGTTGGTGAACCAATTATGTTGGTTAACTTGAATTAATTATTATCTTACTCTAATTATAAAATCCGGAAAAATCGCGACTTTCTAACTCTGTTCTAAGACAAAATTGCTAAATCAATAATAAATTATTCAAACAATTCATGTGAAAACTTAATTATCAGTGGGAAGTAGTATTTTATGTATTAGAAACAATCTGTGTTAAAAAAACCGCAAAATAAATCATAATTAGCGACAGCAGGTCGCAAAATCCAATTTTTCACTTATGCGGTTTTTTAGGACCCTATAAAACCGACTTATGGGGATGATATTAATAAACTTATAGTTCATTTGTATTCTAGTCAGGTGCAATATCAAGTTTCAACTTGATTCACCTACTATTGACGATTTTGAATGAAATGTACAAAAACTTCTTTTTTTTCTCATGGGAAATACATGTTTAACTTCATGGGGCTGGCGGAAACTCTGAATATCATTTTTTTTATCAAATGCATTTATTTTTTTGTAGATTCAAACTAATTTGGGGGCGATATGCATGAAAATTCGAAACAACAATTTTCCAAAGCATTTTTGGACCACTCTAATGTGGATGCGCGTTCTCCTGAATCTGAGGATTTCTGTTCAGAAACACATGAAAACCTAAAAAATTGTTCACTACTTTTTGTTTGGACTTCTTACTTTGTACCATGAAGCTTATGATTTTAAGAAAAACCGAATTTTCAGCGATGGGGTTAGGCGGGAGGTGAAAATGTATTAAAAAATTGCCCACGTTGTATATGAAGGCCCCGTTGAAGTCACTTGAAGTCACTTGAATTCTCTTGAACTCACTTGAAATCTTCTGAAGTCAGTGAAATCTTCTGAAGTCATTGAAATTTCTTATTTCTAAGAACAGTAAGTACATAGAGTTGAAGTGGAAGCGGAAATTTGTCCGCCTCAGTCCGTATCATGCACACATAAATAGTTAAGTGAAGGGTATTAGCATGCCAGGAGGTCCTCAACCATCAAACTTCGAAAAGTGGATCTCTTTTCTTTAAACTCTGAAAACATTACAATATGTTTTTAACCAATTTTGTTGTATTGATTTAGCATCCTAATACCTAGCGATAACCTTTTCACTTTTTTAAGAAATACAGTTGGATTTTAATTCACCGCTCAAACCAAGAAAATGTAAGCTAGGCCCTTGTGGTATGATCTTTTACAAATCGTAAGGGTTTCGGTATTGGTACAGAGATTTTCACAAATCCGAAAAGATTCCGCATCTGTACCAATTTTTATATTGGTTGGGATACAGATTTCGACATGCTTCGGAATATTTGGAAAATTAATTTCCGATATTGAATTTTTACCGATTACTGGTCAAATGATTTTCTGGTGAAACAGGAAAAATCTTCCACGGTCCGGATTTGAGCCGGAAACGCCACTATTAACGAGTGGAAAGTGGATATAGGAGAAACGAGAAAATTTCTGCTGTGGCCTCGGTGACGTAATTGGTTAACGCTCCACTCGTGAATAGCGGAATTGTTGGTTCGAATCCGGGCCTAGGCCGGGATTTAAACTGAAGTTCAAAATCCGGATTTCAACCTGGATTGATATGTTGGGATTTGAAATTCCAATGTATCGATGTTAATAACGATATAGAGCGAAACTCACAGACGGGTCACTGTGACATACCTAGATATTTTGAAACAAATTAATCGTCTGTTTCTTCTTGCAGATGTAAGTTTACAGTTCACCGTGGGATCACACGATATTAACAGGGTATTTAAGAATTTTAGAACAAATTGAATGTACGACGCTTTCTTGGTTTCTTCAAGGAGATGTAGATACATAAATTATATTTTTTTTTTTTACATTTTTTTATTTTTTCCTCTTGTGCCTTGGGTCGCCCAAAAATATGATTCGAAAATTTCTTTTTAGAGACCTTTTCACGTCGTTTGTACTGTTAGTACATCCAAGTTTTTTTGTTTGTACATTCTTAGTTGCCCAGCTAGGGGAAAATTAAAATTTATTTTTCGCCTACCAAAGTTAGAATATTTGCATTTTCCTTTTTGTTTCCGCTTGTACGCCATGTGCACTATTTGTACAACCTATTTTTTCTGTGTACATCAAGTACATTCTCTTCTACCCTCTTGGCTGCTTAGCTAGGAAAAATTGAAATTTCATGTCATTCCTAAGATTATGAGTGTTTTGTTTAATAGTTTTTTTTGTAAATTTTTTCGTTCAAATTTTATTCATATTCAAATATGTACATTATTTAAGCTGATCCAAAAAAGAGCTACGTAATTAATAACCTTTTGATAGGACTATTGGTTTTCAGGATTTGGCTTAAAAATTTAGGTGCATTTCACGTTGGACAACACAAAACAAACTATAATTTGAAACAATTAATGAATTTAAAGTAAGTTGTTCAAATTCAAAGAATTAGAATTTTCATACGAACGCTCTGTTCTGAGATTTCACCCAACAAATCACTTATATTTGATGTCAAGCAACAGTGAAAAAGTTTCATCCTCATAATTATTATATTTTTAAATTACCACGAGCTAGACTTGAAAGTTTTTATATTTTGCACTTTAGCGCTAATTAGATATTTTAAATAATGTTAATATTTTGTATTGTTATGAAAACTAAATTAGAATATGCGGTAAAATTAATATTTCAAAATTCTGTGATTAGATCATGAGTCATAAGATTATAATAAATAGCATGAGTATTTATAACAAATATAAATAAATCGTTAGATAAATTTTATTTCTGCTAGTAAACTTTTGCGCTGTGATGTTAAACATTAAGAAAACTATTGGTTGAATGTTTGAAGTGAGGGGACAAAATTTATGAGTTGGCATTCGAACTCGCATCCGAATAAAGAGAAAAAAATTGTTTTTAAAATGTTTAATATTTTCTATTCTCTTTTTTTTATTTTACAATTTAAAATCATTTCTATTCAGGATGGCCGTTGGACAGGAAAACCGAGAAACCCGGAAGTGACCGAAAATTTTTGAAGATTACAAAATAAATTTGTGATACCATTCAAGGATTTTGAAATGTTTTAAGATAATAAAAACAATCACTTGAAATTCCCGGGAAAAATTCAAATGATGTTTTATTTTGAAAAAAAATAACTTCAAGAGAATATTTAAAATGATTAGAAAAAAAAGAGAAAAAATTTTATGAATAAATGAAAATGCAACGATTATTAATTTACAAAAATTCGAGAAAATTTAAGAGATATTTAAGTTTTGGGATGATTGAAAAATAATTTAAACCTTGAAAGGATTTTTAAAAAATCTAGATTTTGGAAGATTTCAATCAAAAAATCTATAAGGTTATTGAGCGTTTTAAAAGACTTCAAAATGAAAAAAAAATTATTAGGATTTCTAAGAAAATTTAAAATGATTTTTCATTCTGAATAATTAATTTCAAGATAATATTTTGAAAGATTTCAAATGGAATTCAGGGAATTCATTGAATTGAAGGAATTCACGAACTTTACGGAATTCACGGGGTTGATGGAATCCAAGGGATTCACGGAATTCACGGATTCACGAAATTCACGGAATTCACGAAATTCACGAAATTCATGAAATTGACTGAATTCATGGAATTCATGGAATTTGAGGAATTTATGGAATTTAAGGAATTCATGGAATTCAAGGAATGCATGGACATCAAGGAATTCAAGAAATTCAAGAAGTCAAGGAATTCATGGAATTCATGGAATTTAAGGAATTAATGAAATTCAAGGAATTCACGGAATTCAAGGAATTCATGAAATTCAAGGAATTCATGGAATTGAGGGAATTCATGGAAGTTAAGAAATTCATGGAATTTAAGAAAGTCAAGGAATTTAAGGAATTCAAGGAATTCATGGAATGCATGGAATTTAAGGAAATTATGGAATTTAAGGAATTCATGGAATTCAAGGAAGTCGTGGAATTCAAGGAATTCATGGAATTCAAGGAAGTCATGGAATTCAAGGAAGTCATAGAACTCAAGGAATTCATGGAATTCAAGGAATTCATGGAATTCAAGGAATTCACGAGATTCACAAAATTCATTAAATTCACTGAATTCAAGGAATTCATGGAATTCATGGAATTCATAGAATTTGAGGAATTTTTGGAATATAAGGAATTCATGGAATTCAAGGAATGCATGGACTTCAAGGAATTCATGGAATTTAAGGAATTAATGGAATTCAAGGAATTCATTGAATTCAAAGATTTCCTGGAATTCAGGGAATTCATTGAATTGAAGGAATTCACGAACTTTACGGAATTCACGGGGTTGATGGAATCCAAGGGATGTCACTAAAGAGAAAAGCATTCGAAACGTCAAATTTTCAAGAAAATACATACATTTCTATCCCAATGCTTGATTTTCCAAAAGACGATTATTTTTCCAACAAATTTGCTTGAATTTTTAAAACAATAAAGCCGTTTTTGAACGAATAGTTGAATTTTCAAACTAACGCCGATGGGTTATACCATTTGTTATACCAGAGTTATAGCATTTACAATATTGGAAAAAACAAACGAAGATAAAAATTGTAAGCCAAACAAGGTGCGATATATAAAAATTCACACGGAATAAAACGTGGCCGTACACATAAAAAGTTTGCCAGAGTTTTTGAGATAATAGAAAATATTTCGTTTTTTAATTTTTAAACCCAAAGCACTGACTTTATGAAACTTTTTTTCTTGAGAATAACTGAGAAATACTTTGTTCCATATTTGGCTTTAAAAAAAATATGTTTCAGCATATAACTATCTCGTGACACCCACGGGATTATAGTGTCTGACTTCATATAAAATTGGGCAAGTGTTAGTATTTGAATAACTTTTTAGCTAAAATTATTCACTTTTTCCGTCTGTCTTACGTACATTTTTCTGTTCCAGCACTGCCGAGATGATAAAAATATAAATAAATGTATAAAGTCATAGATCATTACAGTTAATATAAATCTTGCTTGATTGTTACAAAATAATTTATCCGAAAATTTTGATTGATTGGGTGGTTAGCACCAACTCGCACATCCCTTACTTCGCCTACAGCAAATGCGGTGATAGCGCCGCTTTTCATATTCATTTTCGCCCTTCTATAATATCTATGACGTCCTCTCTCATAGACATATATTCCAGCAAGAACGTAAGTGGTCTCCAATATGCGCTGGAATTAGAGCGTCTTTTCTGCATCTAATTAGAAAAGTACGTTGTTCTCTCAGGTTGGATGTTGATCCAATCTCCGATGTCATGACGTGCAGTTGGACCGTATCTTATACGTATAAAATCCAAATATCCCATTTTCCAGAACTTTATGGACCAATTTTTGATGAAAAACAATGAACTTCTCAACAAAAAAAATTTTTAAGAAGTGAAAAACCTTTCTTCGATCTATTTCAATATTAATTTAATAGGGACATGAGTTCCATTCTATCGGTCTTACGATCAATTGAAAATAAAAAACGACTAGGATTTTTCCATGTCAAACAATTTTAATCTTAATTATAACTACGACGTTTCGACCTATACTGTTGGTCATCTTTAGGCAAATTAAACCTATACAAAAGTTATAAAAATTCTTTGAACTACAATTCAAAGAAATTCACAGTGTCATAAAATCAAATTTCAAATAATACAAATTTACCGCCACACAAAAAATTTTCGAATCAAAATTACGGTCCGATGAAAATAAGTATTCCGAAAACATAATTGGGAAAAACCTCAAAAAAACAAAAAGACGCTCACAATAATTAAAAGGTCACATTTTTAAAATTTAAGAGCGAACCGCAATAGTCAAACGACGGACGAAGTGATAGTGACAGGTAACAAGTCGAAGGTTATGTTAGAAGTATAGTATTGAGTGCGGTCGCGGAAACAGCCTGGCGCCATCTGTTTTCCAAAAATGGAAATTCCTGAGTGATGAATTCAACTTGTTTGCATGTGATTGAAAATAAATAAATTTATACTGAAAATAAGAGTTAAACTGTCAGATAACGAGAGTGTCTATAGGAAAACGTATATGAATTTTAAACCAAATATTTGAATTTTTAATGAAATTTTCAACTAAAAAGGTTAGTTTTTTATCAAAAAAGACAAATTTTGAACAAAATAGAAGAATTTTCAACTAAAAGATATAAATTTTCAACAACAAAAAAAATAGTTTATTTTTAAGCCAGAGAAATAAGTTTTTAACCAAATAAAATACATTTTGAACGAAATAGTTAAATTTTTAACCAAAAAGATTAAATTTATGTCAAAAAAAAAAAAAAAATTGACTAAAAATTGAAAAGATACATTTTTAGTTAAAAAAAATTAATTTTCAATAAAAAAATTATCATGAACCAAAGAAATGAAATTTCAACCAAAGAGATTAATTTTAAACCCAAAAAGAATCATTTTTGACAAAATAAATTAATTTTAAACCAAATATTTGAATTTTTTATGAAATTTTCAACTAAAAAGGTTAGTTTTTTATCAAAAAAGACAAATTTTCAACAAAATTGAAGAATTTTCAACTAAAAAATATAAATTTTCAACAAAACATAGAATAGTTTAATTTTAAGCCAGAGAAATAAGTTTTTAACCTAATAAAATAAATTTTCAATGAAAGAGTTAAATTTTCAACCAAAAAGATTAAATGTATGTCGAAAAAAAAAAAAAATTGACTAAAAAGTGAAAAGATACATTTTTAGTTTAAAAAAAATCGTTTTCAGTAAAAAAATTATTATGAACCAAAGAAATGAAATTTCAAGCAAAAAGATTAATTTTAAATAAAAAAAGAATCATTTTGGACAAACTACATGAATTTTAAACCAAATATTTGAATTTTTAATGAAATTTTCAACTAAAAAGGTTAGTTTTTTATCAAAAAAGACAATAGAAAATATTTCGAAATTTCCTCAAGAATCTCAGAAAACTTATATTTATTTTCATTTTTACAATTTTATTTCAAGTGTACAATAATTTTAATTGGAAATTAATTGTGAATAATTGTAAAATGAATTTAATTTTTAGAATATTGTTCCTTGATTCTACTTTACGGTCAAAGATGGTGCAAGAAACTGTCGTGAAATTTCAAATAAAAACTGTACTCTGTATACATTTATTTTGAAAAGGAAAAATATTAATGCTTTTCATAAATATTTCTAAATGTTATTTGAATATGACGCACATTGATTTTTATTTAAAAAATTCTTGTAAAGAGTTGGTCATTTTATAAATTATACTCCATTTTTGTACCCTATTTGACCTTATGGAATAATTTTGAAGATTGAAATTATAAACATATCTTCATTAATAATGTTTAATTGAAAATTATATTTTTTGTGGACATTTTTCTTGGACACTACTGAAATATTGAAAAAATTTGTGAAATTTCGTCAAGAACGATGTGAACATTATATTTATATAACCTTGAAATAAGCGAGTCAAATACTTTAAGAAATAAATAGTTATTCCACATTCTTATTTTGTATAAAAAAATATTTTTCGCCTTAAATTATAATTTTGTCGAAGTTTTCCTTTTTTCTTCACTAAACTGTATTTGTATTTTTCTATGAAAAATAAAAATGTCAAATAACTATTTATTTTCAATTGTATTTATTTTTAAGCTTGCATAAATATATTTTTCCTAAGATTCTTAAGAAAATTTTCAAAGCTTTTTTAATATTTCTGTATGTCAATGAAAATTTCAACAGCAAAAAAAGTTTTAACTAAACAGTCGAATTTCCAACCAAATTTTTAACTAAAGAGATTAATTTTTAACGGAAAGCGAAGATTTTTCATTAAAATACATGAATTTTCAACCAAATGGTGATTTTTAAACAATAAAATATAAATTTTTAATTAAAAATGGAATAGCTAAATTTTTATTCAATAAATTTTCAACAAACAAAAAAACTATTTTTCAACAAAATAGTTGAGGTATCAACAAAAACAGAATTAATTTTCAACCAAAAATACAAATTTTCTACAAGAAAAAAGATGAATTTTCAACTGAATAAGATAAATGTTCAACCAAAGAAATCATTTTTTAACTAAAAAGATCAATTTTTAACTGAAAAGATTAATTTTCAACGGAAAGAGACGATTTTTTAAATTAAAATATACATGAATTTTCCACCAAACGTTAATGTTTCAACAATAACAGATAAATTTTCAATGAAAAATGGAATAGTTACATTTTTATTTGGTAAATTTTCAGAAATAGTTAAATTTGGATTTAATAAATTGTTAACAAACAAACAAAAGTAATTTTTACCAAGATAGTTAAATTTTCAACCTAAGAAATAATTGGTAACAAAAAAGATTAATTTTCAACGGAAAGAGACGATTTTTCATTAAAATACCTGAATTTTGAACTAAATAATGATTTTTCAACAATAAAAGATAAATATTCAATCAAAAATGGAATAGGTACATTTTTATTTAATACATTTTCAACAAACAAAAAAACTAATTTTTACCAAAACAGTTAAATTTTCAACCAAAGAAATCATTTTTAAACCAAAAAGATAAATTTTTAACTAAAGAGATTAATTTTTAACGGAAAGCGAAGATTTTTCATTAAAATACATGAATTTTCAACCAAATGTTCTCTAATTTCGTTTGAATCTTCTGTTTCCTATTCACCATATCTGTTTCATTACCCCTGCTGCTTTTTTTAACCTTTCTCTTATATGAGCTCTATGATCTCCATATGTTTGCAAGGTATATCCCATATATTTTCCTCACTATGGGTACCACTACTCGTTCCTTTTATGACTGTGGCTACCCCTTTTCTCTCTCTATTGACCACCTTCCAAACCTCTTCTTCAGTCCCAGCCTCCACCGCCTCTTCTTCACCCCTTTCACTTTCCTCTATCTCCCTTCTGACTCCCTTCTTCTTCTGTTTACATTTCCCATCACACCCAGTTCTATCCTCTCCTTCACCAACTTCTCTTTTTCTTGTGCAATGTAGATAATTCCCTACCTCTAGTTTCTTGAACTTTTCTCTCACCTCGTCTTCCACTACCACATAATCAATCACCGTTCCCCTTTCTGCTTCTGGACGTGTATATTCTCCTTCATCATCCTCATCTATATTTCCATTTATAATAAACTATTCCATCTCCTATAGGCTTTTTAACAATTTCTATGCCTCTTCATTCATTCTCTTCTCTTCGGATTTTTTTCCTCGCTCTCCACTTCATTCCCTTGCTCCTCCATCTCCTATTCCAAAATTGAAATCTCATTCCATTATAAACCTAATCTCTTGATTATTTTCTTCTATCAGTTTTCTTATCTCCTCTGATTTCTCCTGCACATCACCGTTCACATAAATCACCACTATCTTTCACCTCTCTTCCCCCGCCCCTGTTTATCTCTTCAACTATCAATCTATTTTTGTGTTCTTCCATATCTTGTTTATTGTTCTCTGCCATACATTCGTTGTTTACTCTTTTTTTCTCTTGGGTGGTGGGGTTTGTCTTTTTCTGCATGATAGTCTGAATGGGACTGTGGTCGGTGCAAGTTCAGTAGCTACTTACATGACGACAAAATTTCTCGTTGTTGAGGCTGAGTAAACTTTTGATAGTTTCTTAGTGGAAGTAGTTTATAAACCACATAATGCCTCCTACGTCACAGAGCTTTAATCAGCCATTTTTTCATTCATTTCTAATTTCAATAAAATTATCATTACTGGAGATTTTAACGCTAACCTAAACCTCACTTCCAATCATTCTAAAGATCTAACAACTTTGATACATTCTTCGGAACTCCTAATTGTAATTCATGATTCAAATCACCATACTGATCGTTCCAGTACTCGTATTGACTTATTGATTGTAGACGATATCGATAATATTGTCTCCTACGAACAATATGCTATCCCTTTTCTCTTCAACTACGACACGATTGCATTACCTTTAAATTTCCCTATAATCCAAATTCGAAATCAACCCAAAGACTGGTGCGAAATCTGTCTAAAATTAATGAACATAAATTCCACGAACATCTCATGACGTATGATTAGGAAAAAACATTACTAGATACAGATATAAATAATGAAGTCTACACCCTGAATAATAACTTAGTGTCTGAATTTGATGAACTTTTTTTGCTCAACGTTCCTAAAACGTTTAATAAAGCTGCCCCCAAGATCAGATCCGAAATTAAAAATCTGATGAGGGAACGTGATAGCAGGCGTTGACTTGACATAGAGAAAAAAAAAGAACATTTGGCTTCTCCTTAGACGTTCACACCAATTCCCGCCTAAGCACAAACCTATAGATAGTAATTTTCCGCGATAAACTTTTGAAGACTGATGATATACTGTCACTGCAAATTTCCAATTTTTTCACCTGGCTCAGGTGCCCAAACGCCCCAGGCAGGACGTCTGGCATTTATAGCTTTCGAAAGAAGGGTCATTTTCCAGAAATATTCGCAACAAACTAGGACTTATACTCCCACCTCACGAAAAACGTCACCAGCTCTTGGACTAGTATTTGATTCCTGAAAGTATTTAACATAGTGCAATCGCAGTGAACAATAATGAACCTGAGAAGTTACTCCTTAAGCAACAAAAGTTAATCAATAACTTGCAGAAAAGACTGCGTCAAATTAGAAGAGAAAAAAAAAGAATCGGAAAGGAGTCAGCACACGTTCTACAAAACTATATTGAGTAGTTTATTTACACAGGATCAAATACTAAATTTTATTAGACAACCAGGACTTCCCAAATCGTAGAACCTTGAGCAGAGGGATAAAATATATTAAATTTAAACCTGGGATTTCCGACGAAAAGTTCGAATTTCTCGAGGAAAAAGTTGCACACTTTTCGAACGCCATTGATAAGGAATGCTCAGTGGAACTTGATGAGATTGCCACTGGTGGAGGTCGAATTTGATCCGCACACAAAAGAATATATAGGTGATATAACTCTTCCACCCAATAGTAAAGATAAAGTAAAGCATGCACTAGTTTATATGATTTTACGGTGGAAACAAGTCATTGGCTACGACAGTATCACCTCTGACATCGGCTCAAGCAACCAAGCGTGTTGGTAACATTTCTAATTGCAGCTGTCAACAAAAACGGAATTAGGAACTCAGTACCTCACCCTATCCTCGCGGCGATTCTAATCGTAGATTATACTTCTTTGCGTACGTGCCTTATTTGTTAAAAAATATTAACTCATCCTATGTGAAAAGTAGACAAATAGTTGTAAATTTCAGAAAAACCGCAACTTTCCAGCATTATTCAAATCCACAGTTGATCAACTAAAAAGTTTTTTTATCCAAAATTTTCGATTTCAAATGATTCTAATTTAAAAAATTTTAAGTCTTTAAAACTGCATTTTAAAATTCTTTTAATGAAAAATGTACGCTCAAAAATTAGAATCTAACAAAGAAAATTTTTAAGTGAAATATTTTTGAATTACGCATTGTAAACTGAATGATATCTTAGTTGAAACAGGTAAAAATTCAACTGATTATTAAAAAAACTGTTGAAATTAAACTTGGATCGATTTTTTTTCTAAATATTTGTAAAATACTCGGTCAAAAAATAAATTCACTTTCATTTCTCCTTTTTTCCCGGTCTCATAAAATTCCCGGTTATTTCCCGGTCCAGCGGCCACCCTGAAAATATATAGATATAATTTTTTATAATCTGAAGTACAAAGACGTTGTCAGGTTTAAGTTTGACATCATCCCTTAAAATAGCTATTTGCCATTCTTTAACAACATTTGGATCATTTGGTACTTTGAAAAATTGAATTTTGTTAGCTTTGTCCTTCACCCGATTACTTTTATATCCCGATTTACAACCAAAGCAAACGCACAAAACGCATCCGTGAATAGATGCAGATTTTTACATCTAAAAGCCGTTTTTCTCAGTTTTCTTTCACTTAGAAGATGGAAAATGCCGCAAGCATCATTGAAAACAATCAAAAATTATTTAACACTGTCAGTATTGTATTGTATTTTATTACTCTCCCTTTTACGGGTTTGAGGGCTCCGTTCCCTTTACATCTTTTACAATTTCAATTTTAAATGAAGAATTATAAATTAAATATTCAAAACTAAACAATTTGAAACAAATAGAAATTTATTCATTCAGAAAAAAATCGTGTAAGTTGAGGAGATATTTAGAAGTTTTTAAATCAAATTTTGAAGCTTTCAAGGATTTTGAAAGGTTGAAGATAATATAAATATTGTATTAATATTCATGGGAAAATTTTTTATGATTTTTATTTTGAAACATTAATTTAAACAGAATATTTAAGAATATTTTAAAACGAAAGCAAATTTTGATGAATAAATCAAAATTGAACAGTTATAAATTTGGAAAAAATTGGAATAAGTTTAAGAAATATTAAGAAATTTTGACAAATTTTTAAGAATAATTGAAAATTTGTGAAGATTCCAAAAAATGTAAAATAAAATGTAGATTTTGAAGATTTCTAGATAAAATTATGTAGCTTTTCAGGTATTTGTAAAGGTTTCAAGATAATAAATTTTTTCTTTAAAGTTTCTGGGAAAATGTAAAGTGATTTTTTAGTAAACAAATATAGTTTTAGGAGAACGTTTTAAAAGATTTCCAAACAAATTTGGATGTATAAATAACAATGAAAAAATTATTCATGTACAACGACTTAACATTAAAATAATTTAACTTCTAATTTAAAAAGGGTTCAATTCAAAAAAATTTTAATCTTTCAATTTTTAATGTTTCTAACTTAAAATTGCGTAAAACGATATAATTTTGAAAACTTATAAATTTGTTGATTCATTCTTCAATTTAGAGAATTGAACATAATAGAGTGAATTTATAATTAATACAAATTTTGATTCGTTAAAACGATTACTTCAGACAAATAATTTTTTAAGAACAAGAAAAAGTCCTATTTTTATTCCATTTGTTTGGGGAATAACATTTCTCGGAAACTCTCCGTCGGTTCTGGGTAGTAGAGGTGACAAGCGTGACAAGTCCTGCAGATTCCTCGTGCGCTTTCAAAACATATCCACACTTTGACTTCCAATGTTGTCAAGTAATATTAAGAAAAACAACTTATTTTCTTGAAACCTTTTAAAATTCTTCTAAAGATTCCAAAATTACATTTCAAAATCTTCAAAAATCTACATTCGTAAAAAATTTGTTATAAATCTTCTCAATATTAAAATTATTTTTTAATATATTCAAAACTATGTTTCGAATAAATTCAAATTTTCCTGATTTTTTTTTTAATCGTGCAAATTTATAAAAATTGCCTTAAATCTTCCAGATTTTTGTTGACAATTTTTTAAAAGTTTTTGAAATGTTTGTATAATCTTAAAATCTTTCCAAATGTTCAGCCACTAAAAGTCATATTTAACAGAATGCGAAGTCAGGTTTTCGACAGAAATGTATGCGAAATCTTGCGATACACCTTTTAAGAAAAAGGATATCTTGTTTCTAGTTTTAAAGCATATAAAGTAAAAGATTTAAAAAAATCTAGATTTTTAATGATTTCGAACAAAAAATGTAGAAACTTTTCACGAATTTTGAAAGGTTTCAAGATAACGAAAGAATATTCTTAAGTTTCATAGGAAAAATTAAAAAGATTTATAAAAATTCTGAGAAAAACTCCAGAATATCTTAAGGACATTTTTTTAATTTTTAAAGATTTTTCCAAATTTTAAGGAAAATTCGGGTCCGTTTAAATGATATTTAGAAATTTTTGAAGTGTTGAAGTGATTAAAAATATTTTGAAACTTGAAAGTGATCTTGTGTATTTCCTTTGCTCGATTAGAGTTTAGCCTGAAACCCAAGAGTGTTTTGTGCTATCTGGAGACAGTGACCAGTCCCAATGCCTAAATGTGGCTCATGTCCAGTGAAGTTTTCTCTTGCTGCTTGTTTTGCTAACCTATCCGAAATCTCATTGCCTTTGATGTCACTGTGTCCAGAAATATAAAGAAGAGTAACTCGGTTTTCCGTCGCTTGATTGTTCAGCGCCTTGAAGCACTCCCATACCATCGAGATTGTGAAGCCCATTCCACTTTTTCTATGATATACGTCGTCTTCTTCTTTCTTCTTGTTCCTGGAGCCATCTGTCAATCAGTTGTTCTCATTGCTGGGGAGGTGTGCCTCGCCGTTAACCCATTTATCCTTCGTGGATAGGCAAACACAATACTTCCCACCAAAGAGATAGCGAGTAGGTGCTTCGTCCCTGAGCATACTCAGGGCCAGCCTACTCGTGACGTCGGTTGGAATCCGCATTGCAGTCGAGATCCTTCCACCGTTTATCATATATAATATCCAGGCCGCCTTCGCAGCCGCGGGCTTGATGGTGAGATGGAAGGGCGTCAACCCTTTTTGAGCCCCCCATGTCTCTGTGGGTGGCGACCTCAAGGCAACAGTGACGCCTCTTAGAATCAGTCCCCTGCTTCCTTCCAGTCGAGACTCTACAGTGGTTAGCCTGGGTCATAGGATCGCTGTATAGATCCACATGAGTGTCTCTGGCTTCAAGCACCAGCTTTTCTCTATCGCTCTTCTACAGAGCTACAGAGTTGCTAATAGCTTTTGTACATGTTTTCCAGGAGCACGTTTCATAACAGCTTCTCATTTAGGATAAGTCCTAATGACATTTTTCGATAAAATGAAAAGTTTCAGACTTACAGCATTTTCAAAATCCAGAAGAGGAAACGAAAATTAACAGTTTCAGCCAAACATCGCACGACTCAAAAAAAAGTCAGAGCAAAAAAAGTGTTTCTTTTGGCACGCCCTACAGGATTATCATCACGACTTTTTGAATTTTCTTGAAAAATCGAGAATTCTCATTTTTACTGCACTAAAAATAATGAAAAATCAAAAATTTAATACCACGGTCAAACTATGCAAGATACGGCAAATGATGATTGAAAATGATAAGTGAAAAAAAAAAAAAAAGAGTTTTTGGTTCCATGTCTAGGGGTAGGCCGGGAATTGACAGATAGGAACATATGAACTCCTATCGAATATAACTCTGCTGAAGGCTGGTGACCTTCTCAGCATAATATTATAAACCAATTGCGACTCTATCGGTTTCCTTTCCTTGTCCACCCCCCCCCCTCCCACAGTAACGGAAGTTTCAATGGGAAAAACGTTACACCGGGACTCTCCACCATATGACGAATCTCTAATTAACTTGGACATGATTTCGACTACCAACACAAATTTCGCTCATAAAGGTGGTAATTGGGTGTACAATCTAAATAATGAATGATACAAACAATAAAATAGTCTCGGAATGCACTCAAACTTTGGTTGATGAAATACATTCGCACGGTAAACGTAAAGGTCGTGTTTCAGGCGACGAATGAAGACTGGGTGTTTAGAATGCTAGAGGAGTGAATGATCTCAATACAAGAGAACTACGAGAAACTATGCACGTAAGGAAACTAGATATTCTATGTGTACCTGATACGAAGAAAAAGGGTTGTAAAGTAAATGGCAGTATACTCTGAATGAATTTACAATGACCTAAGTAAATCCAATTTTTAAAAATAAATTCTTGAATGGCAGAAATCATGGAAAAATCATTGAAAATTATTTAAAAATATAACATTTCTTATATAACGGCTTTTTGTTCTTTTCGACAAGTAAAAATAAATGTTTAATCTTTCCCCTATTTTCCCCTTTTTTGTGAGAAAATTACATTATTTCTCCTTTTTGAGCTCTTTTTGAGCTGTGATCCCTGAAATTGTTTTTTCTCTTGATAAATTATAAATAATTTTTTTATTGAAAATTCATGTATTTTGTTTATAATTCGTGTTTTTGGTACGAAATTAATCTTTTCGTTTGAAAATTTAACTATTTGGTTTAAACTTCATCTATTTTGTTAAAAATCCAACAATTTTGTAAAAAAAAAACGATCCTTTTTGGTTAAAAATTCGCGTGAGTATACTTCAGTCGAAGTAATCTACCATAATTTTATGTAATTCAGAGGAATCCTATTCAATCCAGAGTAATCTTTGGTAATCCAGAGTATTTCCGTATATAGAGGTAATTCAGGGTAATCCGATATAATCAGCTGTAATCCACCTTCGCTGGGGGTCATTGTGTGGTCCTCGGGCCCCCTTAATGTAAAAAAAGTCAGAAAATACTTATTCACTTTTTTAACCCTTGTTTGACACACATAAAAAAATAATCTACTGAATATTTTCACTTGAAAATTTTATCAGATCATCTTAGGAGCTTACTTTAAAGGATTATGTAGGTTATAGCCAAAAATTGAAATGAACCCGAATCCGCCCACGGGGTCATATATGGTACGGCGAGCAGTGGTGCATGAAAAACGACTTATCCTGGTCTTTCAAAAAATATGAAATTCGCCAGTTGAAAACCACTATATCAATTTTTGAAACGCATCACTTTTTTCCGTGTTTTGATATTCAGCTGCGTCTTGTCTTGCTTAATTTTTATACTATGTATAATATAAGAAAAGGCATTATATGGTTAAGACGTCATTTACTGATTTTTATTTGAATATGATTGATTTATTTTTAAGGAGGAGTGTTGGTTTATTTCAAAGAATATGCGTGTTTGGTCCAAGAAGTAATCATTATATTCTGAGAGCGGTATGAGTGGCTGAATGACGGCTCTTGTTTATGTGAACTGAAGCAGAACCGAGAGAAGGACTAAACAGGCCTAATGTCGTTGTCGCTAAGAGGGCTGGTGTGAATGTGTAATCTCTAGATAGTTCAGATCAGAATTCGATACAAAAAAGACGTGCCTTTCAAAGTGCTATTTGAATAAAGCACTAGTTTGATTTTAAAGTTATATTACGTTTTATTATTTCATAGCCTAATTTCCTATAGTTGGCAACCCTTTTTTTACGCGCTGTCCGAGGTGAAAGTTTCTCTCCCACCAACAGTTCTACACACGTGAAATCAACCTTCCGCTCGTCGGTGTAAAGTCGACCACTGATGGACAAAGTAAGAAACCAAATAATCCTCAAAGAATGTGGTTGAATGTGGTGCAAAAGAGACAATAGTGGAAACATGGCAAAGAAATCAGTTAAGGTGGTTCGGACATGTTGAAAGAATGAAAGATGAATGACTAACGAAACAAGTGTATAAAGGTAAAGTAAATGTCAGTACACAGTAATACAAGAATCTGAATTTTAATAATAACTGAATTTCATTTTTAACTTAAATTAGGTAAATCAATTAATGGGAGTGATTAGAATGAGTAAATAAGAATCCAATAAAACTCATAAGAATTCAAGGTTAATTTGAAAATCTTCAGGGGGAATAAAAAAAAATTGAAAATCCAAATAAGACGCATTTAATTCAGTGGATTTTACGAGAATTGTTAATTTTCTACCATAAAAAAAGAACATTCTGCAAAGTATGTTTTAGTGATCCATTGTTATTTTCACCTAAATATAAAAGACTTGAAAAATTGTGTAATCTTTTTAACGAATTTAGTAAATATACGTATTTCTCTGAAACTGACTTTAATGAAAATAATAATATATAAATAAATAATATATATTTATATAAATAATATAATGAGATTTTCTAGGCCATACGAAAATCAGAATGAGTGTAATTCAATTCACACTCTATCCCAACTTTTTGTCAAACTGTACATGAATTTTTCCGAAGTGAATACAAATTTAATCTCAATTTATTTTGGAAGAGTTTGGAATATGTATGTTTGTGTGCGATAAAATGAAATTCCAGGAATGTCTCTGTTCATACGCGGCTTGTACCAAATGGTATATCTAACGACACAGACAGATATTTGAAAAAATACATGGATTCTCAAGAAAACAGATTAGTTATGAATCAAAACAAATAAATTTCAAAACAAAAATGGAATAAATATACTACCGTCGAAAATTATCGCTACGACTTACGCACGTACTACTAAGAATCATTGCTGATCTTGAGGCATGCTTATTCGTTCATATTTTTCACTGTTTAAAGAGAATATACCGCGACATTCTAAAGAATTCCAATTAAAATATGACATATATTCCTGGCGTTCCTCGTTCCGGATCATCTTCTTCTCCAGAAAAGTCTTCTGGGCAAAGAGTAACTGTAAGGAAACCGAAGTTTTTTTCAGCAGCAAAGAAAATCATGTCTTAGCCACCGAGTTACTGAAAGCCAGATTCAAGAAAGCTGTTACGATACCAGGTACATTACAGTACTACACTTTCATTCCCAATCAAGGTGAAAAACTTCAACTCAAAATATTTTCGTCCTCTGAGAAACACGACAGCTTCTCGAATGGCAAAAAACAGAATCCTCAAAAGAGGTCTGCAAAGAAATCAACTCTTGAAACTATAGCCAAAAAATCGATCAGAAACACACATAATATTACTTAACTTAAAAAACTGGCACTAAAGCGTTGCACAAAGATCCCCAGCGTGAGCGCACTAGGGTAGATCGCGCGCCACCCGCTTATCGTGGCATCTTGTTTACGTATCGTTCTATTACTCAGAGACGAAATAATTTGCCACTCTGAAAATTAGGGGTCTTATAGGAAAAAATCTCAAATTTCTTTTAAAACTATTTTGAAGACAAAAAAAGTGTCGAAATTTGAAACAAGTTCAATTTATTTTTGATTTTCAAAATTTAGGGTGAAAATTTGACTTTTTTTTAAAGGGTTACGACCATTAAAAATGTTGTAAAAAAATCTATCAAAAACATTTGTAGTGAAATTTTGTTTAAAGCAATAGGAAAAATGTAACAAATGTTTGAAAGTAAGGCTTTGCTAAAAAACCCAAAAATTGTACCCTCTCCACTTTGCTTAATTATTATCGAAATTAAATAATTTTTTATGTGAGGAGTACTATCTACTATGACTACAATTGGGCCAATTTTTAGCCCGATCGGACAACTCTCATTTTCGAGGTGGGTACACTTGGGAAATTATGCACACGTTTTCGAGAACTTGTACTGGTCTACCGGGACAAGTTGTCAATAAAACTAAATTAAATAGTTCACACATTTCATTCATGCTTTCGAGAACTTGCACTGGTCTACCGGGGCAAGTTGTCAACAAAACTAAATCAAATAATTTACAAGTAATCATTCGTGTCTCAAGCCACTTACAGGGAGGTAGAGGAGTCAACTCCGCTACCTAGCTGCGGAAGTGATTACTCATGAAAGAGAGCGAAAACGACAAAATATTTCTCTCATTTCCAAAAGAGATTAAGAGACTGAAAATTTAAAGAGTCCGTCCAACGGAAATAATACTTTGAGAATTGAAGGTCGAGTCAGCTCTGAACGCTCTCCCTCGCTCCCCCTTGACTTACGCAAAAGCGCATACCTGAGTTTCGAGGCTTCCGTGGCCCAGCTCACAGCTTGTAGGCGTGCTCGGAAAGAAACTTGCCAGATTAAGCCTTATTACCTCACTGAAAGGTCATAAGACTTCCATTGTACTTACAGAATAGTGTAATCTTAGGATAATATTGTCTTTAGTGTTTTAATTAATCAATAGATATTCTCATAATTACATTGAGATTTGTGGTTTTCCACTGGGTAAACAAAATAGTTTAGGGCTGAGAAACTATATGTAAAAATAGTTTAGACAACATTAAGGAATAAAAACGATTTTCAATGTAAAGGTAATCTTAGTCTTCCTCCATGCAAGACCCATCTCTTTGATTTCTTTTATCTCCAGTCTTAATAATCCATTTAATTAATTAATTAAGAGAACTAGTTAACTCAACCGCACACAAAAGTGTCGGCAGGGTTACCATATATATATATATATATATATATATATATATATAAATTCATGGAATTAACGGAATTCACGAAATTCCCGAATTAATGGAATTCACGGATTTCACGGAAATTATGGAATCCACGGAATTCATGGAATTCACGAAAGTCATGAAAACCACGTATATCACACAATTCAGGAATTCACGGAATTCATGCCATTCATGAAATTCACAGATCCATGAAATTTACGGAATTCACGGAATTCACGGTATTAATGAAATACACAGAATTCGTGTAAGTCACGGAATTCACGGAATTCATGGTATTCACGGAATTCATGGTATTCGCGAAATTTATGGAATTCACGGAATTCATGGAATTCACGAAACTCACGGAATTCATGGAATTTACGGTATCCATGGAATTCATGAAATTCACGGAATTCATGGAATTCGCGGAATTCATGGAATTCACGGAATTCATGAAATTCGCGGAATTCATGGAATTCACGTAATTCATGGAATTCACGGAACTCATGGAATTTACGGAATCCACGTAATTCACGAAATTCATGGAATTCAGGAATTCACAGAATTCATGGAATTCATGAAATTCACGGAATTCATAGAATTGACGGGATTCATGGAATTCACGTATATCACACAATACAGAAATGCATCTAATTCATGAAATTCGCAGAACTCATGTAATTCGCGGATTTCACGTAACTCACGGAATTCATGGAATTCACGGTATTCATGGTATTCACGGGATTCATGGAAATCATGAATTCATGAAATTCACGGAATTCATGTAATTCACGGAATCCATGTAACTCACGGAATGAATGGAATTCACGGAATTCATAGAATTCATGGAATTCATGGAATTCACGGAATTCATTAGGTTCACGGAATTCATGGGAAGAAAAAATTGTGGATGGTACTTGGTACTATCTAGAAGATCAAACTGACCATCTAAATTTTGACACTTCAATTTTTACTATCCATTTTCTCCGTGTGATAGCACGGAACGTTCCTGGAATGTTCCAGCGGAACGTGTAAAATATCCGCCGCTTGGGAACGTTTCTGTTGAACATTCCAGGAACGTTCCACTGGGTCCTGAGGGAAAACTTCCGTTATTGTTATTTTTAACAACAATTATCTCGCTAAGCGTAAGAGATAGGTAAAAGTTTACGCGATATTTATTGATAATAATATCAATAACAGTAACTTCTGTTTGGGCCCAGTACTGACCCAGTGCTAGCCCAGTACTGGCCAAATACTGCAAGTCAGTACAGAACATTGTTATCATTAGGGGTTTTATCGGTACAAAGCCAGTAGTCATGCCAGTATTCCGCCAGTACCGAACTCCGCCCGGCGGTGCTGGCGCGATACCGCGCCGGTGATTAATTTCCCCCTGGGCCCGGAACGTTTCCAGCACTTCGCGAAAAAATAACTTATCATTATATTGTGTTGACTTTTGATCAATTATCCGATGGGGCTTTAACGTATCCTGACACATCTATTTTCTTCGGCTTTGAAAGCATATTACGCCACACCACGTGCTTCGGGCTATTAAGGCGCCACAAGTTTCGTTTAAAAATCGAGATTTGCGGTCGATATTTTGTGACTTTTTAATTAATTATTGCAAATTATTGAATTGATAAAATAAAGTTTCAATTAAACATTTGAATTCTTTATCATTACACAGTAATACAAGAATCTGAATTTCAGTAAAAAAAGTAGGTTGAATTTCAGATGTAACCAAAAGGATCATTCACATGTTTAATTTCACTTCATGATTGTAGTTTATGAGGGGCTCGAATCACAGTTTTTGATTTGCGCGTTCAAACTGGTCATGTGCACATAACCAAAACAAATCATTGACACAGAAAAACATATTTGAGAATTACTGACACGTAAGCTGTGATTAGTCGAAAATCCGACCCCTTTGAGCTCAGAGGGGTCCTCCAATCGACATCGTGATAGAAAATTCATATTTCAACATTAAATTAAAAATAGTAAACAATGTGTGAAAAATATTTTATGGGCGTTTTTAAAATTAGAATTTTATAAACTATAAGATCCAATAATTGGAAATGTTTTATCTAACTTTGGAAACAACCCTATTCTTTATTCTGTTATTATATTCCCTATTATTATTTCACTCTAATAGTTTATTCCACTTTTCATTTTATTTTATTATTATTAGGTTAAATACTGCCTTTTTCTTGGAAGGACAAAAGGAAGCGCTTGCGCAGTCTCAGGAAATTCTCTCAAGGATCACAGAAGTTGAAAATAAGCAGAAAGCATTTAATGACAATCTCCTGACCTCCATTGAAACAATCAAAGCGAACATTGCTGAGAACTCGAAGCTGTCTCAGAAAAGGGAAAAGAAGACATTACTAAAATTAAGAGGATGCTAATGCTTTGAAATTACAAGTGGCTACTCTTGAGAATGCGCTGAACTTAAGCGAGCAGGCGGCCCTTCAAACGACTTTGGAAATGCACAATTTCCCTATGAAACCTAATGAAGACCTTTTGACGAACATGGACTCGGTAGCTAGGGCTCTTGACGTTCCCTTTGCGAGGGAAGATGTGGTCAAAATATATAGGATAATAAAGGCTCCTGCACTCTCTAAGCAGAAAATGACATGGGAAATGACCCTCAGTTGGCCAACAACAATCGCAATCCATTTTTTGCAGATCTGTGTAATGTAGTTATTTTTTCTTTACCTGAAGATCTATTCGATCAAATTCATGGAATAGCTGTCGATACAATAAATTCCTCCTTGTGATGTCATCGTCAGGTGGAAGCTGTTTGCGAACTAATCTAGGATTCACTTTGTAGACCAGGATTAATATTCTTTCAGAAACTTTCCTCACAGCTTCTGCCGGATGATGCAAGCCCGAGGAACCCAATTCTGACAACGTTCGGCATGTAAGACCACTGCAACAATTACAATGTCTTATCAGAGGACATGTATTTTGAATTTCAAAGTAATTTTCGAGACGGGACCACCCGTGCCGAGGACGTTTTTTTAACAAGAGACTGTATTTTTCGAGAATATTTTTTTTACAGCAGAATTAATGTGATTCAATGGTAGATGGTATTCAGACACTCTTTTCCTCTTTTTAAATAACTAGAATATTGTACTACAATTTAAAGATTTTAACATTTTTTAAATTATTTTTCTAACTGAAAATTTAACTATTCCATGTTTGGTTGAAAATTTATCTTCTACAGTTGAAAATTTAACTATTTGTAAGGAGGTGCAAAAAGCTCGAAACTTCGAGTCGATTTGAGCCTACTTTTTTTGAGTGGAGTCGAGTCGAGTTCAAGCATGCTCGAAATTTCGAGTTCTCGAAATTTTCGAGCTACTCGAAAGTTTCGAGAAATCGAACGACTTCGAGCTACTCGAAAGTTTCGAGTGCTCCAACAGTTTCGAGCTACTCGAAAGTTTCGGCTTCTCGAAAATTTCGAGTTCTCGAAGAGAGTACGTGAGGACAGGGATGGCATAGGTGTTGATTGCCCTGATCTTGTTTGCCGAGTTAAGAGAACTCTTCAGAACTAATCTGAGTCTTGTAGTGCAGGCAGACGTTAGGTTCTTCTCAACTATCGTATGCTGAATACCCTTAGATTAGAGAATACCCAGATATTGATATGACTTCCCCTCAGCCATTGCCTCCATGTCATTCTCGAAATCGTTCTCTAGCTCTGTGGTCCCTAATTCTCCTCTGGTTAAATGCACTGTTCTGAATTTATCTAGTCCGAACTCCATGTGGATATCATTGGAAAACTGCTTCGTGACATCGATCACTTTGCGCAGTTTCTGGTCCGAGCTAGCGTATAGCTTCAGGTCATTCATGTGTAGAGGATGGGTCACTTGATGACCATCCTCGTTATTATGTATTCGGAACCCATGAGACATGCTATTTAGTGTTTCGCTCAGTGGATTCAGCGCCAAACTGAACCATAATGCACTGAAGGAGTCTGCTTATAATATACCCGTCGTTATGCGTATTGATCTAGTTATCCTTGATTGTCCATGATCAAAATACTTGATTCTTGTACTCTAAAGCATCATCGCACGACTTAGGAAGTCAATGATGCGTGGGCAAATTTTGTATATTTTCAAGATTTCGAGCAAATAGTCATGTCGTACAGAAGGAAAACCTTGATTGTAGTCAATGTATGCCATGTGCAAGTTTCTTTGATGTTTACGAGCTTGCGTCATGGCAACAGCGTCTACGGTGACTAGATCTTTACTGCCTGGCGAGTTTTTACAACATCCTTTTTGTTCTTCAGTAAGGATGTCATTCTCGTCGCAGTGAGAATATACCTTATCTGCTCCTTTTCCCCCCAAAATACTGCCAATAACAGTATATGTTCATTTGAGACTGTTCTGAAGCCAGAATGCCTGGACTATTTCAAGATTTTATTGATCCGAGGATTATGGCAAACCCCGGATATTTGTTAAGTTTTCCTTCTTGCGTTCTCAAATAATGGACAAAAAAATATATTGGTACAGTACCGTGCCTACAAAGAAAATTTCAAGACCAATTTAACCAACACCCTTATATGAAAAATAGTTGAATTCAACCAAAAAAGACGAACTTTCAACAAAATATTGGAATCCTCAACCAAAACAGATTACGTTTGAACTTTACAAAGCTATTTCTTCGTCTTCATCGCTCTCATCAAGCGAAAATCGAAGTTCATCATCTCTTAATAAGTTCGGTGCCTAATTCTCATTTCATTTTTTCATCATAACTCTTTATGATACGTATTTTAAAATAGAAATTACATTTAAGCACTATTTTTCCAACCAAAATTGATTGAACCAACCAAAATTGAAAATTGATTGATTGAACCAGAATTGATTGATATAATAGTGATGTTCCAACAGAAAATTTTTTCTCTCAAACATATTTAATTACGTTATGAACAAATTTATATGGAAAAATGGACTCTTCAGCCACTCCCGATAAAAAGCCTTGAATTGAAAAGTATTCGAAAGTTTCCTGTTCAATGGTGACGTGAAAATTATTGAATTCTTTTCAATACCCTTTTTGTCCTCGCATTTTGAATCCCCATAGCAGTAGAAGTTATCTCTCAAGAGGCCTGGGGTCTCCCGTGGGAATTCTGAGTTGAGTGTGCGAGAGAGACAGAAATATGATAAGCACGCCTAAAAGGGTGGAGCTTGTTAGTAAAGTAAAAGAATGCAATTAAATTTTCACAAATGAGAAATAGTATAATAGAAAATATATACTAGATGTAAAAAAAAGAAATTCTTATTTTTTATTTATTGAATGAAAAAGATTTTAAGTAGTTTTTTAAAATTAAAATGAAACGATTTTTGATTATATTTTAAAGACTAAAAATTAGGTAGAAATAAAATTTCTTTGCTTTGTAAATATAATAACATAATTATTCGAAATTATGTATCAACCTCATAAAAACCCTTGGAATCTTTCAAAATATCCTATAACCTTACAGGTCCTGTAATATCCTTCTGTATCTCCAAAATTATCTAAAACTGCATACAAAGTTTTTGAATTCCTTAAAATTATTAAAACCGTTGGAAATCCCTTGAAATTGTTTAAATCTATTGAAAATGCACTGGAATCTCTTAAAGTACCCTAAAATAATTCAAAGTCTTTGAAATTTCTATAAACTATTGAAATGAATAAAACAAGTTCTATGAATCTTTTAAAATGTCCTAAAATGTTTTAAATCCTTTGATATCTTTTGAAATCCCTTGAAGCTTTTTAACGCTCTCGAAAGTGTCAAAGATCTTTGAAAGTCCAAGAAATTAAAAAAAAAAACTGTAAAATATTTCAAATCCATTCATTATTTAATTGTCAATTGATCCTCAGGATCAATTAAATAAAAAGTTTTAAAAATCAAAAAAAGTCCATCGAATTAAGTACAAGTGAGTGAATTTAGAAGAATGTAGGTGAATTTTAATAATTCAGAAGAATTCCAAAGAATTAAAAGAATGCAGGATAAATTGATAAGAATTCAGGTTGAATTCGAAAAAAATAATTTCAAATCTCTTCAAATCTAAAAAAGATTAATTTTCAACCAAAAAAGATCAATTTTCAACCAAAAGAGGTAAATTTTAAACTAAATATGGAATAGCTAAATTTTCAGTTAGAAAAATTAATAAAAAAAACTAATTGTCAACAGAAAAGTCCAATTTTCAAATAAGATGATGAATTTTCAACTAAACAAATAAATTATGAACAAATAGTTCAATTTTCAACCGAACAAATCAATTTTGAACAAATAGTTGAATTTTCAAATAAAAAAGATCAATTTTCAACCAAAAATAGAATAGCTAAATTTTCAGTTAGAAAAATTAATTTAAAAAAACTAATTGTCAACAGAATAGTTTAATTTTCAAATAAAGTGATGAATTTTCAACTAAAAAAAACATTTTGAACAAATAGTTGAATTTCCAACTAAAAAATATCAATTTTCAACCAAAAAAGGTCAATTTTCAAACGAATATAGAATAGCTACATTTTCAGATAGAAAAATTAATTCAAAAAAGTAATTGTCAACAGAAATGTCCAATTTTCAAATAAAAGGATGAATTTTCAACCAAACAAATAAATTTTGAACAAAAGAAATCAACTTTCAACAAATTAGTTAAATTTTGAACAAAAAAATAATTTTTCAAGTAAAAAAGATGAATTTTCAAGCAACTATAAAAGAAATAAATTTTCAGGTAGGGAAAAATAATAATAAAAAACTTGTTGAGAGAAAAGTCCAATTTTCAAATAATATGATGAATATTTAACTCAACAAATGAATTTTGAACAAATAGTTGAATTTTCAACTAAAAAAGATTAATTTTCAACCAAAAAAGATCAATTTTCAACCAAAAGAGGTAAATTTTAAACTAAATATGGAATAGCTTTGGAGCACGAAAGGCTAAGGACACGGCACGGTGTGACACTGAATTGCAAGATTTAAAACATTGAAGAGAATTCTGAAACCAAAAGCCCACATCTCGTTACTTTCTGCATCGTCAATGAATGCTGAAATTTTTTGAACGTTTTCGTTTTTAAACGACACGGTGACAACAAATTGATAGCTGAACGTCCAGTTAGGTCTTCATCCTAAATCCTTTGGAAACATCAAATTTAACGTTGAAAATTCAAAAGAAAAAGCTTAGTTCACTGTCCATCATGTTTTTATGCACTTCACTCTCCGCGAATGTTCGAAATATCGAAAAGCAGTTAAAAATGATGAAAAACATGTTTAAGTTCAATAATGAGCAAATGTGACGCTGAACGGCTCAATTTCGATGACATTTACTTACTCCGAAAACGCTCTAGAGTCTAGACCACGGTGCTCCCATTTACAACCCTCACAGCATGCATCGCGTCGACAACCGGATTGGTTAAGATTGGCGCCCTTATTCGAACTGATTAATGTGAAAAGCAATTGTGTAGAGCAAATAATAAGATTAAAGTTATTGAAATCAACTTTTTGCTCACAAAGAAGACTTATAAAGTGAAATTTAAATGACTTATCAGATTTTCTCCTTGAAAATAAATTATCGATTTTTATTTTAAAGAAAGGAATATCTTTTTTATCCTTGATATGAATGTACAATTATTCCCAATATTCTTATGCACTTTACATTTATTATTTGTGTGAACATTCGATTTACACCTTCAATCATTAAATGAACACGCCAACGGTAACTAATCAGGTCGGCCCTCCGCGATGGGTCTTTTGCTCTTCCGTGGATGGTCGAAATGAGTGAATAAAAAGCTTCTTCATTTTTGAAATCTTCAAAAATACATTGATTATTATTATTGAATATAAATTAGTTAGATAACCTAACATTTCTCACAATCCTGAAGTTTGCAGACTTTTTTTTAAATAGCAAAAAAATGAAAGCTTCATCCAATCACGAACACGAGTTTCCGGACAACATTAAAATTTATTTGACCTTTTATTAGGATTAGTATGAAATATTACATTTTTGAAAACTTTAAATGTGACTTCCGGTTTGAATTTGTAAAAATTGTGTTTTAAATAAAAATATTTTCAATTGAAATTTCAGAAAAGCATATGGCATATCCTTTTGCGACCGGTATCATTTTTATTCGGAACACTTCCCTGGATCAGACTAATATTGTATTAATATTATTTTGTTTCAGGAGCTCTGCACAAAAAATATGAAAAACAGGGATTCCCCAAAAAAGATATATCTTGACTTAAATTCGATATGTATTATATTGCAAGTGTATTGAGATATTCAATCATTTACCGAACATTTTAGCTTGGATTCAAGACTTTTTTGAAGTGTCTTAACATTACAAAAAGAATAACAAAACATATGAGAAAGCTTTACTTGAAGGAACTTACATATGAGGCGCTGCGAGTAAACACGTGATAAGTCCTGTTTAAACATGGGGCTCATCACGTTTTTCCTCTAAGCGGCTCATATATGCACCCAGAAAAAAAAGGTCTTCATTCAACAAGATCATTTTTTTAACCGCATTGGGGTGATTTCAGAAAACATTTGGTTGGAATGAACAAAATTTTTGATAATAGATTTAATACTTTCACGATGATTCATGATGATAAATTTAAATTTAAAGCTTTTTCGGGTTTCAGTTAAGACAAAACCAATGAGTCATGGTATCAAGTATGAACCTGTAGCTAGGCAGGTCTATCGAGATGAAACAAATCATTGTGTTAGAGAATGTGGTTTAATAATTTTAAAGACTGTACCGTGGCAATGAGAAAGAAGCATATGTATTATGCTCAAATTCAATTTGGAATGTGTTTGTTAAATTTAAGTACTTGTAATTTTATAATTTATTCAGATCAGTCGAATTCTATTGCAATTATCACTGTTGATTTAGATAAAATTTACGCAGAAAAGCTAATGTTAGTTTTGACAGAAAATTATTACCAAAAAATGATTGATGTGATCTGCACACTTTCTAAAAATGAGCAATTACCGTCCTCAGCTGATAAAAAGACTGTTAGAGTCTAAGTATATTGCATTCTCATCTATAGGCAAAGTTTTATCATATCAATTATTTAAGTAGATATGTTTATAAGAATCAATATTTATTTAATTTAAAAATTACTCGATTGAGAAATGCTAAAGTACTTTGTAATATAAGTATGTTCACGTCCTTTAACTGCATAGTTTATAATAATGTTTCGTGCTTCGTAAAAATGTTTATTTTGTATAGAAAGGTACTAAAATTCAATTTTATATCAATGATAAGTTTTAATTTTTCTGTCAAAGTAATAAATTGACGAAGTTACCAAATATCGCTTAAAAAAGCAATTTAAAAAAGTGTGTGATCTCATTACGTATTTACTAACATAGTATTTTTACAATAAAAACAGTATTCAGAAGATTATGTAGCATTATTTTCCTGTGTATGAATAATCATTAACCATATTAATAACTATACACATTATTCAAATTTATCATCTGCGAGAATTGGTGTACCGCCTGTCCGATTGGAAATGAATTCGGCCATGATTACTTTAATATTTATTTCTTATTTTGCATTAAATTTTATTCTCAACTACCCTGAAAAATGTATAATTTCAACAAATTCATCTTATTACAATTCATAACATGCATTGGCATTGAAACAAAAGTATTTTCATTGTCTTGGTCCTATAATTTGAGAAAAGGGTATCCTATTTTTAAAAAATTGTTACTAAATACGCATCATAGCTCAGGGGGCATAAAAACGTCGACATTTCATGAAATCCACGAAAGTCATTTTTCACATAAAACCAATACCTTCTCATTATGATGGAAATGTAATAATTAATTATGTTTTGTACCAATAAAATTTGAATTTTTGATTTTTTAAGAATACTCAAAAAGTCGTCATGAGAATCTTGTAGGACTATCAAAAAGTAACACTTTTCTTCTCATGACTTTTTTCATATCATGCTTTAATTGGCTTCAAATGTTAATTTTCGCTTTTTTGGGGAGATTTTGAAAATGCTATAAGTCTGACAATTTTCTTCGTATTAAAAAAAGTTGTAAGAATAATTTGTTTTAATTTTTGAGTACTACGGGCGGCCGTCCATGGAATTTATGAATTTTGAATAAAATGGTCTAAAAATTTTGCAAGTGCCCTAACTTTTTTAATTTCTATCCAAAATAGCTGGCTAACGAACACGATCTTTCTTTTTTGTCCCTGTAACTGTGAGCCGAAGCACAATCCAATCGGATTAGTCTTGCGAAAGTTATCCGATATAAAGACGACGACAACGCCAGACGGACAGACACCGACGTAAAAACTATTTTTTCTGACTCAGGGGGCCTCAAAACGTCGACATTTGATGGAATCTATTAAACTTTTTCTTATATATGACTTGATATATTGACGACAAAAAAAATTAAAAACACTCACTGCAATAGCCTGAGAAACTGCGTTGGCCAGCAGTTCTAGGAATGTCGGGTATATTTATTTATATTATTATTAATAGTATTTATTATTGATTTCAAATCACCCGCGCTTTCCGGCAAGGTAAGGGTGGGGCCCCTTTCAGCTAGGGAATAAAAGAACCGTTTCCAATCGATTCGTTTCAAGGTCAGGAGAATAGGAGAGTTTTCACTGTACTTAGGTCCACTCCTTGTTTAAAGGCTATAAAGGTTGCCGCGTTCCTAATCCTGTGTGTGGTGAATTCTTCATCAATGCCGCATTGGGACAAAACTGACTTGGTCCAGCGGCTAAGAGTTTGTGAACCTACTTCTTTATAGGGCTTTCTGGTAGCCAGGAACAGTCTTTTACAATCAGTTTCTTTCCTTAGATGCTTATTAACGAGAAGATAATGTGTTAAAGTTCTAGGAACATAAAGTTGCGGATTATCATTAAAAAATGGCAACATAAGATACGGTTGACAGGTTACTACTCTAGAGGTTTTGATCAAAGCTTCTACTTTTATTTCTACGCCATTTTTTGAGAATCTTATCAAATCAATATATGGGGCATAATTTCTTAAGTGTACCCACCTCGAAAATGAAAGTTTTGCGATCGGGCTAAAAATTGGCCCAATTGTAGTCCTATTGGATAGTACTCCTCACACCAAAAATTAATTAATTTCGATAATTATTTATGAAAGTGGAGGGGGTACAATTTTTGGGTTTTTAAGCAAAGCCTTACTTTCAAACATTTGTAACTTTTTTCCTATTGCTTTAAGCAAGCCTCGCTTCCTGCTTTGGGAATCGAACCCGCGCCAGCGTGGCTGCCAAGGCTGCAGTATTGGAACATAGGACAATTAATATACCATCTGAGCCACGATGACTCACTTGCGTTGGCAAGGTGTTTTCAAATGATCATCGAAAATCCATATCTGATGCCAAGATTTATGCTCGAAGGTATCAATTATATGTTATCTTAAAAACGAGACGTCCAAAATCCATCTGAATTTCAACCAATAGTCTGTCTCCCAGCAGTTTATAAGCGCCTTGAAGCTGTAATTACAGGTAAGGTATATAGTATTCTCATTGCGACGTGAATGACCTCCTTACAGAAGAGCAAGAAGGATGTTGTAAAAACTCGCGGCGCAGTAAAGATCTAGTCACCATAGAGGCTGTATAGCCATGACGCAAGCACGTAAACATATATTGACACATTGATTACAAGCAAGCTGCCCATGCATCATCGACTTTCTAGTTCGCATTACGACGGGTATCCTTCAAAGCAACTTCTTCACTGCATTATGGTTTTGTTTAGCGTTGAACCCATTGAGCAAAACACTAAATATCATTTCTCATGGGTTCAAAATACATGATAACCAGGATGGTCATTAGCTGACCCATCTTCTGTACATGGATGACCTGGAGCTATACATGGAGTTCGGACTAGAAAAAATTCAGAACAGTGCATTTGATCAGAGGAGAATTAGGGACTGCAGAGCTAGAAATCGAGAAGGCGAATCACATCGAGGCAATAGACATAGACCTTTTCACTAAAGAATATTATTATGTTTATATAGTTAGGGCCGTTCAAAAAATACGTAACGCCTTTAGGGGGGGGGGGATCACTTGAGCGTTACGCCTTCAGGTTGCTCCTAGTTCCTGCAAATCTCTATTATCGAGTCCAAGATCCTAGGCAAGTTCCGGGTGCGGGCGTACAGGTAATTCTCCTTTAAAATTATCGCTAGAGTTATCATTCATCATTAATATGAATTAGCCCAGGGCGAGACAACCACAAAGTCCGTCAGTGGACAGGCATCTTCGCCAAAATTATCTTATCGGAGAAACCTTATTAACGTCTCTATGTTTCTCAAAATTTGCCGAGGGTTGCGTGGAAAACCACCCTATATCTGCCAGCCGCCAGGTTCCATCCACCAATCCTCACCTAGGAGTTCAACCATCCCTTGAAGGCTTCGAATCCCGTGGTCCGGATTCCAACATTAAAGAATTCGTGCCTAAGGAAATAGCCAATCCGCGGGAAGGAAGGAAGCACGTGTGGAGAAGATACACCATTCTCTCTCTCAAATCCCCTACTCTGACGCTCGCCGGTCCCCGTGCGTGCGAGGACTGTTCGCACGTACAGTGCCTTTGTAGCTGCGAGGCAAGAAAAATATTAACTGTAAGCGAAGTGTCGAGTAACGGAGAAGCGGAGCATCCTTATCAATTTCGAGGTAGGATTTCTATCTTTCTAGTGGTTTAGCCAAGTTTTTTCGTTATTATACTCTTTTATTTATCTCCTTGGCTGAACTACCTATAAAACTTTTAAATGTTTATCCACTAATTCTTTAATTTCGAAGTGCCGGCATCTAGCTCGTTGTTTCCGCATATCCTGTTGTATATTATTTGTATATTAGACCAATTCCCCTTGAACTAACTTATAAATTTTGGAACCCTTACAAATGTGACACCCTTTATTATACATATCTCGACCCACCTTTTCAGAAGTGAACTGCAATGTTCACGAAACGTCGGCAAGTTTCGTAGTTTTGCACACGATTGAAACCCGAAAAAGCTGTATAAGAGTTATTTTAAAGAAAAATCAAACTTTTATTACATAAATAACAGCCCACATTCAATTGCACAACCTCAAAGTAAATAATCAATTCATGTTACTTAATTGAGAAACCAATTTGATTTAATCTTTAGTTAATTTAAAATTTTGAACAAAATGAATCGACAAATAAGAATCAATTGAATGGTTTACAAAATAAAAACATCAAACCATTATTGTGATGGAAAGATTAAAATAATTTGCACTTTATATTTTTTTAAATTTTTACATTCGTTTATAAATATTTTATTTATTAATAAGCTTTTTATATAATTCTAGAAAATGTGAGTCTTAATAGAATCAACAAATAATACTACGTATAATGATAATTAAAAGAATTAATAATTAAATAATGTTTAAGATTATTTTCATTGAAATATTCAAATAATTTTCAATTTATATATTTTTTTGAATTGAAAATTGTATTTCCGAAAATTTGAATTGATAATAACCTTTTGTACTAGTTCCAGAAAAAATTAAAACGCATAACGACATTCCCAGCCTTATGGGACATAAGCTGGTAGCATCGCTACAAAATGGCAGCGACAACGCAGGAACAGAAAATAGTTGAATAGTTGTTAGGCGCCAGACACCTCTTCGTCGTCACTCCAAAAATGTTCACGAAAAAAATGCATATAAATAATCTCTTATAAAAGGTCCCTAGCTCAGGAAGAGGGATTTCGTGGGGGCGAGAAAAGCACTCCAGAATTGAGTTTGGTAAAAATATAGTAAAACTAGGTACGTTTACGCGCTATAGACGCTTCGGCGCGCTAACCGATAAAACATCAATAACTCAAGTTCTATCCGGTGTTTTTCGAAAAATCGAAATCACTATTATTTTGCGAAAGATACAGCGCTTTAAACAATTGAATTGTTAATAACAAATTACCCGACTGTCGGATCGAAAGCCAACCCCTAAATTCGTGTTCAGCTACCCAAAATACATTGAAAAAACCTAGGTGGCCCCATCTAAATTAAGGAGGCCACTGTGACCCCTCTGGCGCCCGGACTAGTAGGCACGTGGAAGGTAAAAGTACTTGCCAAGGAAGCAACAGTATAACAGTATGAAAAAATATATAAAAAGTGACGAAAAGACTTTTTATTTAAATTTTATACATACAATTACTTTGTGCCTCTCTAAATGAGAGTAAATTTAATCAACGTTTAAATCTCAAATTACTAAAAAAGGGTATCGTGTTCAACAACCACGAGACCACACAAGTCCACTGCAAGTCCGAATACGGTAAAGTAAAGTGTTTTTCACACACATAAACACACACAATACATATTTCTGATTTATTCTGTAATACAAAATATTAACACCCTTCACCAAAAGCAATGGCGGGGTAAATCAGTAACAAGATAGAAAAACTCTGAAATTAAATAGAGCAGATAATCGGCCCATAAAATTATGAATACCTTGAAAAAGGTATTATTATTTTGAAATTGTCGCGAATTAAAACCTGGGCAAAATTCCCAATTTTACCCAATTAATAATTTTCCCAAACGTAACAATGATAACACTGGATTACAAAAAAAAAAAGGTGAGGACTATTTGACAAGACCACTTTATCCTTATGTATTTTGACGCGCTGAATACGAATCCTAGAGTAAAAAACTATTTGCGATCGAGTATGTGCGAAGAAAGATTAAATTATATTGCAATTCTCTTCATCGAAGCTTCTTTCCTGGAAACGATAACTATGAAAATATTATTACGGAGTTTGCAGAAAAAAAGTGCGACGAGTGTTGTTGTAATCGGTATATCATGAATGTATTATTAACATTATTTTAACAAATCATTAAAATGATAAGGTAAGTATCTTTACAATTTTGTAGTTTTTTTACGTGTTTACGTAAGCTTTTTTTTTTACTTAGTGCATTCCATCTTAGGGAAATCAGCATTGACAAATAGAGTAACCCAGGGCGGCGTGAAAAGGTAAATTCGGTCCTGCACGTATCGCCACGTATTCAGCAAAGCCATCCACGTCGGCCATACCAGCGAAACTTGAGAGATGTGGCAATCACAATTTTCAGCCAAGCTTGGCTCAAGCTTGGCACTAATATTGACAGACTTGGGCAAAATATTCACCCAACATTGACTCAAGCCTCGTACGCCAACGTATCGCCACTGTAACGATCCGGAATAGTTTTGGCACGAAAATTCTTAAATTTTGAACTTTTCATTATCAATAATTGTTGATCAGCGAGTTCGTTCCACAACCAGGGTAATTACCCTTCTCGTCCGGCCTCTGAGTTGACGAAACCAACGATGAAATAAATTGTCCGGGTCCAAATATTTATTATTATATATATTATTAAAAGCTAAGGTAAAAATCAATTAAAGACAAAGGTTGTGATTGAAAATATAATATATATAATGAAGAACTAAAGGTTGACAACCACCGCAGGGTCCCACTGGGAGCAACTGTCATCTAAAAAATGACATCGGCTCCCAGTAGGCAATAACATTATAAAATTCGATAGTAAATTTTCTGAGGAAAAATTTTCTGAAGAAAAAGTTTTTTCCCAAAAATGTCTAAAGCACTATCGGCTTCAATAACAACAATGACATTCAAAATTTCGATAGTCAATTTTCTGATGAAAAATTTTCTGAAGAGAAATTTTTTTTATAGAAATGTCAAATGCACTATCGGCTTCTGTAACAACAATAGCATTCAACATTTCGATCGTAAATTTTCTAAAGAAAAATTTTCTGAAGAAAAATTTGTTTCCCAAAAATGTCAAAAGCACTATTGGCTTCAATAACAACAATAACATTCAAAATTACAATTGTAAATTTTCACAGGAAAAATTTTCTGATAAAAAAATTTTTTCCCAAAAATGTCAAAAGCGCTATCGGCTTCAATAACAACAATAACGTTAAACATTCCGATACCACATTTTCTGAGCAAAATCTTCTGAAGAAAAAATTTTTTTCCAAAAATGTCAAAAGCGCTATCGGCTACAATAACAACAGGAACATTAAAAATTTCGATAGTAAATTTTCTGAGGAAAAATTTTCTGTAGAAAAAATTTCTCCCAAAAATGTCAAAAGCACTATCGGCTTCAATTGCAACAATAAAATTAAAAATTTCGATAGTAAATTTACTAGGAAAAACTTTCAGAAGAAATAATTTTTTCCCAAAAATGTCAAAAGGGCTATCGGCTTCAACAACAAAAATAACATCAAAAATTACGATGGTAAGTTTTCTCAGGAAAAATTTTCTGAAGAAAAAATTTGTTCCCAAAAATGTCAAAAGCGCTATCGGCTTCAATAACAACAATAACATTAAACATTTCAATCGTAAATTTTCTGAGGAAGGCAGGATGCGAAAAACGTAGAATAGTTCTAGAAAATCTAAAAGTCCAGCTAATATAGAGTCTATATCGGAGAATTCTCCAAACTATAGATAAAAGTTCTATAAAATGAAGACCGATTTTTCGCCTAAAAAAATTAATCTTTTTTATTATTATTATCATTATGCTTTAATATTTGTTTTTGCATATTTAATTACATAATTATTTACCATTACGCAAACGATCACTACATTAATAATCGCACGCTATTAAAATTCTCATTCGCTGTGGGTTCGAACCCCTACCTATGCATTCGCAACTCCTAACAAAACCTCGCAGCTAACTTAACTTGGAGTATAAAAAAAATCTAAACTATCCCTCGCAGAAATCGCCATATATTTTCCCTATTACCCATCTGGCCCCGAACGGGCTGGCATGATCTGGCCCGGGTAGGGCTAATTTCATGGCCCAAAGTCGTGCCAGACCGGGATTCCCGTTTTGCAACGCCACCTAGTATATGTTAAGGGAAACAGAGATTGGCGATAATGACGCTAAATTTTTTATCAGAGTGGCACTGTTGTATACTTAATTGACACGTGCATTCAAGTGTAAACTTTTGATGTCTAATAAATATTAATTAAGTTTAATAAAATCATGCCAAAGTATGAAAAGAGCACATTTCGGGTTCGGAAGCACCGTACGATAACCGGCTTGCCATATGCACGTGACGTGTCGAGTGAAAGTAAGTAAATCTTTAAAACCTAAACTCAAAATGAAGATTACAAACTTAATTTCAACATAAACTATGACAAAGCCACCGAACGCGTCCTCGGGTTGCGGATAGAGGGTCCCTGTACCAAGGGTTTCTGCTGAATATGGATCAAAAAGATGAATTTTTAACCGAGGAGATTAATTTTCTCATGAAACAATGAATTTGAAAAAATATAGGTAAATTTTCAACCACAAAAATAAATTTTTTACCAAATAGTAGTTCAATTTTCGATGCAACAGATAAATTTGCAAACAAGAAGATTTATTTTCCACCAAAAAACAACGAATTCGAAGAATATATAGTTAAATTTTCAACAACAAAAAAATAAATAAATGAAAAATTCAATAAATTTCTTTTTATTTTGCACCATTTTTTGCCGCTATGTACTAAAATAGTCATTAAGAATTTGATTAATAGTATTTGAAATTAATCTTTGAATAAAAAAAATCCAGTCATTTTTTTCAAAATTCTATGATTTTTCAGTTTTTTTAGAACTTGTTTCAAAATTTCATGAGTTCTCCAGATATTCCAGGTATTTTACAAAACAAATAATAAATAACATACTCAGTTACAATTAGCCTTTCGACCAAAATGTGCTTCAATAAATTTGGCCAATTTCAACAAACGTTTTTTTTTAGGAAAATGATGAAATTTTCTTAAGATTTTACGATTTCCGGGAAACTCTAAAGTGACATTTTTTATTGATAAATTTTATTTAAAAAAAAATGTCAACATTTCAAAGTTTAGAATATTTTAAGATTTAAACAAAATGTCGCAATTTTGCACAGTTACAAAATTAATGACGAATCGAGCAATTGTAAGATATATTTAAAAGTATTCAAAAGATTAAAAAATAATTTTTGACTACAGAAGATTAAAAAAAAATTAAAACAAAATGTAGATTTTTAAAGATTTCGAACAGCCAGTTTTTTCAAAAAAAGTTCAATCTTCAATCAAAAGATGCAATATATATATATATATATATATATATATATAATAGATATGAGACACGGAATTAAAAACCAGGGCACCAGAAGTATAAAAAAATTAAAAAGAATTATATAACAAGTCTTCTAATGGGTTTTTCATCAATGACATTTTATAAAATAGTAAAATACATCAATAGGAGAAAGAGAGAATAACAGATTACTTATTTTATATGAAATCATATTTTCAATATATTCTTATATTCACAATAAATACACAGTACATCATTTACCAACACTATGGTCTCGGGTACCGTCTCGGGTACACTATCTTGGGTAACCATGAAGATTTTTTAAGTTACCTTGGCTTAAATTAAAGATCAGCTTACATGCTAGATGTCGTATAATTTTGAAGGCTTTTGAACAAAATTTCCCTAGGTCGTGTTAAAAGTTGAAGTTGAGGTAGAAAATTTGAGAAAATCTTGAATTTTCTTTTTATACATCTTACGTGCTGCATTATTTTCTGAAGGTCAAAAAAATATTTGTGGCGCACAATAGACGCGTCATTTCAGAATCTTTTCAACTGTTTAAAGAAAATTCCCTATCTCTTTTTTTCACCGAAATATCGTGGTTCGAAGTTAGCAGTGATCTTTAATAGCGCTCACAAGAGTCGTGCGCACAATATTCGACGGTAGAGTATATTTTTTTATATTCGCAACAAATATATCGTTGAACAATGGAAACATTTTTTGTAAGTATAAATGTTTTATTTTCATATACAATGAAAAGAAATTACCAGCATTTCTGCTTCGCAGCATTAGAAATGCGTAAATCATTTTACGTCAAGTTCTTTCATTGTGGTAGACTGTATTATATAATATTAGAAATTGTAAGATCAATTTACTACACGTATATGCATATTGCTTCCATTACATTTATAGTAAAATCGCTATAGAAATTTCTAACAGTGTATATATATAGTTAAAAGCTTGTCATCAGGACAACCGCAAGATTTTGCTGGGAGTAGGTGCTAATATAAAAAATTGCACCCGCTCCCAGCGAAATCGCGGTAAAATTTCAGCTTTAACGACGTCTCACGACCGTGAGATAGGTGATTACGACCTGCGACGAACTCAATATTACGGTCCAGCAAAACTCTTGTGCAGTCTGAGGACACGGAGCGACCCAAGGACGACCGCCTTCTGCATTTTCCACGCCAGTGTCTCAGCATTTTGTTGACACGCAGGGATGCTTTTCAGGCTATTAATCAGTGAAATCTTGGAATCTTCAAGAGCGTCGATGATCAAGACGATTAGCTTAGCAGAATATCCCGGGTATAACCGTCGCAACTCCCTTATAAGGTCTTTATACCTGTCTTTCTTTTTATTCTCCTTGGCTATGACGTTTTTGTCAGCTGAGGCCGAAAATTCGTTAACGAACATTGTTCGTTTCTCGAAGTCAAGAAGAACTATGTCAGGTCTCGAGTGCGTAACAGAAACAATTGTCGAGAATATGAAGTTCCAGTATATGCGGCACTTCTCATTTCCGACAAATGACTCCATTTCCCTAGGAGCGTTTAGCGGAGCGATATTCGGGCTGAAGCGGGAAGGGTGACAGGGATGGTGGTAAAACACTCTTAGTGCCGAATGGTGCCTTTGGATGTAGGACCTTCCCGCACGAGCTGGACAACTAGATAGTATGTGTCCTAGATGCTCGGGATGTGCATGACACGCTCTGCAGCTATCATCGGGAATGGATTATCTAAAGAAGTAACAAAAGGTTTCTGGAGAATTTCCTATAAAGCAATTTCATGTTAAATCATCTGAAGGACAGAAATGTACAATTTTGAATATCTCCTAAGTTTTTTTAATTTCACCAAAATTATTGCAGGGTTTTTCTTTCAACACATAATAGAACGAATACGAGAATTTTCATAAAATTTGGTGCCGATTGGTGAAATCGTTGAACTCGAGCGTTAAAAAAATGTGCTTTAAAAAGCTATTATCTTCATAGTTTTGATATTTCCGTGTAAGTTAATTTTTTAAGTTTTTGGAGGTCTTTTCATTTTTTTTTTCAAAATTTTGATTAAAGTTCTTTAGACGATATTTCATGTTTAATATGTACCCCTGTTTTCAAATAACAATTGTAAAACGTACTTGAGGTTGAGGTTTTTCTGCTGGCAAAAATACATTGGAAAAAATTCGATAAGTCTTACATTTATGAGTTTCCATACTAATGCAGTTTTTTCAATTTGATTATACGTAAAAAAATTCTTTCCTTGATCCTGTAGATTTTAAAATTATTATTTGAAAATAGGCGTCCATTGAAAATAAATAACGCTCAAAAAGCTGAAAAAATGGAAGAATCTGGTTACGGCATTTCTCAAAAGAAAAACTTTTTCTAGCTCTCTAATATTATGGAAGAGAAACAGGGCTCTTAATCCAAATTTAAACTTATTAAGGCGAATAAAATATCGTTGGAGTCGTTAAAAATCGTATATTTTGAATATAATATTTCTAAATTACTAATTGCAAAATTAAGATAGTGTGTATTTCGTATTTTATTCATCACGTACAAAGGACAGGATCAATTTATTTCAATATTATCCAGGAATGGGTTCAGGGGGTCTCAAAACGTGGACATTTGACAAAAACCAGGGGGGGTCAAATTTTACACAAATCTAACACCTTTTCTGGATGAGAATGTAAAAAATTGCGGATCCAATATGGCGGACGAGTATTTAAAAAAATTATTGAATCTACTTGAAACTTTGTGTCTATGGATCTTCGAGGGCGCTGACTCCAAATATGAAGTCAGAATTTCTCAAAACAAAATGGCGGATCCAATATGGTGGACGAGTATTTCAAAAAATTATTGGATCTACTTGAAACGTTGTATTTTAAAATAATCTACGTAAAACGAAATACTTTTGTACGCAGTTAGCTTATAATAAGTTAATTTTTAATTTTAAAAACTGTGGTGTTTGGGGTGGTTTCTATTTGAGTTCCCCTAGCCTATCACGTTAAATTTTTTCTACATCATCCGACAATTCTGTATTGCCTGAACTATCAAAAGTTTGATGGATACCTGGCAAATCATCGTTTTCGTTCTGACTTTCTACGTCCTAATGACACAATTCGTCCTCTTGCGAAATCTTTAGTAAATCTCTCACTTCCAGAGTAAGGTTCAACACATTTTTCTTTTTATTTAGGGATTGAAGATTGAGAAAGCATATGATTTCATCCAAGCTATCCATAGCTCTGTAAAACATATCTTCTATATTTGCTTTGCGGCTGAAACTCCTGCTGTGAGACAATCTGTTATTTTTATAATTTTTATTTCCAGATTCAGAATCTTGTACTGCAATGAAAGGAACAGAAAAATTTGAATTCAACCATTCAGCATTATTTAATTCAAATCTTGCTGACATTCTTTTCGCAGCTTGAAATTTCTCATCACGTCTACATTTCAAATAATTCTTTAAAAGAGTCTTTTAAAGCGTTTACTATCCCGTCTGTATCATATAGCATTTCACCTTTGTTGTTTCTCATGCTCACAAACTCTGTACTTTTACTTCCCGTCATCTCTTTAAATATCAGTTTTGTGGTTCCTTGGAAGTCGTTCTGTAATTTCTTCTCTACTTTTGTTCTGATTTTATCTTTACTTTCCTTGACTAGTCGTTTAGCTTTCTTCTTTTTATGTCTTTATTAATTCTAAGCCCCTCCCAAGTTGCCTCATCTATGCGTTAATTTATCTTATTCTGAAAATCTATTCGCACTTCCGGTTTTTGTAAATTATCAATCTTGATTCGCGTATGTTTCGTTTTTTTTTTGTTTTCTTTCTTCTCCATCCCCGCCATGAGTTTATTTTGGAGACTAAAAGGTAATGATCAGTATTGCATTCGTTATCCCTCATGACTCTTGTATCTTTGACTAGTTCTCTTAGTCTTTCGTCCGCAATAACGAAGTCAATTAAGCTGCGGTTATTTTCTTTACACCAGGTGTACATGTGGATCATTTTATGTCGAACTCAAGTATTTGTAATGAATAGGTCCTTTTCTAAGTATAAGCTAACTAACTTTTCCTTGTTATAATTTTTTCTTGGATCCCCAAATTTACCTGCAACCCTTTCTGTATCTGTGTCTTGATGTTGGACGCCGACCCATCCGTTCATATCTCCTAGCTAAATTATATTCTTTCACCTTGAACGCAAGTACTAATTGTATCATTTAAAGTATCACATAATGCGTCTGTGACTTCCCTCGGGTCACTATCAACTGGGGCATAGCACGCTACGATGAATAATCTTCTGATTCCTACCTTCATTCTAAATTTTCGCTATATAAAAAAATGTATTTTTCATATAAGCTGCATTTTTTTGTAATGTTGGATAAAGTGTAAAAATGGGGTTTTTCATAACACCCATTCCATTTCAAATCATACAGAGAGGTCCAGGTTAGGGTTTCAGAATAAATTAGGCTCAAAATATACCATTTGACAGTAAAAATAAAGGGTTACGTATTTTATGGCCTTAATCTATCGGAAAATGACAGACTTTTATGTGAAATACTGCATTTTTCTACTAATTACACGTATTATTACACAATGACGGCTATTTTTCTAAATACATTGCAAATTTGAAATTACATTTTCGGAAGAAGCCCACATTTTACAATTTTTATATTTTTCGAAAATATTGCTGACACCGTGCACTACATTTTTTATACATACTTTGAAGGTAACCCATTTTTTCAGCAAATACAATTTTTTGTTCAAATAACATTTTTTGCGTGAACTGCTAAGAAGAAGGGTAAATGTAAAGTAATAATGTATTTAGAATTAAAATTTTTACCAAAAAGTCTTTTACACTTTTTAAAAACTTTCATTCCATCGACTGAAATATTCAATTTCTCGACTATAGCTGCCTCTGCACTTGATGTCTTCGCTCATTCTCTCCATTTTTCTCATTTTAGAAAAAGAATCGTTACAAATATTTTGTACGTGCAAAGTGCCAACTGCGCGATCTCTAAAACGTTCACTTATTTCTCAGTTAACTATAGTTCTTTCAATTTTTTGTGATTTCCATGGAAGACATTGATTTTATTTTTATTGAAATGTCATGCACAATATATTTTTAGTTGTATATGTATATAAAAATGTACAAAAAATGAAATTTTGGTTAAAATTTTCTGGCATTTACGGGTTTCGAAAGAAGGGTCATTTCCCAGATATATTCGTCACAAACTAGGACTTATACTCCCACTTCACGAAAAACGTCACCAGCTCCTGGACTATTAGTTGTATCAGGTTGCGTCATGCGTCCAAACCCAACAAAAATGGTTAATGAGGCTCTGCCTGTCTACCTTTGGTGTTCCTGTATTTATGTCAAAGGCTACTGCAGGCCATGCCCGAAGCCGTGCACAAATCCAGGTTTCAGTGTATTTGAATAGGATTTGAAGTTGAATAAAAGCGTTAAATTGTGAAATCTATTAATTTGGAATTATTTTACAACTGAAAATAGTTTTTAAAGTTTAAAATGGCGTAACTACTAAAGGCTTTCGAATTGAATCATCAGTTCCAGCTTCGACGTCAAAATCTGTAGATTATTTAATCTTGGACAGATTCAGAATCGTCTTGTAAAATCAATTATTTTTTAATTTGTAACACCCGAACTATCGTTCACAGCCTTAAAAATCAAGAATTAATTTATATTTACAGTTGATCAACTTCTCACGTTTTCTATCCCAAATTTTCAAAGTCAAACGCTTTTAAATTTGTAAGTCTTTAAAAATACTTTTTAAAAGTATATTACATCACAAGTAGGGTTAGGCACGTCTTTACACGGGGATATCGTCCTTGCGAACATTGTTCTCCCCGTGTAAAAACGTGTTTAACCCTACGAGTGATGTACGATATTTTATTCGAAATCAGTATGTTATGAGACTACAGGGCCCCCTGAAAAGTGAGTGTTAGATATCCCTTTACCGAAATGGCTCGAGAACGTCCTATGAAGTCAATGTTTTTTTGATAATGTTGATTGTCACTGGTGTACTTTCGACTCTTTTCATCCATAGGGATTTGATGAAAAGCTTCACTCATATCAAGAGTCGAAATTATCTTGGCCTGGTGGAGCTGAGACAAGATAGACCTCATATTGTGAAGAGGATAGGCTGGTTTGTTTCTTCTTTTGGTTAAGGGGTCGATAATTTATATAAAACCTGAGTTTACCATTTGCTTTAGGAGCAACTACTGAAGGGCATGCCCATTCGATACTACTCCACGAAACGTAACTCTTTTCCCACAACCGATCACGTGTTTGAATAAGTGAGTCTCACCAGTAGACTCTTTGTCAAATTTATAAAATTCAGAATCCAGAAATTTTCTCAGACGCTCAGTTTCGTCCACTGAGAGCGTTTGGAGCTCATTTAACGTCGTGGGACTATGTGACAACGGGTAGTGGTGTTCGCTACCACTCAAGGTCCAAGTTTGCGAGAACGGATTGACAAACACCTTAAAACTCACCCAGAAGTCCATTCCGAGAATTAAATCTCCCGAAAATTCTGGCATGATGCTGAACCACTGGGGTCCGTAAACATCAGCTACGTCAATAATAAATCCCACTCCACCAAGTCCTTTGAAACCCGAGGAAGTCGAGTAGGGAACCAAGTTCTAAAAGAAGTTGGTTTTTCTTTAGAGTCAACTGAATCGGTCACGTCCTCTTCAGAGCTCTCATCTGAAAATGAGAGTGAGGAAATAGTTTCCTCGAACGGACTCTCATGCTCCGCGCGTAAAACATGCTCCACCTCGTCGTCAGATTCTTCTGAATCACTAAGAGCTTCCTCCAATAAACGTAACTCAAGTGGATCTGAATTGCTGAACCCTATGTTATTCCTGTCACCGTCGACATATATGAATTGACTTCTTTATTGATAACAACGGTCGAAGAAAATTTCACAGTGTGGATAATATTCCAATCACTGAGCATTGATTATCAAAACACTTGAACTGAAAATTTTGAGCCAAATTGACACATATAAACTTTGTTGTTCTCTTTTTTGTCATAAATTGTTTTTATTCGACAAGTGAAATATTTTGAGTATCTTTAACTAATTTTAATTGCTTTTTAAACTGTTTCCGCTAGTTTAAATAACATTCACCCTGCTAACTGATTGAAAAAAACTTCTTTTACGTTTAATTGAACAATTAGTCATTTATAGGAAAACTGACCTTTGTTATAAGAATTTACCAATTGTTTAAACGATGAATTATTATTTACTTGTAACTTTTTCTTAAAGAGAGGTAAGAAACTCATGTTTTTTGTTATTTTGTTAACTTTTTGGCTTATTATTAAATAGTTACGTCACTCAGATATTACTACCCTATTATGCAACAAATTTGTATTTTTCTAAATAATTTTGTTCTAAAATAAATGTTTTAAATTTATCTTCTTCTATAATTAATGCGGTAATTTGTCACTCTTAAGAGCAAGATTTTTTGGTGAAACCATTATCGAATTAAAAAAAATTTATTTCTGATTAATTATAAATTTTTATAGAAATTATATTTAACCTTCATGCGTTCGCGCCAACGTGAGTCACACAGGCGATCGCGCGGGCGTTCAGATGACCGCCCACGTTTTTTCATGATTATCATGCTGTTTTCTCTACTTTTTTTGAATTATTTAATGCCATGAAAGCAAAGAAACTCTGATACAACTCGGCAAACACCTTCTTCATCAAAATTCTTTATTTAAACAACATATTTTTTAGTTTAAAAGCATTGTTCAGAGCACATGTGAAGATTTCTCCCTTTTTTACACCATGATGGAAACAGTACTCGCTAGTAATATTTAACTTTTTGAAAGCAGGACAAGTTAATTCCTCCAAATTGACAATTGGCCTACTCATAGTATTTTGCAAAAGTTTAGCCTTCTCCTGGCCAGGTGTGTATATCTAACCTGCTGTTTTGGTGACTTCTCTGAGGTTTGAGTGCAAATGCTTCACTGGGACATCTCACTCGAACCACTCGATTCCATGGTAATAGCAAGTGAGCCAATTATTTTGCTGTCTTGTTCGATCAGGTAGGTCTGAAAAGGGATGTGGTGGTGCTAATATCCATTGTGCAATATAATCTCGATCCACAGAAACTAGAGCCACTTCTTTGACGATAAAATGATCTTCGAGTCTTCGGAATCCTTGAATATCTACCACGCAGTCCATATCCTCTTCTTGATAGGAAAGTGTATGTGATGGTAGAGTTGATGAAAAAGAGTTTAGGTGTCCGATAAACGAGAGACTTCTATGATGTTACTAATCAACACGACAGTGTCCGATTAAATGAGCGCTGATAACAGCTCGCTTGTTTGCTTAGGACTGATGCTGCTCGTCTACACAAGTGTTTCTGGAAGTAAAATGATTTATAATCACAGATTCTGAGAACTGGACGTTAGATATTATCCTGCAAAGTCAACAATAACTTGTCTGGACGCGTTTATTTCTAAAACGTTATCATACTCAGCATAAACAAGGCAGTTTATCGTCTTCGCGAGTGCTTCCTCAAATCTTACCTCGATGCGAAGACTTCCATGTTTTACAAGATTCCAGTGAGAATGACAGTTTGCTATAAAATCAGCTTTATCGGGTATGAAATAACCCTTGTTATTGAAATCGGCTGGAAAAAGATCAAGCATGATATTTTACGTATTTTTGGGGCGCTGAATACGAATCTGACATCAGTTTTCCCCGAGCGCGTCAGGATTTTCCTCTAGATGCGGGAAATTCCCTATAAAATCAGCTTTATCGGGTATGAAATAGCCCTTGTTATTGAAATCGGCTAGAGAAAGATCGGGCATGATATTTTTACATATTTTAGGGCGCGGAATACAAATCTGACATCAGTTTTCCCCGAGCGCGTCAATTTTTCCCCCCTAGACGCGGGAAATTCCCTATAAAATCAGCTTTGCGTCGGCTTCAAAGAGATTTTAAGAGAAAAGGGAGAAAGAGACAAAGAAAACCACTTCATAGATCTTACAGTGATAAACGTGTGCGCAACACCAGAGAAACAATGTAATAAAATTCTAACTCTAGTATCGAAACCTAGTCAATGTCGAAAAACTCAGGTCGCATGTGCTTTTAGTGTGTCTATCAACAGAAAAAATTTTGAAGTAGGTTTAGTCCCCTCCTCTCAAATCCTTCTGGAGCAACTTGAGCTAATATGAAGGATAACTCAGATTCGAGTGACTTACTAAGACCTGGCTACAGTATATGAATGATGTCCAATGTAATAAGGCTGACGTTATACCCGCGAGAATTGCTTTCATAGGAAATTTATTGTATCTAGGGGAAAAGCTAGACCTGCTGCAAAAGAAGCGAGCTCAGATTCGTATTCAGCACCCAAGAATGCATCAAGATATGATTTGCGGGCCGCCTTTCAGATAAATTCAATACTGAGGGTATTCCATGTATAAAAAAGCTGATTTTGTTTGTTTCCCAAATTGTGGGAGACACGACTTTCCTCTACTGAAGCACGCCCGCAATATCGAATAATAAAAAAAAACCCAAAATGTTAACTACAGGAAATGTTGAACTAGTAATTTGGAATGTCAATTCAATTACATTTTACTAGTTGCCAAACTAAAAAAAAATATATTATTCAACAATAGCAGCCTCCCGCACTTCACCAACAATGGAAACAACTTCGTGTACGTCACTCATGCCTCCAGCTAACTGAGCTTGTAAAAGAAAGCGCAATCCATCAACAAGCTCATCTGGATCCTCCCAGCAATCCAACACTTCGGCTTCTGTTCCCGCTTCCATTTCATATTCAGAGGAAATTTCACTTTCATCATCATCCTCATCGCCATCATCACCATCACTGACATCCTTATCATCAGCACAACCTTTGGATATCACAAGCGGAGAATCGTCATCCCGACTAAACTCCTCCGCTTCCACGTTCCGCCCCCCCAAAAGCGGCCACACTCCATCCTTAGACCCCTCAGCAACGCACGCCAGACTCCTACGCGGAGAGAATCGTGGCCCCCAGGCCTCATGAACAGCCTGCCCCTCGTCGTCAGGCCCGAAAATCTTATGCCTACGGTGAATCGCCTTTCCATCCCTATCAATCAACCCGTTACCGTCTTGCACTGTAAGATTACTATATCTAATTTTGCATTCATTAGTGAAAAACAAAAGTGAAAAAGGATATAAAAGTTATTCTTCATAATAAAAATGAATAAGTATTTAAAATTCTATCCATTGAAATAATTATTTAAAATTAAAACAAAAATGGTAACCATTAATTTCACGTGTATGGATATATACATGTCTTATAATCCATGATATGAGAATGAAAATATGCATCTTTCGAAGTAGACCAACTTTTGTTTGAAACTTTTTCCTGTAAAATCAATATTAAGAAATTTTACCTAATTTCCGGCAACTTTGCAGGTGCCTTAAGGCACTTTATAATACAGATAAGTGCCTGAAAAATCGCAGGTGCTTTTTATATGTCATCTTTCACATGTACACAAATTTTCAAGCTTTTCCGAGTCACCGCATGCAACCATGAAAATTCGCACCTTTGGCAGGTCGCCACCGCTCACCTCTTCCACTTAGACCTGTAAGGCACGCATTTTTACGTTCGTCATCGTCAGTCGAACCTGTCAGGTGAAAATTGTCCTTATCTTTATCATGGCACCATTTATGTTATGAGCTCCTGGTCTATTATCTCACAAAGATTTCTACGAAAAAAAATCTCAAAAAATTAAAAGAATCCTAATAAACAATAATTATCTTCTTCCCTTTATAAACACACACAACGATGCGCCCTCCCAAATCACAGCAGGACAGCATGATAATAGTGTCCCTCAACAAACTCGCTATATTTCTCTACCGTATGTGCATGGACTATCTGAAAAAATGTCTAGCATTCTCAAACCCTTTCACATAACACCTGCATTCCGTAACATCAACGATTTGACTCCAATGTTTAAATCAAAAAAAGATCCTATTTCAAATGAAAAAAACCTGCCCGCCGCGCGGGCACATTCTCATCGCGCCTAGGGCGCGCTCAGTCTTTGTATTTCCCCCACTTTTAAAATTAAATGTCAAAGCATCACAACTATAATTTGGTGATTGTGAATTATCTTTTGTTAAAGCTCCTTCGGCTTTAACAAACACATTCTCATCACGTGCATACCATATGAACAGAGATGTAATGCGCTTTTATTTTTTGGCAAAGAAAAGTGGGCAAAGTGTAAGAAGAGAACATTATCGACTCTTCTTACTTGAGTACCCAGAACTAGCCACAAGAATAAAAGAGCAGAATCTAGCTGATCAAAAACGCTCAATATCTGTACACAGATTGCTTTCGGCTGTTGAAATAACAGCCATCGAAATGGAAGTGGAACAGCAGCTTCCTACTGATGAACTTACCTTGGAAGATGTGAACAACGAAGACCTGATTGAAGCTGAAGACATAGGTGCTAGGGATAATGAACATCAAGTACCGGATCCACTAGAACCACATCCGGACATTATTAATGATGACCTGAACAGCAATATCCCAGAAAGCTACAGTACTTTGAAAGGAATTTTGGTCATACTTTACTAGAGTTCAGACATGTCGAACCGACACAAAGGCATTCTCTGCCCAAGATGAACGTCACAAATGATCTGCGTGCACTAATAAAACACCTAAACAGTAAGGTTTTACCTATGCATTTGAACGAAACACAAACTGCGTTAGAGGTACAAACTCTGAGATACTGTGCAGCTGTGGCAACCGTTAGAACGCTGGGCCGTAGAAATAGGCCTAAAAATGCAGTCTTTGCTTCAAGAAGGGAGCGAGATCTACCGTGGAAGATCAGGTTGGATATGGATGTCAGCAAAGTAAGGTGCAAATTGGGTTGACTTACACAATATAAAAAAGGAAATAAAACCAGAAAGCTGATAAACCATATTACTAAAATCATTCACCCTCGTTACATCGAGACATTAACACCAGCAATATTGGATGAGATTATAGACGCCCAACGGCAGAGACTTGATGTGCAAACTTCAAATGCATTCACAGAATTTAAAAAAAAAGTATAGAATTTCAAAAGAATTTAGAGAATTCAATGAATTCAGACAATTGAGAAGAATTCAGAAAATTAAGAAGAATTCAGAAGAATTCAGAGAATTCAGTAGATTTCAGAGAATACAAAAGACTTGGCGAAATTCAAAATAATTTATAGTGTATTGTAAAGGTTTCAAGATAATTGCAAAAAACTTCAAAGGAATTCAAAGGACCACAAGTGAATTCTAGGAATTCGTGTGAATTCTACAGAATTAGAAATACTCGAATGAAGTTAAAATAATTCAACATGTATTCTAAAGGAAAATACATTTTCTCAGAATCTCGTACCTCAGTTGCCGTGTGAAAATGCATCATTGATGTTGACAACCTCCTGCAAATTTAAAATTATTCTTTAGCGCACACCCTCATCAGTGAAAAATGGAATGTCGTCCATCTAACGCATGCTTCCGATTGGTTAATCTTTAATTGTTAATTACTCATTAATTATGAACTTTGCAATACCTTTAGAATACATGTTGAATTATTTGAACTTCCTTCGAGTATTTCTAATTCTGTAGAATTCACACGAATTCTTAGAATTCACTTGTGGTCCTTTGAATTCCTTTGAAGTTTTTTGCAATTATCTTGAAACCTTTACAATACACCATAAATTATTTTAAATTTCTCCAAGTCTTTTGTATTCTCTGAAATCTACTCAATTCTCTGAATTCTTCTAAATTCTCTGAATTCTTCTTAATTTTCTGAATTCTTCTCAATTGTCTGAATTCTCTAAATTCTTTTGAAATTCTATACTTTTTTTTTTAATTCTGTGAATGCATTTGAATTCTGTGGTTGGTTTTTGGTTGACTTTTTCTCTTTTTCTCCCTCTTTTTTCATTTGGTTATTTTTGTCTCTAATGAGCCGAAAGTGAGATAGTTTGGAATTCTATTTTTTTAATTGTGAATATTTTTCATGCTGATTTTGCATAAAATTATTCATGATAAAATAGATTTCTTTTCGATCTTAATTTAAAAAAAAACTCTTGTTTATACGTGATCTTAACAAATAATAACAAAAAACAAATTCTACTAAAAAAACATTTCATAAAAAGAAATATTCTACAAAAAAATTACTAAAAAATTTGAAAATTTGAAAAACTCCCAGTCTTAGTGTTATTCACAATCCTTCTGTCACTTTTATAGCTTCTTCGTGAAAGTCCTCGTCTGTTACATGTTTTCAATTCGGAAAATGTTTTCTTGGTAATTTATTTATTTATTTTTGCATAGTTAATTATTTTGAATGTTTGTTTTCCATGAAATTCGCTTCTGTAATGGTATCGTAGACATTTGGGGGGTTTCCATTTTATTATTTACCATTTTTTAAATTTATAACTTTTTAAATTAGGAGCTTCTTAAAAAATATGTTTTTATTTATATGACTGTGAAGAACACTAACAAGGGAAGGTCTTCAGGTGTTCAGCGCCCGGAGGGTTATAACCGGTCGAAAAAGATTCCTTGAGGTACTCACAACAAAGTTCAACCCATCCTAGCCCCTATCTTTTTGATATTTTTGCACCCCAACTCTTGAAAGTTTTGAATTTTAACCATATTTATGCGGTTTTTCACATGCACTTAAAGCAAATTTTTTTAACGTTCGTTTCTCCTCGTTGCAAAATCTTATCTAGTATTGCACTGATAGGTTATTATTTATCATTCTTGGGATTTATTTGAACTTCAGTTTTCAATTTTTCTATTACATATGATCTGAAACAGTAATAATTATCTGCCTTGTTTGAATGTGAAATTATTAGTGTTCACATATGTACAAATTTGATGAGTGAAGAAATATGGAACAAACATTATTTTATAAATGCAAATACTAAATATTGAACTTGAAAAGAAAGCTTAGACGCTTCTCTCAGCATTTCAAGATCTTTTAAACATACTTTTGTTCACTTTCTAATTGTAAACAGATGAGTTTAGAGGAGCATGCAGGCACAATATCCTAATGGAATTTCAACTCAATAAAAATTTACAAAATTACACAGTAATACAAGAATCTGAATTTTAATAATAGCTGAATTTCATTTTTAACTTAAATTAAGTAAATCAATTAAGTTCAACTATAAATTGGTCTTAAATACCATGTCTCTGTCTGAAATATTAAGTAATACAATAAACAACTGGTAGGTATATTAACTTTCGAATTATTTTCAGTCGTACGATCTGAAATTCATTTGGGCTAGCAGAAATGCGTGCGCGAACTGCGATGCGCTAACACTTAGGAAAAATGTCGATTGACACGCAGATCTCGGTAAGTTGGAGATGTGTATATTTGAGTCATTTGTGAAACGTTTTTACTTAAATTAAAAAAAAAAGTATTATAAAAATGGTTAAAATCCAGAAATTATAAAAAGCCAGTGTTGATCGATGCCTGTTTAAATCTATGTGTTGGATAAGTGGGTTGTTTGTGAAAAGTTTTTTATTACCTAAAGCTGAGACAAATTCCAAGGAATACATTATCATGGAGGTAAAGAAAAGTTCAAGTTTTTACGGGAAATAAATTTTTTATTTCCATCGGAGGCAAGCTTCTGACTTCCCGGAGCAACTTTTCGATGTCCTTACTGGCTTTTGACTCTGCGGAAGTCGAAGTAACCCAGTTGAGGTCGCTTCCGTCAGTTGAAAAACTGTAGGTCGAATCATAGCTAGTGTCCGCGAACTTCTTTACATCTTGGAGGATCTTATGTAGTGGCGGAACTGATGTGTCAATAGACTCGTCATGCTCTGGCGAAGCGGCGGTCTCCTCGTCTTCGTCGTTGTTTTTTTCAGCGTTGATCTCCTCAGACCTTATATGCTGTACTTCGGCCTCCATCTCCAGCTTCAGGTTCAATATTTTTTGTTCCAGCTCGGCCTGTTGTTGCCTCAATTCCAAGGTTCTTTGGGAGACCGGTGCGGGAAAGGGAGACCAGAGTTATGTACGGAAGAGTTGGACATGTTGACGAACTGAGCTAGCATCTCGGTATCCTGGTGTGAGGAGCGACGATGATTTGTCTGTCCGTCTTGAGCTGAAAATGTACATTACTTAGCGCGTAACGTTCGACGTGGAATCTTCAAATCAGTGATACAATATTTTCTCACTAATTTACCGGCTTTATCTGTCAATTCAACTGTAACTGATCCACACACTCTGTGAACGAAAGCTGGTCCTGCAAACTTATGAGCCAATTTCGAAGAATACGCCTCTGCCTTGTTACTTAGCTTTTTACTAGGGTAATAGACTTCAGTTCCCACTTCGATCCCTACTGTCTCGACTGTATCAGAGTTAACCTTGGCCAAACGCTTGTCCGAGTTTTTCTTTATTTGACTTTCGACCTTATGACGGAATTCGTCAAATTTTTTCATACGCGCAATCCATTCGTCAATTGTGAATGGCGTTTCCTAGCTACAGGCGGCATTTTGTAAATAATATAGAAAAACTTACAGTTTTGTGATGGTTCAGGCCACTTAATAAAGTTAAAACTTATTCACTTTCACTATGACACTTATTTCCCAGAAGTCTGCTTCAGCGAAGTCTGAAGGTTCTAAAATTTTATGAAGGTCCTTGAATTTGATGACGCCTTCCTTTATCCCGTAGAGTCCTTCTGGTCCTTTCTATGTCCCTCGGTGCCGTAACACTCTTCCGTACGGGGCCGGTCCAACGTTGCTGTAACCCTCTTCCGTTCTGGGCCAGTAACCTCGTTCTGGTAGTCTGCCTTCAATGATCTTGGGATTTTGTGATTGTGCGTACAAAATCCTTTAAGCTCACAGTTGACAGAAGGAATTAATTCGTGGAATCTTCCTCAACTGACTACGACCTCGGTGCAATTGGCAACAACCTAGCTGCCGGGAGTAAAACCACGCAAAACCCTGGTAGAAGGTCGCGGCTTTTCTCAAAATTTAACGTGAGCACTTTTAAAGTTTATTAAATGTCACTGTTGATTTCAAGATTTGTTCTTTTATTCCACTTTGTATTGTTCGTTTTTTGTCCTTTCATTTCACGTCACGAAAAGTTTTCAAATTTAAAATATTGCCGCTCTACTCTGTCGATAATTCAGTCTTGAGCGATCATTCAAATCCACGCACTATAAAACACTAGTAGAACAGTTTGTATTTGGTAAGACGCGTACACTCAACGTTAAATGTCAATGACCTAGTTCACGGTGCAGCATCCCACTTCTGACACCAATGTTACGTCCCAGGATCTGCAGTCGAATTTCATTCCTTTGTAGCCATTTGCTGATTCGCCATAAAAATTATTTCTCAAATATAATCTTTTGGGAAATTTAGTCTTACATCAGTGCCAACTTACTGCAAAAATCTCAACCAGATCTGAGCGGAGGCAGCACATACATGCTTATCCTGGTATGCCCTTTTACAAATCTGACCTCAGTTTGTAATGAGGGACCCCCAAAAATTCTTGCAGAGAAAAATGTTTAAAACTATTTGAAGACTGACATATTTTTCCTATCAATTTTTACGAAAAAACTGCAATATTTCAACTAGGTCTCGCATTTTTCGTCCGCCATTCAACGTCCACCATCTTGAAAATGAAAATGTAATACATTTGACTTCAGATTCGTAATCAGCGACCCCAAAAACCCCTGAGTAACAAGTTTGACAAGAATTGTATGGTAAAAGGTATTTAAGCTGGAAAGGAGATCTGCCATATTGGTTCCGCCATCTTGGAAATAAAAATGTAATAGTTTAGACTTCAGATTCGTAATCGGCGACCCCAAAAACTCCCGAGTAACAAGTTTGACATGAATTGTATGGTAAAAGGTATTTAAGCTAGAAAGGAGATCCTCCATATTGGTTCCGCGATCTTGGAAATTAAAATTTAATACCTTAGCCTTCAGATTCGTAATCAGCGACACCAAAAACCCCTGATTAACAAGTTTGACATGAATTTTATGGTAAAAAGTATTTAAGCTAGAAAGTAGATCCGCCGTATTGGTTCCGCCATCTTCGAAATGAAAATTTAATAGTTTTTACTTGAGATTCGTAATCAGCGACCCCGAAAACCCCTAGAATAGTAAAATAGTCAAAATTCATCCAAGAATTATACTTTTTTGGGAAATTTTGACGGAAAAATTGCATTTTTTCAGAAACAACACAAAAAATCAAGAGTTTTCCAGATCCTGTTGCAGCGTACCCGGATACAAAATAAACAAACAAAATTTCAGAGCATGAACAGCATATCAGGGCGCAATCTGCTGGAGCCTGTGACAGCGTGCCCAGTTCTTTCAAATAAAAAATAACCAGAGTAGCGTGCCTAAAGTTAATTTTACTGGAGCTTGTGGCAAGGCACCCAGCGCAGTATAAAAAAAGTTGTCCAGAGCCTGAACAGCATACCTGGATATATTTCGATCACCGGAGCCTTTGAGAGCCTATCCAGCAGAACAAAAGGAAAAAATCAACGAACCTGCTTACGCGAGGGCTGATGAGTGATCACCAGGTGTCGAGCTTGCCACCTTGTCAGGTAGACTCTCACCTACAGACTGTTTCTGTTAGTGGAATTCTTGATGTATCGAATTATCAAAGAAAAATATGAAAAATTTCAAAAATGATGAAATGGCTGAAGTTTTCCCTGATACATATTGTACTTCATCTTTATAGCGCATCAATCTAAGTCTAAAACGTTGTAAACGCGTAGATGAATAATCTAAGAGCTTCGTTCGTAATATATTCTTCGAGCTTCTCAGCCACCCAAGTTAATGCTAATGCTTTTAGTTCCATTTGGGCGTATCTACGTTCAGTTCTCTTTGGTATTTTTGATGTGTAAGATACAATTTCACGAAGCCTGTTTTCCTCTTTTTGAAATAAGCAAGCACCGATACCATAGGAGCTGGCATCAGCACTAACAATTATTTGTTTGTCAGCATAAAAAAAAGCTAGAGAAGGAGCAGTGGTCAGTATCATCTTTACTAAGTTGAATTTATTTTTTTGCTCTGGAATCCATAAGATCATGCACAGATCAGATATTTAGCTTAAGACAGATCACAGAAAAAAGCTTAAGAGTAGGAAAGAAAGTTTTCTGCGCATTTATTGACCTAGAAAAAGCATTTGACAAGGTAAATAGAAGTAAACTTTCGGAAGTCCTTAAAGAGTATGGAGTCCATGGATGGCTGCTAAAAGCAATACAAACAATGTGTGCAGGCAGTAAAGCGAGTGTAAGGGCTAATGGAAAACTGAGTGATTGGTTAGATATTATGCAGGGTGTTAGACAAGGAAAAATAGATGGGGAGTTAGATAGGCGCATTAATGAGGGTAAGAAGGCTATCGGTAGAGCAGGGTCCATTCTCATAAATAAAAACAAATAAAAGAAATATGCCCGCTGCGCGGACACATTCTCATTGCGCGCTACGCGCGCTGCTCGAAAGTTTGATCGCGTCTAGGGAGCGCGACTGTTGGTTCTCGCGCTTCGCGCTCGAGAATATATCTATCTCACGCTTCGCGCTCGATAATGTTTTTATCTCGCGCTACGCTCTTGGACTTTGGATTTTCAACACATTTGTGGACAGACTCTTTAAAATTAAATGTCAAAGCGTTAACAACTGTAATTTGATGATTGAGAATTCTGTTTTGTTAAAGCTCCTTCGGCTTTAAACAACATGTTCTTATCACGTATCTCGTGCGTCGCACTCGATTTTGTCCAAAATGTGCACTTTTCTACATTATGTTCAACACTATCATATCTAATGTATATTACATTTATTTCTGTACCTCGATCTGGTACTGCTCATTCAGATATAGCAAAATAATGTACAATTTTAATTTTTCATGATGACTTTAATATTTTCTCCTTACTTTGCACTAATTTAAAAAAAGAGAATTCACAATCATCAAATTACAGTTGTTAACGCTTTGACTTTTAATTTTAAAAGGTTTGTGCACATATGTGTGGAAAATACAAAGACCGAGCGCGTAGCGCGAGGTAAGTACATTATCGAGCGCGAAGCGTGCGATGAATATATTCTAGAGCGCGAAGCGCGAGAACCAACAGTCGCGCGCCCTAGGCGCGCTCAAACTTGCGAGAAAAGCGAGCCGCGCGCTTAGCGCGCAATCAGAATATGCCCGCACAGCGGGCATATTTTTTCATTTATGTATGATCAAACGCTCAGGTCAGCGGTTTTTTAACTTTAAATTAAAATATAATTCAAACCGTATATTCAGGAAACTTTAATTTTCTCATAATTCAGTCTACAAAACATGTTGTTTTGTATCAACACAGACACACACATGGAAAAAACAAAACTGAATTTTTTTCGCGGGTAATTTTCAAGTAGATAAAATTGCATTTTTTTCGCATCGAAACAAAATAAGATTTAATAAAGTTGACATGGTAACCATTTCCCATTTGGTGGGTAAATCTTAACACGTGAAACTAATTTTTCTTGAAGGTAAAGATTAAGGTAACCGTCCGTATTATGAAACAATGTCCGTTTTTATGAGACACTACATTAAAGAATTAAACATAAAAATAAATAAAGCGCGCAAGGTGACGAAAAAAATAATTTATGAATATTATCATTTGCATTTATAAACTCATATAAATAAATGTTGCTCTGAAGCTTTTATATTTAAACAAAAATATTTAATAATCTGTACTTCATAGCATGTTCAAATTGAGCAGCCATGCAATCCTTAGAAGCAAATGTACTCGGTTTGGTTTTTCGAAAGTTTCGTCTACTAAGTTGGAACAGTTGAATCACCTGTATATCCATTATTCTGTTAACCAGAAATCCTGGTTCCTCTAAATGAATTTATTTAACTACAATGTAAACAAAAAATGTTGGTTCTTAAAAAAGAAAACAAGATTCGCAGCTGTTATATATAATAGCAGATTTTAATATACGTAATCAATACTTCACTCAGCATCTTTAGTATTATTGAGTTAAATTTCTGTATCACTAAATGTTGATTTAGGAGCTTCAGAGAGTAGATTTTCATGTTATCACTAGGTCATTGTATCGTTTTTTCGAAGTTTGATTTACAGTATTCTTGCATTAGATTTTAATATTGCTGAATTTATTGTATCATTCATGGTACTTTATTTCAATGTTCCAAGTCTCTCCCCCCCTCTCCCCCCTCTCTTTCTCTCTATCATAAATGTATCATAAATGTTAGTTTGAAAAGAAAAAAATTTGTTTCCGTTGAAACGTAATCAACATTCACATTATTACAATATTCACCTAAGTCCTCCAAATTGACATAACAGCACTCTTTACAGCACTTATTTAATGCTTCTTTGCTTTGGCTGGATTCATACTATTCTATGGTATATTCATCATTTTTTATTTTTTACCTGTGATATAATAAGAGTAAAATATTTTTTTTTAATTAGTTCCTTCTCCTTTTTTCATTCGCGGAAAGCAATATATGCATTTGCAGTGATAAAGCAGAATTCTCCACTATACATATACGTATTACTATCTCTGCTATTAATCTACCTTTCACATGCTCAATATTTTCAGATATGAATGTTTTTCATTGATTATACAATTTTCACTGAAAGCCATTATCGAACAAACCACTACAGTTTCCTTCGCCAAATTCCTGCACAGGAACCGTCAAGATTACCTGTACAGGTTCGTGTACAGTTTCCTGTACAGGAACCTGTGCAGGATCCTCTGAGGTTCCTGTACAGGAATTTTCAGCTGGGTAGAAGGAAGTCGACGGGGCGAGAGAATAAAATAATCTCCGAATCCGATTTCAGACAGAAAAAAATCTTGAATTTTGACTTACTCAAAAAATACCCATTTTTTATAGTTTAAAGATTCCTATCCCTGCCGATGAAACGGCACTGAGCCGCCAGTGCCGTTTGAATGCCTGTTTTGGCCGATTTCGGCACCTAAACGGCACTGAGAGTGATGCGACGGTGATATAATGGTTCTATTGTATTCGTCACGTACCGGGCGGGCAGAGTGGTTTACAGTAGTTGGCCGCCACCAACCGAATTCCCTTTGAAAATTTTCTTCAAATTATTAACACTTTTTTTAATTGATGAATTTTCTCATTATACATATTTTTAATTTTATATTTTTTAATCCCTTTCAGCTGATCTACTTGATAGCCTACTCGCAGGTATAAAGGAAACTTCTGCAGGCTTTTAAATCTGGAATCTGAGTAGCTTTAAACGAGCAGCACTGAAACGGCACTGGGCATTGCCGTTTGAGTGCCCTTTCAGTGCCGTTCAATCGGCAGGGATAGTACTTTAAAATGTATTTTTGCCTGTAATTTTTTATCAAGTCTTATTTTCAGCAATTAAAAATGCAATATATGGAATTGGTAAGAAAATTGATAAGCAAAACTTATACACTCAATCTTTCCCAATCGTGCACACACGATTAAGAAACACGATTAGAAACAATTCAAATTTCTTTCTATCGTTCATGCAGAAAAGTATCGGACTTAGAGAGTCTCCTTGGAAGACCCCCCTCTTATATGTGATATAGCTGGTAGTCACTTGCCTTTTATCAGATGTTATGACAAATTTTGTCCGCCACAAGAGCATAAGCTCTTTCATGCATCTCACTATTTTTAGATGCACCTCCAGGCACTCAAGGGGCTTGATAAGTAGTTCATGGTTCGTTTTATCGAATGCCTTACTGTAGTCAATCCAAGCCATTGACAGATTATGTCGATACCCGATCGAGTTCTGGGTAATACACCTGTCTATTAACAATTTCTTCCTGCAACCCGCCAGCCCTCTCTTGCATCGACGTTGTTCAACTATTGCACTCCATACTGGCTCGATGGATGTTGATATCTTCTCTTCGAGGATGCCAGTGAATAGCTTGTATCTGGTGTTCAAGCGAGCTATGGGCCTGTAGATCTGTGGACTTGACAAATCTCCAGTCTTAGGGATCAATACCATGCGTCCTTCCACTAGCCACTGCGGGTTGGGTTGTTCTCCATTTAAGAAAGTAGTAAATATACGAGCTAGATGTTGATGCGCAGAAGTGAACTTCTTCCACCAAAAGTTGTTGATTTTATCTGGCCCTGCCCGAGTCGAAACTTTGGTCCTATTTTGAACCTGTTTAACTCAATTAAGACCTATTTTGGTCCTGCGTCGCACTTTTCGGCCTAATTTGGTCCTTCTACGTCCTGCTTGGGTCCTAGTTTACACCTGTATGAACTCCGCAACAAAACTCAATATTTTTAACGTCCTTATTTGGTCCTGGTACGTTCTGCTTATTTTGTTTTAGGACCTGCTTTGGTCCTGCAGGTACTTAAAGTATATTTTCAATGTACATAATAATTTGAACAATTTATCCTTACGACTCTCTGCGATACAACTATACGAAAAAAAAGACTAGACGAAAACTATCCATCCTAGAAAGGTCTACCAATTTGCTGTTAATTATTCTTTTCTAAGACGCGTAGCTGTTGTTTAAATCGTGAAAAAAGCCATTTTAACATGTGTGTGGCTGTTGTAATGAAAATGTATTCAGGGCCTTTTTTCCAATTTTGAAAGATTTTTTAAGATTTTTAGAAAAAATTCTAATTCATAAATAGCGAGAAATTTCTGGAAGATTTAAAATCCTTTTTTAAACTTTCAGGGATCTTTTTTAACTAGAAGAATAATTTTATTCAGCTTGCATGATTCTCTAAAATTAATTTTTTTTGGTTAAGAACTAATCTTCTCGGTAGAAACTTTATCGAACTGTTTGAAAATTCAGTAAAGAATTATGTATATGATGTTATATTAACTTATATTCACCAACAGGATTAAGAAAACCGACAACAGCAAGCATTAGAGTACCAGCGGCGCTCCTCATTTTCTAATAAAATTGATGACAGTATATGACAGTGAATGACAGTAAGTGATACTGATTTAGAGTGAAATGAAATTTTTGAGAAGATGTTCTCATACGTATACAAGTGGGTTCTCCATACGCCACGTAGATTATTTTGATTTGCTGATATCCCGTTTTATTTCCTGCCTCCCCCCTGCCCTACAGAGAGTTGTACTAGTGGCGTATGGATAGAATCTAGTCATTATCTCACTCGACCTTCTAAATTTCAAATTCGAGAAACACACGTTTATTTAAGAATAAAGTTATATGGATGTATATGTGTGCGCGTGTATGTGTTCTGATCTGTGATGAAATTACCTGACTTTTCTAAAAGTTGATCAATATACATGTATATGAAATTTAATATACAGCCTCTTAATCAATATTTCATAGACCGAGTTTTTAGATTTAATATACAAATGTATTGTAAATCTATATTTAAATTGCCAACATTTTTAACAGTGTAGTTGCATTATTTCTTACTGAATCGCGAATTGAATTATAATGAATTTATATTAATAATTCATATCTTCACATAAAATATTACCCTTTTTCATTTCACACGAATGAAAATAAAATTTTAATATAATGCCGTAATCAATCATTATATAGCGATATTTTTCGAATGCACACCAATTTAAAACGTTCTATAAGATAATAAGGCTGCCAGGTGGTCTCTAATCAAAAACTGTTAAATCAAATTATCGTTCGGCCATATTATGCAAAATCTCCGTGTGGAAAAATTTACGGAATGCCAGCCTGGCGCTATCCTGGTACTGTCTAGGTTTGCTACGTGTTTAACTTGCAGCTTTTTTTAAGCCAGTTTCTTAGTCGAATTACGGTTTATACTTAAGCAAAAATCACAGAAATGAATTCCAAAAATTAAAATAAAAGATTTATAAAATTACAAAACTTTATTGCATAAATTGTTTAATAACAATTGAATGCACTGTATTACATTTATTCAAGATAATGAACAATAATTATTGAACGTGATTGAAATCATAATATACAAACTCCCGCGTGGAAATTTAAGTCGGGGGCTGACCAGTAACCGGCTAGAGAGCCCGGCTTTAAGCCGGGTGCTGAACAGGGAGCCCCACTTTAAGTCGGGCTGTGGCCGGGGTTTCTGGTCGGAATCCGGCCAGCATCGTCACGCTGCGCTGGCTGAAAATGTTCATTTTCGTTTCCTCTTTTGGATTTTGAAAATGCTGTAAGTCTGAAAATTTTCATTTTATCAAAAAATGTTACAGGAATAAATTGTTTGAATTTTTGATTGCTATGAACAGACGCACATATAGTTTCCAAATTGTGAAAAAAATGGCCTTACAAATTTTCAAAATACGCTCACTTTTTGAATTTGCATCCAAAATGGCTGGCTATCAAACTGGACCTTTTGTTTGCCAGACTAAAAGAGTATACCAAAGGCCAATCTAATAGGTCAATTCTTTCGAAAGTCATCGTGCTCATAGGCAGACATACATACATACATACATACATACATACATACAGACAGACAGGCACATTCGTAAAAACCTGTTTTTTGGGTTCACGGGGTCTCAAAACGTGGACATTTGACAAAAACCGGGGGGGTCAAATTTTACACAAATCTAAAACCTCTGGATGAGAATGTAAAAATAGAAATTTTCAAGTACCATGAGCATTAATGATGGTTATTTTATTGTTGTAATCGTTACAAATAGTATTGAGGACATGGAAAAAATTGAATATTACGAAATCCACACGCAAGATGAAAAAAAATCAAATAATCAATGTTTTGATGAGAATGTGCCCACTACACGGGCCGATTTTTTCACTAATATTGTTATTTTTTATGAATAAAACAGAAAGTACACATCCTATCAAAAAGGGACTAATAACAAATTTGTACATCTTTTTGAAGTGCACAGTTTTTGTTGAATCATTATTAGTCGTATCTTGCATAGTCTGACCGTGGAATTGAATTTTTGATTTTTCATTACTTTTTGTGCAATAAAAATGGGAATTTTCGATTTTTCAAGAAAAGAGGTCATTACTGAATTTGTTGGCTTGAGGAGTAAGATGTACAGCATCCGCGTGAATGGCCAAGATTTTGTAAAGAAAGCCAAAGTTATAAAAGCAGGTGTTGTACAGAAATCTATCAACTTTGATGACGAAGCTGATTGTTGGAGAAATGCTGCGATTCTAACTAGAAAGCAGTATATCATCAGATCACGTCTTCATCAAGTTGATACGGTTAAACAGTTAAAAGTGGCTTTAAGCCCCTTCGATGATAAAGGGTATCTTTGGCCTGAAAGTACTGATACGCTAGCTTGGGGTCATCATAAGGTTAAGGTTAATGATATCAATGTAAATAATTATCCTATAAATCGACGTACACATTGTAAATAGTTTATAAGTCGATAAAAAACATTGTCGGGATTGATGATGATTGTAAAAAAATGAATAAATGAACAATTTTTTATGTACACTTCATATGTTTTTATTTAATAAAACCTTACATCTGATCACATACATAAGTTTGTTACCATTAGTTTTAATGTTAGATTACCATTAGTTTAATGATACTTTAACATTAGTTTTGAAGCTTGGTTTAATGTTACTTTAACGTTAGCTTAACGTTACTTTAACGTTAGCTTAACGTTACTTTACGTTATATATATATACGTTACTTTAACGTTAGCTTAACGTTACTTTAGCGTTAGATTAACGTTACTTCAACGTTAACTTGAAGTTACTGAAAAAAGTGAGGTTTAGTGCATGTCCGCCCTCTTGGAAAGTACCTAACTCGGTTTACAACATATTTTATTTCAAAAACTCGAGAATTATGCGTAACTGGCAAACCCTGTGGTGCACGCATCAGTCTTATCGCTCAGTGCATGGCTTTGATTCGCTGTTCTCTGAAAAAGTAAGCACCGTCTTACCATCCTTCATCTGCTTCCCATCTAGAAACGGATTGTAATACGCGCTTACTATTGCGGACTCCGTGTCGAGCAAATCGGAAACACTTGTCAACGTTAGCGGAATTTTCTTGTTCGCTACCTTTTCCCCCCATCTGTGCTTCATCGCTATTGGCAACTTTTGAATTAGTTGCTCAGCTAAAATGATATTCGAAAGGTATTCCGGCCGTTCTAAAGCTTCTACTGTCGCTACCAAATTGGTTACTGTCGTCGCGAACTTGACTATACTGTCCGGCTTATCGTCCTTTAGTTTTGGGAACTCGGCTACGCTGCGTATGAGCACTTGAATCACGTTTTCAGATCGACCGAATCGTCTCTCCAAAATTTCCATTATTTTCTCGACTTTCGTTGTCATTAATAACGACCGAACTGACTCTAATGCCTCTCCCTTCAAACAGTTTCGCAATCGTGTCACATTTTCGCTCGGTGTAAACCCGCAATCAATAGTGGTTTGTTTAAAGGTACTTACAAAAAGTGGCCACTCGGTTACCTGGCCACTGAAGGTGGGAAGATTCTTGCCTATCGTCTGCCTCGCGAGGTACCGGTCCAGTTTCAAATCAGCTCTGGCAGTTTCTTGGCATCGCTGTGGGGAAGTTGCTGATTTTGTTCGCTCAGCTGTGATCATCGGCTCCCGCGATTCCTCTTGTCTTATCGGTGTTGCTATCCACGATCGCACCTTCGATTCCGCTGACTGCTCGCTGGCTCGTGACAGGTTGTCCTGATCTTCATCGTTGACATCTTCATCGGAGCTTGCATCTTCAAGGCTACTTTCTTCGTCAAGCAGTATCTTCTTTCAACTTTAGTGTTTTCGGGATCTTGTATACCTCTCTCCAAAAAGTCTCTACCTCATTGGGCTTGAGTGGATTTTTGACAGAAACAGGGTGTTCACTGAAGAGGCAAGATGGATCAGCGAGAAACTTTTGATTCCCCCTGATCCATTTCTCCCTCTCCTGTATTCTCCTCCTTGCGTCAGATAACAGCCGTATTTTGTCAACAATATGCTGCTTGACTGTCAGCGGCATTCTGTCTTGCCCATCCGATCTTCTCGGTCAGTTGATGCAAGCGTCTTTTGGTCTTTTGATCCATCGTCGGTTTGAGCCTTCGATTTGAATCAGCCAGAGCTCTTGCAGCACCATAAACTGAGCAATTGATCTCAGCCAGATCTTGGGGCTTAGGAGGAACTTGCATGTTAATGTTCCTCCTTGTCCTGAAATCGTGATCATCTTTCAAAAGGTGCCTGCTTTCCGCGGTTGGTATTAATTTCGCTTCCTCATCTTCGGCTGCAGCTTGATCACGCAGCGGTTGGAGAGGCACTGCGCGTACATATCCATTTTTCGAGAGGTAGGCACGTTGATTTCGTAAGGATTGAGTCGAAACGTGTGGAAGCTCCGGGTGTTTTTGGCACCACAGTGTATGCATACGCGCCATAAAGCCTCGATGAACGGGGATAATGCTGGCATCGTAGCAGTCTAGTAAGTCATCCTTGAGTTGATTTTCCCACTCAATGTGGGCGTTTCACCGGTTCGTCGTCGTGTTTCGATCTCAATTATTTTAATCACCCTGAACTCTAGGATGATCGGCATTGTTTGCCGACCCATTGTCGGGTGCTCTGCGCGTTCGATCGCTTTGAACCGCATCTGATCATTACCTTTTAGTCTCCAAAATAAACTTAGGGCGGGGATGGAGAAGAAAGAAAACAACAAAAACGAAACAAACACGAATCAAGATTGAAAATTTACAGAAACTGGAAGTGCGTATAGATTTTCAGAATAATATAAACGAACGCATAGATGAGGCAACTTGGGAGGCGCTTAGAATCAGTAAAGATATAGAGGGCGCGTGGAATATGGTACGGGATTTAATTATTAAAACTGCGATTGAAGTATGTGTGGCGGTTGTAGGACGAAAATCTGGTGATGTATGGTGGAATGATGAAATTAAGGCAGCCCAAAAAGAAAAGAAAGAAGCGTATAAGAGAATGTTAAACATCACAGGTCTTAGCGAAGAGGAGAGAAATAGGCTTGAAAATGATTACGGACACAAAAAGCGGAAAGTTAAACGACTATTCAAGGAAAGTAAAGATAAAATCAGAACAGAAGATGAGAAGAATTTACAAAACGACTTTGAAGAAATCATGAAACTAATATATAAAGAAATGAACGAAAGTAAAAATGCAGAGTTTGTGACCATGAGAAACAGCAAAGGTGAAATGCTATATGATACAGATGGGATAGTAGACGCTTTAAGAGACTCTTTCAAAGAATAATTATTATTTTTGGAGGTGAAGATACAGGGCAACAGAACTGCCACATAGAACATAATGAATTAGAAAACCCAATTGAGAAAGTCTGTGTTACTGAAGTTAGAGATATAATTAGGAACTTAAAAAATGGTAAGGCTGCCGGTGTAGACAGTATTATCGCTGAAATGCTTAAATACGGTGGCGAGTACATACCTCACAGGTTGTGCGAATTGATAAATTTATGTATCGAGACGAGTGTCTATAAAACCCATTACCCCCCCCCCCTCCCCTACGAGAGTGTGATGTCATGTCCCCTCGGTGATAAGTGCCATTGTGAAAATCGTTCTGTGACATTTTTACTAATTGGCAAACGTTTCGACCACGGATAGGGGTCCTCCTCAGTGCCAGACATTTAATTGAAAAAAATTTAAAATTAAATCTTAGGTAAAAAATACATGCAACATAGCCCTTCTATGACGTGTAGCTCCTCTTTCTCTCTCCGTCACTCTGTCTTTCTTTCTTCGCCTTTCTCTCTGTCTCTCTCTCCCTCTCTATACGCTTCCTCACAGCGTGTTCTTCCCGTTTCGTTGCAGAAGGTGAGATGGTTTCGGGGAAGTAAATTACTCCTCAATCCCACAAACACAGATTCACTCACACACAATATTCACGAAATTTTCTTACGTCGAAAACTATCTTCTTATATTAACAGAAATCTGTTATATATTAATTTTCACTCGTTGATCTTATTTCTGTTATTAACTTCCTTCCGAACTTTAGAGCGTGTGTCTTTTTTTAACGTGTTCGTGAATATTGTGTGTGCGTGAATCTGCGTTTGTGGGATTAAAGAGTAATTTACTTCCCCGCAACCATCTCACCTTCTGCAACGAAACGGAAAGAACACGCTGAGAGGAAGTGTGTAGAGAGTGAGAGAGAGACAGAGAGAAAGGCGAAGAGAGAGAGAGAGAGAGAGACGGAGAGGGAAGGACAGAGAGACAGGAGCTGCACGTCATAGAAGGGCTATGTTGCATGTATTTTATACCTAAGATTTAATTTTAAGTTTTTTTCAATTAAATATCTGGCACTGAGGAGGACCCCTATCCGTGGTCGAAACGTGGATAGTTATAGTCTCTCCTCTAAAATTCACCAATTCTCCGTCTTGATCAACTATGCGGAGCTGAATATGATGTATTTTCTTCACGATGATTGGAAGATAAATGACGTGTGACGGCACTTCAACGATCTTACATCCTGGTGGAACGGTTGGGAAGAATTCATGAATCGTCTGAACTTTTTGATCATTGATATACGCTCCAGTTTTAATGTTGCACTCAATCCTGAGAGCATTCACCTTGAGAATAGCTACTGGTTAATCTGATATATGAATCTTATTAGCTTCGAGAACACGTGATGTGAATCCTAAAAGCTGATCAATAGAATCTTTCAGTTTGAAATTAACTTCACGGTTGCTCTTGATTTCACTACGCAACGTATTGTTGTTTGGTCTCATATTTACTATAGCATTATTATTATTATTCAAATTATTTTGCACATATTTTTCAATATCGTCCCCATTTGCTGATACTGTTATAACAGAAAAGTCTCTATTCATCAGAGATCTCTGTATATACTTTTCAATATTATCAATTTCATAACTGCCAGGGGGTATGGTAACCACCTGATTACCAATATAAAATTTATTCTTTTCAACATCAACGTGAGGAATTGAATTAAATGTGAGTAGCTCCACTAGGCCAAGAGCATAATTTTTATTTGGCGAGAGTTCTATTGGTGGAAAGTATTCTGCCTCCAGCACAGATGAGTTGCCCGAAATAGTCAGAGTGAACGATTCATCCATGATGGTGTCTTTCTCAATACTGATTGCCTGCAAACAATAACTTGCACTTATATAGACTATATTTGCTCTTTACATTAAGCTGTCCACTTAGAAATTTAAGACATAAATGACCACACGTGGGCACATAGGACTGTTTTTAAAAGAAGTAGGAATGAATCGAATTAGAAGTTTCAAACTCTTTCACAAGAGCAACCTTATTCGTTATATTTTTTGACATTGTTAGGAAACTTATAACTCAATAAGCCCCTAAATTGTATTACTTAATTTGTGGATGAAACCCTCGGAGTGTGCCGTATGCGCACGCGCGTATATTTCACGAATTCCGTATCAATAGGATTGTTTTACACATTCTATTTATTTTAGGACGCACTTTCTGGATTCTCCCGTAATGAATTCAGGTTGAATACATAGGAAAGAGTGGGGCTACGTCGACATTTTTGCTTCAAGGTCTATTGATAATTTGAGAAAAATGTGTTTGACAAAGTATTAGGAAAAAACTTTTGATCTCCGAAAACACTTTTTCTGTCATAAAATGTGCCATGTCCTACAGAATGCAATAAAGCGGTCTCGATAAACTCGAGGCATTAGGGCTCACTTTTATTAAAAAAAGACCTAGATCACATAGATTATATTTTTAATTAAAAAGCAAGTGTCGACTTAGCCCCATTGTCGTTTTAGCCTCACTCTCCTCTACTTATTTTGAATAAAACCCAAATAAAGTTTGAAACAAAATGTTAATCGAGATAGAATGTAGAATAAATCGCACAAATTTTGATTTGCGTATCGCTCAAAAAATTCACATATAGGTATAGGTAAATTGTATAATCATATTCACCAATAGAATTGAGGATAACCGCCAATGACAAGACGAGAGTAGAAACAATCATCTTTCTCATTAGAGAAAAAGCTGATTGAAGTATAAATGAAGATTTGAATTAACAATTTAACTAATGAATATTCTAGAGCTTCATCAGTAGAAAAAAACAACTTAGACAATATTTCTTTGCACAATAATTTAGTGATCATATAGAACTCACTCAATGCCATATTGCCAAATTTAATGCTCCGCAATTTTTAGAAAAAAACTGTGGTCATGCTAGCTTAACGTCCAGCTAGCAGGACCACACATAGAAAAAAAGCAACTTAGACAATATTTCTTTGCACAATAATTTAGGGCTTATTTAGGATTCAATCAATGACATATTGCCAAATTTAATGCTCCGCAATTTTTATAAAAAACCTGTGGTCATGCTAGCTTAACGTTCAGCTAGCAGGACCACACACAGAAAGGAACAACTTAGATAATATTTCCTCAAACAATAATTTAGGGCTCATTTAGGACTCACTCAATGCCATATTGCCAAATTTAATGCTCCAAAATCTTTAGGAAAAACCTGTGGTCTTGCTAGCTTAACGTTCAGCCAGCAGGGCCACACATAGAAAAAAACAACTTAGACAATATTTCTTTGTACAATAATTTAGTGATCATATAGAACTCACTCAATGCCATATTGCCAAATTTAATGCTCCGAAATTTTTAGAAAAAAACTGTGGTCATGCTAGCCTAACGTCCAGCTAGCAGGACCACACATAGAAAAAAAGCAACTTAGACAATATTTCTTTGCACAATAATTTAGGGCTT